>WKFP01014689.1:213008-233969 GCA_011057875.1 Pterocles orientalis
TCAGTCTGCTTCTCAATCTTTACCTAAAAGCAAATCCCAGGCTAGAAGCCAGACTGTCTCTTCCCCCCCAAAAGGCTGAATGTATGTCCTTGAGAACAAATAGCAACATCCTAGCAATAACTATAAACGTTCTTCTCTTATCAATTCTCTCCTGAGCAGGAATCCAAAACATAGCCTTTTACTAGCTATTTATGAAGAGAAGGGAAAAGGAAAAAAAAAATTAACTCTGCTCTGCTTAACCCACGACAGGCTTTGAGCAACCTGGTCTAGTGTGAGGTTTCCCTGTCCATGGCAGGGGGGTTGGAACTAGATGATCTTTAAGGTCCCTTCAAAACTGAACCATTCCATGATTCTGTGACTTTAATAGTCTGTTAATGAAGTTTAATTAGTAAGAAATACACATGGAGAATTATTCATTATGATCAATTGTTACTAATTGTTACCCAGGTTTCTTAATTATTCATTTTGGCTGGAAGCTAATTAGTTTCACATCTTACTTGTTGGTTAGCAAATAAATACTATTTCAACTGTATATACCAAGAGAGAAAAAGAGAATGATTATTTGGAATCAAGTTTTAGCTTTCATAGAAGATATGCATTTCATAATTGCAAAACTTTTGCTGGTTAATCCAAAAAAACACTGGTGGTGTGTCTTGCAGAGAGGAAGGTGCATAGTTCTTGGAATAAACAGTCTACTGTATTTGTAATTTCCTTTTATTTTAATCTTAAAGATTTTTTTTCTTATGCAAATCATAAAAACTTATCTCCTTTCCCACCTTGAAAGTATCAGTTATTTGAAAATGAATTGTTGTATCAAGACCTTTTTAGCTTTCTGTGTTGAATCATGCTGCCGTCTCACATTTCACACAGTAGTTACCACACTTAATGTTTTCCTAACCTCATTTTCTTTTTACATACGGATTAGTTCCTCTTAAATTAATAGCTGGTCGCTTAGATAAATTTAGCTAATTATTTAGAACTTTAAATTCAAACAAAATTTTCAACTCATTTTGTGGGCTATCTCTGTTTCTTTCAGAGTTCACATTTCTTAGCAACTTGGAGAAATTGTTTTTGAAGAGAAATAGTTTTTGATGAGAAATCGTTTTTGACGAGAAATCTGTTACGACTTTCGGTTGCTTTCTGTTGTTTCTTTGGTCTTAAAGAGGTTTTGATGCATTTGATCTTAATTTCATTTGAAGAAACTTTTTTGTGTGGATTCTGAAAAGTCCCCCAGCATATGCCCAGTGCCCCTACACCATCCATTTACCACCAGCTATCCCTGGGATTCTTAGGAGATCCTAGATGTTTCAGTTGGTTCATATTACAAAAATGTTCAAGTGCTGCATCCTCCCTCTGGTTTTGACTGTCAGAAATTACATTTCTGTGTCATTCTGACCATCTAGCTGTTCATCTTTGCCTGTTACCTTTCCTTAAATTTCCTAAAGAACTGTAATCTGCTTGTGACCTTTAGCAAGCCCTTCTTCACCTCCCAACTCATTCTTACTTTTTATTTTTATAACTTTTTTTTTCCCTAGCAGATGTGTTCCAGAACCCAGCACAGAAGCAGTACCAGAGAGGAGCAGCTTATGTCTTTGAGCAGACTGCTATGTGGAAGCATCTTTCCCATTAGAAAACTGAGCATTTCTCAAATGCAATCACCATGTAGCAGCTTTAAGATACAGAGAATCTTCTGTATGCTGCCAGGCATCTTGTGATCAGTGTTGGTTCAAATTGAGGATGCTGAAGGCAATCCTTTTGAGTTACAACCACTGATGGTGGCAGTGCCTCAAACCCATTTCAGTGATCTTGGTCAAATATTTGGACAAGAGGATACAAACAAGAGGTTACCATTTTTCACTCCAGGGCACACATAGGAGAGTCTTCCAAGGAAAGGCATTGTACTCTTACAACACTTACAGAGTTGCACCAAATTCAAAATAATTTTTACCATTCACTACAGTTGTTATCAGTATTTTCCTGTGTTTCACCGTCAGCCTACACACCCGTTTCTAGCAACGATAAGCATCCATCTTTGATGCGTGTGTCTTGGCAGGGACAGAGAGTGGGATATATATTAAAATGATGGGTTCCTAATTTTAGAGGACTCCTATACACTAGGAATCACAAAGCACATCTACTATGTATTTAAAAGTACTTTTCTAGGAGTCAGAAGCTGCAGGAGAAACTTTTCATTTGGCTACTATCTCAGAAGTTTCCTGTCTTTTCCTTACCTTCTTTGAGCACGTAGTCCAAGTGATCTACACAGGCAGCATGGCATGATACTAGAGTCATCTTTAGCACTTCACAAAGTGGTGTGCTGTAGCTCACTTCTGAAGAAGAATCCCTGTTTCAAAAATGTATGTGCCATTACATGTTAAGTGATGTTAATTACTTGTCCCATAGCTGTACCAGACTCTGCTATCACATTGTACTTCATGTGGCTAAAGATGACAAACTCTTCTTAGTGATCACAGTTGCCCTCTGTCATAAATAGTAAGGCTGTGTTGTGTTCTTTGCAGAAATTAGATAGGAATAGAACCATGGCATGTGCATTGTCACTCAGAAGCTGCATATATAAATAAATTAAGCAACTGTTTCCTCTTCATACCCACTGTCATGGGCAGTGTAAGAGCAGCCAAGATGTAAGCAAAAGCTAGGGAAAATCTCCTTACTTTTTCATGTTAACAGTTGGAAGCTCAGGCTTTAGAAGGTATTTTAGTAAAAATGGATGTATGAGAAACTCCATCTAAATTAATCTTGCCTGCGAGAGGCACATAAATGTCTGAAGGTCCAGTTAACACACTACCCAGACTAAGATTTACTGTTGTATGGGAAGGTATAAACTAATCAAGTTTTAGTCACACAGATGGCTACTTATGAGAGTAGAGGTTAATTAGGTCTCATTCCTCCCAGAACTCAAGGGCATGATTATATTAAATACAGAGAACAGAAATTCTTATTACGCTGAGAGGGCTCGAGTCCACCATCAACAAAAAGCCACGGATGGAGATCCGCACTGTTCAGCATTAATTAACACTAGTAGAGCTGTTACCAGACAGCACAACGTGTGCCATGGTCACTGTGATATAAAATTTCTAAATATGTCTTGTTAGTTTAAAAAAGTTATGTTAACTGTAGCCAGTTAATAGAAAACACACACCCATCGCTAGTTAACTAGCCCCAGTTCCAAAGATTTCTATATATGTCTCTGCACCTGCCTTGCATTTAGATGCAACACCTCACCCTCTGGGTTTTCTCAGGGGAAGCCTCTACAACCACTTGTATGTCTGGATTTGCAGTCATTCACTTATGTTTTCAGACTTACTCTGCTTGAGAGGCAAGGATCTAAATATTTATTTCTATTTTGGAAATCTTAAATAATTTTGTCAGATGGCAATTATATCCACAGACTGTTCTCAGCTGTTGAAAGGCCTATGTTCCCTATTACAACACATACCTGACAAGTGAAAATTGGAAAGAATGTTTTGTATTCTTTCAGAGACTGATGTTTTCCGGAATTATCATTCAAAACACCAGCAAAGTCATTTTAGCTACTGATTGTATCAGTCTTATCTACTTGCATTGTTATAATCAACTACCTGAAAACAAATTTATAGACTGAATGATTGTGTTTCAATTTAAGCTAACTCTGATTTATTTTCCTCTGACTTATCTTGCCTAAACAGTTACACATTTAAATATCTCCTAACTTTTTAATAAAATATCTTAATGATATTTTTTCCTTTTAGAGGTTCTTAAACCACTTCTTCAAATATCTTATGTGCTGCACATTAAATATATAGTAAAAAAAGTACTGCAAAACAAAATAAGATGGTAAAAACTTATCTTTTTTTTTTTTTTTTAATTCGTAGTTACTCAATTTAATGTCTGGCAAGGACTCTTTCCAAATCACATTAATTTAATTTGCTGTAATTTTTTTTTCTCCCTTTCTTCTCTGACAAAAGTGAATCCCCCATTGGTTCTCAAAGAACCATCTCTAAACCTTTTACAGTCCCTTTTGTGGTCCTACCAGATCAGTAGAATCAGTAAAATTTAGAGAAGCACAGAACTGGACCAAATGTCTACATAGGAATCAATCTCTGTTTGAAAATCAACTAAATCAGTGTGTTCACATGTGATACTGAGGCCATGACAATTTAACCACAGACTTATACAAGTATTCTTGGAAAACAGAAGAACCAGAAGAAGCAGGTGAAAATTTTGGCATTCTCAGTGGAGAATGGGAAGAAGGTGAAGCAGGCGCAGATTAACAAGAAACCATGATTACAGCAAGCATTAAAATTATATGTTTCCTTAGTGGAGTGCCTCAGAATGTTGCTTAAGCCTTAGCTAGCATAGGCACACATGCACATTTGAGTGCGATTCTCTAGAAATTCCAGGCATCTGAATTTCAGTTTTGTTTCCTGAACACTTCCCTTTTTAATTACAGCTGTGATATTTTTTTGCTATTAAATATGGATAAGAATCAGTAACAAATCAAAAGGAAACAAAAACTTACTAAGAATTTTTTATTTTTTTGCAAAAAAACATTACTTCTATACAAACAAAAAAATCTTACTAGAGTACATTATTTGTGGGGAGTTTTAAATCATTGTTTTATTTGTCAGTCAAAGAGTGTTGGAAAATCCCAGTCCTCCAGATTATCCTTACAAGCAACTAGCAAAGCCAAATCCCTTATTCAGTATATATTGGGATTCCCTCAGGTCTTTCAAAGCAATGAATGGAACTGAGCAGTTAAGACTCATGCCTGCAAGTGCAATCCTCTATGTGCTTCTTGTAGGAAAGCATAGATAGCAGTTCTGTGTGTCACTGATTTTACTCTTATGTGTACTGTTTAATGGTGATACGTACATTTCCATCAGACAAGGAATTATAGCCAAAAGCACCCTTTAATGAGTTAACACTATAAAGTAATTAACATCTCCATGGTGTCGCTCTCCCTCTCTCTCCCCCCCATTTAAAATTATCCAATACGGCTTAGCAGTTCATTTCCATGCACAGAGAACCCAAGCTGCTTCTTAAGAGTTATCCGTTTCTTATACAGGCTAATTTACACATTATTGCAGTGTTTTAAGAGAAAACAGCAGGCTTTTAACTTGCAATCACTTTTCATAGCTACTTAAAATTTCAGATACATTTAACTTTTGCTGACTTGCTCACCAGGGGCTCCAATGCTCGTTTTGTTCCCATTCCATTAAGAATTGGGAGCTGCATTAGCCCTAAAGCCTAAGCAAGATGATGGCACACACTCAGATATAAAAGTTTAAAAGTCCTCTGTCTCCAGGGTATTATAGCCACAAAATGCTAAGATCTTCCTTGGGAAAAATAAAAAAAAATCTCTGTAAGTGATAACATCTTCAGTACAGAATCTGAACATAAGATATGCTTTTAAACCAAAATTTGCTATGACAAATCTTGCAAGCTTTTTTTTTTTCCTGCAGTTTATTCACAGATCATTAAAACCATTAAGTTGATTTTCTCTAGATTTGGTATTATGAATGATTGCCTGCATCCTCATAAAATGACTCTTAAACTCATCAAACCCAACGTGGCTGCTTTTATGCTTGTTTAAATAGTATAATGCAATTTGCACTTCATTTCAAAACATTTGCAAGTAAGAGTAACTAATTAAATATTCTAAAGTTTAACAAGATGGTTATTTTTTCTGGGTACATACCTGTCAGTTAAAGGGAACTCAGCATTTCAATGAATGCATTTAATAACTGAAGGCTTTTGTAAATCCTCATTTATTAATTTACATCATTGCAATGTTAGGCATCAGAGATGCTTAGAGAGACGGGTTTTGTTGCTATGGAAAGTCAATGTCAAAGCCCAGTGGCTTCCACTGAAGGAGATTAGCAGAAGTAAAAGCATTTTCCTCTCAATTTATAAAGCAGTTTATCTTGAATTCTGAGTGAATCAGTCAATAATTGCTTAGTAAATTCATCTTGATGATTTGTTTCATAAATATTTGTAGTAGACATTGATCTGTCTTTTGACAGGTCTCCCTGGCTTTTTCATGACTTCCACGGCAGGTCTTCCCCAAAACAAGCCAGGCCTGCATTTCTTCTAAACTAAGTAGATTTGCTACTGATGCAAGCAAAAGTTTTATGAAGTTTCTAATAAGTAGCCTAGATGCACATCTGTAAATGGGACAGGATATGCACTTGTTCAGAAACCTGCAATCCTCTTCTGCCTATAACAGCTTTTTAATTGCTTCTTTAAGGAATCTTACATGGACTAGTCTTTCATAAGAAATAAGGCACATAAGGATTTCATGATTCAGAGAGCTCTTTCTCATGTCCTCATGCCATGTGATTTCTTCTTCACAAATACTGTCTAACTCCACCTGGAAGAAAGTCCAGTTCTTTCCCCCATACCTCCTACGGGGACTCTGTTATTTTTCCAAGTTAAATACAGCTAATATGAGTATCTACAATATTTATGTGCTTCTTTCCCACTCTCCTGGCAATTTTGTCCTCTTGTCAATTCAGTGCCCAAAAAAAGATTTACTTAGGAAAAAAACATGACTACACTGAGAATAAATATTTGGAATTTATTGCTAAAAAAATCTGTTTAAAAATAGGATAATGTTATTTAATAAGGATAGAAATTAACAAATAAAATTATTCAGCTAAGGATAGAGCAATTTTTTTCACCAGTTTTATTACTTTTCAACACACCCCTTTCAAAAAGCTATAGTTTTTTGATACACATAAGGACATCAGATCTTATAATCATCGTTTTCTCTTCTAGCCCTCAAAAGAGCCACTGGCCAACTATATCAGTAGTGTATAACAGTTTATGTATAATCATACTTATTTGTATGTATATAAAGTATAAACAAATATACACTTGCACATCCAAATAATAGCAACAAAGCTGGGGAAGGGTCTAGGGAACAAGTCTTATGAAGAGTGTCTGAGGGAACTGGGGTTGTTCAGCCTGGAGAAAAGGAGGCTGAGAGGAGACCTTATCACTCTCCACAACCTGAAAGGAGGGTGTAGCAAGGTGGGTGTCAGTCTCCTCTCACAAGTAGCAAGTGATACAACAAGAGGAAACAGGGAAGGTTTAGATTGCATATTAAGAATTAAGAATAATATTTCTTCACTGAAAGGGTTATTTAGCATAGGAACAGGCTGCCCAGAGAAGTGGTTGACTCATGATCCCTGAAGGTATTTAAAAGACGTATAGATGTGGCACTTAGGGACGCGGTTTAATGGTGGACTTAGTAGTGTTAGGTTTACAGTTGGATGCTATGATATAAAGTACTTTTCCAATCTAAATGATTCTATGATTCTATGTTAGGAGTGTATAAGTAACCTAATTCTAAAAATATTGACACTGTCTCCCATACAATATTCATTTTATAATGCATATACATGTATATATACTATATTAAATATATTGCATATATAAATACATGTATACTTAATTATCTATGTTCTTTTTCATGTATAAAAATCTTTTGAAAAAGAGTGAAAAGTAGACATCTTCTGAACCTCAAAGGAAGGGCTAATTGTCTTTAACAGTTCCACATAATAAACAGTCCAGTCAGGAGTTACTTACATTAAAGTGAAGTTCTTTCAACAGGCAATCTGGAATCAAAGGGTCATTACAGTAGGAGAAATTAAGCCATATAACTGAAGTTCACAAGAATGCTACTTGAATGCAAAATTTCCAGTATGTAGTGCAGAAAGTATAAATGAATTTGATGTGCAAGCTGAAGCAATCACCAGTCAGTTTATATTTAAGGGATGACAAATACAGAATTACTAAAAATGGTTTTTAAAGTTCGTTTTATGCTGGGGCACACCTAGACATTTCATAACTACAAAAAAATTCATTGCAAATACCAAAACACTATTAACCTCCCCTCTTTTTATATCAAGACAAAAGATGCAACATACTACAGATAAAGAACACAGGAAGTGTTGTATTTTTTTATTTCTAATATTGTGGCAGAATATAAACATTTTGTCAGATATTCATGGTGATTTGCCGTTGGCATAACAAAGAGACCGTGGTAAACTGGCTATTAACCTAAAAGAGCAGCACTTTTGGAACAAGACCGATACATACAGAAATGCAAAGAACACTTTTTGAACAGGGAGTGTCTGTGTTTCTGGGACTCCTGTTTAGTTAGCTGTGGATCCATGTATGTGGGCAGTGCTTTGGGGTAGCTCTCACCCCTTCACAGCCTGTGTTCGCCGTGGACTGTGTAGAGTGGCACCATTCAGGCAAGACACAGGACACTGCATTATTGCAGTATCCGGTGTATAATTCCAACAGTGTACCAAAGGAAAGGTACTACAACTAATTATTTCCATTTCCATTACATTGGCATGCTTTTCAAATGAAAACTCCAAACCAGTGAAACAACAATGCACTAGGAACGCAGCAGAACTGTACTACTGGTATGGTCAGAAAAGAAACAGAAAAATTCATTGTCGTGTTTGGCAATTTTATGCTACTTGGGATTCATGAGCATAACGCGGCATTGCAACTACTGATTACAGAGCCTTTGTTAGTACATCTGCTTGCATATTAGTAGGTTAAATGCAAAATTACTTTGTAGTAATTTGACAAGCCTAAAAAGTTACAAAAGAGCTTGAAGAAGTGCAAGCTACTTTGTGCTGAATAGTAACAACACAGTAACACATTCAGCTTCATTCTATTTCAATCACCTTTTTTGCCTTTTCAGCTTTTTTTTATTCCTATTGACTTTAATTGGAATTCTCAATAAGAAACGAAAGCATACAAACTCCTGCTTTTTGTAGGAGTCATATCATTTTTCTGAAGTTTAACTTCTCAGCACAGAAAAAATGTGCCATACTTAGTTCCCTGAGGGTATTGCACAACTTACAAAGCTTACTTTTAATTGTACTTGAGTATTATAAGAAAATTTCCTCTTCACATTTGTAACAAAATGTTGTGTTGCCTAAGTTCAAAAAATGCATATAAACCTGCTGAACAAATGCCACTTGACTTTCAGGAAATTGCTTTTCTAAGTATTTGTGCATAGTGCGTTAAGCATTGTATTTCAGCACTTAGGAGTAAAACAGTTGTTAATGTATGGGACCCACTAGTATTGACATTATCAGCAGCAAGTAACATCTGTGCATATTCACGGTTATAAAAAATATATTTAGCAATGGAAAATTTGAATTATTAGTATTTGTTTGAAATAATTACTGTTAACTAATATGATGCTTCATCAATAAAATGTGTAATTGACCTGGTTAAAAACCAGTGTGATTAGGAAATTTCATACAACCTACAGCCACTCAACAAAATTAAAGTTTGGCCATATTCTAAGAAACAGGATAACTAACCTACAAAAGATAGATTGTGATATTATCAAGTCCCATCCAAAAAATAGGATGTGCAATGCAGACCGTGCCATGCCAACAAGAATTTTTGTATTAAAAAACATTTCAACAGGATTCCCTCTCTAGTAATTTCCCTCTACCTTATTTGAGTACTGAGTAACTGGATTTGACTCTCACTTATGAGAGTCTGGTAAGCTCCCACTCAAAATTTGTTGCTACTCACATTTTCAGATGCCAAGGCAACTTGCCAAGAGTGTCCGTTCTTGGCCAGTAGCTCCAATTTTGAGTTTCCCTTCTATTTTTTGGTAGCAGACTTCCATGTAAAACACATTGACAGCATGCCACAAAGCACGTAATAGAGTCCTTCAAAAATCGTTTTGTTTTCCACCTTTTCTCTGTGGATTTTTACTCATTTTTACTTCTGTCTGTTCAGTTACCTTCTTTTCCTTCTATACAAACATTTGATGGAGAATGGGGTTTTCTCACTCCTGACTGAAACTGCATGGTAAGTGACTTATTAACTGAGACTGTGGAGGTGGTCAAAATTCAGCTTTGTATCTCCTGCATATTTGTCTTCTGGGGATTGTAGAACAGCTTTGAATAGTGGTACAAGGAAACACATATACACATCCATATACATTATACAATAAAGGAGATTTATAATACAAGTTTATTCACTTTATTTAAGTGTATATTCTTACTTTTTCAATGTTCCAAACCAATGTTTATTCTAAAAGAAGCTATGTATTCTCCCAAAACAATAGAGTTTTGTAGGCAGTTAGATAATACTTTAAAGGCAGTTAAGATTATTTGACACTTTCAATTACAAACTCTTTTTTTTTTTTTTTTTGCAGATGATTACAACTATACAAAACATAAAGCACTTCAGCTGGTGCTTTCCACTTCAGGCATCTGATTTAAAAAAAAATTTGAGACAATAGATTAGTTCCTTTCAAAACTGGATTAGAAAAACTGCATTACTTTGTTCATATCAATCAAGAAACAGATCTTACACACATGAGTGGAAACTGTGAGACCCTCCATATTTTGTCAATATTTGAACTTTGTGAGTACTAGTATTAAGTGCTTCTTGGGGTTTGCGTTTTTAGTTCCTTCTAAAAAAATGTCTAAATATACATTTATACATGTCGATTAACATTGATACATGTTAGCAGAAAGAGTTTCAAGCTTCATTGTGTCATTAGATATTTATCAGAATTTTGTATACAAGTGCACTTTTGCCATCTTCACAGAGCCACTGAACACAAATGATTGCCCAAGGTCAGCAGGACTTCTACAAGTTTGTTTTGTCTGCTATTCACATGAAAGAATCAGTACATGCAGTGTAAATAGCCTCAGGCTCTAACTACATTAATATAAGAGATGGCTATCAAGAACTCAGTACATATCCCTATCTGTGCTGGCTGGCCAGCAGCTCACTCATGTCCATAGTGGTTATCCTTGTTTCTCATCTCAATGAACTGGATTGAAGTGAATGAAGTGAGCTGCAATGAAAATAGTCTGCTGTAGCTTGGGAGTCCTGTGGAAAATGAAGTGAGAGTGTAACTGGAGTATGTGTCATTATGGATATGCATAGCTGGGGGCAGGGGGAGAATTATTTTTTACTAGTGTTTGATTGTTTCACTTTGCAGTCCTAATATTCTTTGAGATTTTTTTTTTTTTTTAATTGTGCATAATTGGCACACAAAACTGCAGTAAGGAAGACGTACACCTGATCATGCCTCTGTAAGGAGTACATCCAAAGGCAGACACTTTACCTCCAAGAACGAATGATCCTTGTGCATTAGGATCTAGCAATACATAGTTACAGAAAAAGCAATTTTGAAAGCTTACCAAAATAAAATAATTTCTAATTAAGTTTTGTTCATTAATTCTAATTTGAACATGTGATTTCACAAGGAACACTCGGGCCACCTCATTTTGGGGGTTTGTCATGATACAGTTTTACATATACATGTTTCCAGAGCATGAAAACATTCTAATCCATTGTACATAGCTTCCCATACTCTGGCTGCCTGTGTTACAGTGTCTGAATTACAGGGACACAGAAAATAGAAGCAGTAAACTTTGTTTCCTACCACAGTGTGAACACTTCTCAAAATCAGGAAATGTCACCATCAGTGCAGTGATGTATCCAGCTCTCTTTAAACAACAAGAGTAACTGATTTACTTGTTTGTAACCTTACAGTAAAAAAGAAAATGTAGGAGAAATTAGTTTACGTTTTCCAAATTCCTAAATCAGATTTTGAAGACAGGAGCATGGAAACATGTTATTGAACTAAACACTTCTTACAGTTAGCTTCTTAAAATTAAACACAGTGTAAGGATAATGTTAAACAGGTGCAAATTTCATTCTTCATTATAGAAAAAATATCTTTCCAAATATTTTGTACGGAAATATAGTCTCATAAAATGTGCTTCCCCACTGCAAGTACAAGTGTGTGCAATTAATATATATTTTTAATAAGTGCCAATATTTTTAGATCATTTTAGCTAGGCCAATAGATGTGAATCTCACTTTTTAAATCCTTTGTATCCTTTACAATAAAACCTTTCAGTGTCCTTGAAGATTTTTCTATAATGTTTCAATTGTTCATATAAATTCAGACATGAATCTTGTGTTAAACTTTATTTTTTCTACAGTTCTTCTAAAACAGATGCCTGTATTAGTTTGGCAATATAAGGCAGAATGTGGGGATTTGTTGTTGTTGTTTTGCCATATAACATAGCATAAAGATCGTTTATCTAAGGTAGCAAAACATTTTGTAAGTACTCCTTGAGGGAAAGTATTTTACTTAAATAACAATTCTGTTTTCACAAGACAGTAACATCAATAATGCTCAATAAATCATTCAAAGCTTCTTCTGTGAACCAAAAACTGTGCTTGTAAAGCCATTAAGTACCAATATTATAGTACCTAGTTTTCAGATTGAATTTTTACAATAATCAGTATTTTCAACCTTGCTTGTCACATTTTTTTCTTCATTGGTGTACTAGCTTCAAAAGTACTAAATTGTCATGATCCTGAACTAAGTCTCCAGACAGCAGAACATCAGCTATCAATGCAAAAATATTTCTAGAGTTATGAGAAAAGTTGATAATATTTTTGTGCAATCTAATTTAAAAAATAATCTAGTTTTGTAGAAAGCAGTGCTAAAGATCAACTAAAATAAAATTCTGATATAAATAGTATTTTATTAATGACCATAAGTCAAATTCAGTGTACTAAATAAGCCACTATTGACACTCATTACAAAAAGTCATCCACTCATAATATCTGAATATTTTAATTGCATTACATTATTTATGGACAACATGTATTTTTTATTGATACTAGTAGAAATTGCAGTCTTTATCCTGAGAATCTAAACAAACACAAACATCTGTCTGGCATTTAGACAGTGTGGAATCAAAGAACTAATAAAAATATTTGAATCTGGGGGGATAGGGTATACCGGAGTTACCTTGTGGAATTCTGCCATATGCAGCAGGATGCACCTGTGAATTTCAAATATAGCCAGATATTTTTCCCTTCAGTTTTATTTTGTTTTGCTCTCAAAATGCAAATATCAACTTTTTGTTCTTACACAGCTATAGAAAGAAAGGAACATGTTTGTAACAGGATCATCCTACACATTAGGAGCTTCTTCTGGAAGCTACCGTTTTTGACACCCCCTCCTTGCTCTTTCAGTTTCTACTTTTAGTATAATTGGTCTCATTACATTAAAACTTATTATTCTCTGAATTTCAGTACATGTTCCATTAAAATTTTTTCTAACATAGAACGTATCTATATCTGTATCTATATAGTTACCTTCTCCAAATTATTTTAACTGGTTGCAAACCATGCCCTGCATTCAGAGGTATCAAAAAGGAAACAGTATCAACCATATACAGACTATTTTCCTAAATAACATAGTAGCTGTACAGTAGCTTTCAGACACTGTAGGATAATTAAATGCAGCTACCAACAAAACACATGTGAAACATAATGACTTAAGTAAAAAACAACAAAAAAACCCTCCACATTGTGAGGTTGGTGGGGTTTTTTTCCATATGAAGACAAGGGAGAGTTTTTTGTCATAATTGTTAACTTCTGATAATGCTGTACTATTGTAAGTCAAAACTTTAAATTCAAGCAAGATCATTCATTCAGATATCCATTTTTCTTTATGAACAGAATGACCTTCTGTTCCATATGGAAGGTTAAGTTCTGATATTTTTTCAAATGTTGTATTTCCTCTAACTGTAAAAGAAGCATCACTATACGGAGAAGTTACTAAGTTCCCTTGTAATCATTATAAGATCTAGCCAGCACATCCCATTAACAATGAACATCTACTGAATAAAGACTTTTCATTTTTCATCCGTGAAATGTAATCAATTGCTCTCATGATGAAGCTAATGTTGACAGCACAATCTAATGGCCAAGAAGGAAAATAAGTGCCTATTAAAAAACATAAATTAAATTCACCGACACCAGAGGTTAAGGAAAAAAAAATGAGATGTTGCTTATGAAAATATGAACTTCAACAACCCAGTTAAGAAAACTGAATGAAATAAGGAAGAAGTTCTGTTCTCCAGATGACATTGGTTTAATCAAAAAACAAACAGAAATAAAAGTGAACTAAAGCTGTTGAGATATTTTGTGACTGAAAGAGAGAAGAATAAATGTACCTTCGCAAAACAAAAATAAATATTTCCATCTTGTCTGTTGAATTAAAAATTGTCTTTTATTTGTTGGTTTATATATGTTATCATGGTCAAGTTGTAGCAAACTTTCAACCGAAATTATTTATCACCATGTGATTGATTTTTTGACTAACAAAAAAGCTTTATTGGGAAATATTGATTTTCACTGAAAATTACAAATCTTCTTCAAAAATTGAATGAAAAATAATTTTTAATTTCAGTTTTGAAATAAGTTGATGTTTTCTACGGAGTGGACGAACAAGGCAAAAATATTTTCTGACAACTGAAAATAACTGAGTTGAGGCAATGAGAGCAAATACTTCAGTTCAGAAATATTTTCAAAGACACAAACACCCATTCAACAGAAACTGCATAAATAAGGCAGATATACAGCATTATCTCTCTGTACCCTCATAATGAAAAGGAAAAACAGGCAGGATTTTCAGTTTTTCAAAATGAATTTATCCAATTTTTTATTTAAGTTCCCTGAATTACCATCTGTGCTTAAATCAAATCTAGCAACTTTACAGTAGTTACCATGTATGGATACCTATTTACTAATTCCCCCAAATTTATTATAAGTAATAATAAATTTATGACAAATAAAAATCTGATGATGTAATTAGACATTACTCCTTTGATTTCCGTGGAATTACTACAATTTGCATCAACTCAGGATCTGTCTATGAGTATTTCACATGAAGCCACTGGGGTGATTATAACCTGAACTGTTCTGTTTTGTTTTTTTTTCATTTTCCTTTCATCTACACAGCTAAGCAACCCATTAAAAGTGAATCACTTCACTGAGCAACACCAAATGATTAGTAAACAAATGCTTAAGGCCAGAAAGTATTTTTCTACTTCCATCAGCTTCCACATTTCTTTGTCTTTGATTGATGCTGAGGAAAAACTGACCTGAATGCTAAGCAAATTGAAAGTACCACAGTGCCACAGTGTCTAAATTCTTTTGACCTTTTTCCTGTATCTGTAGGATGGAAGTTTCTCAGAGGTAAGAGAGACCTATAAACTCATGGAAGAAAGAAAAAAAGAGTGAAGTGAATTGTTTTTGGGGTTGGTTTTGCCCTGTGCTGACCTCCTTAGACAGTTTGAGTTGCAGGTGACAGATACTTGACTTTCTTCCTTTCAATCAGTATATCTGTTGTCATGTTTCATACTTCATATTCAAAATTCCTTCTTGTGATTTTTGCTTTTTTCAGAGATATATTTGTGTGAGTTAATCCTCTTGTTTTTCAGCAACCCCACCCCTGGTGACAAACAAACATTCCTCTCCACTCCTGAACATTTCATAACAGAAATTGTCTAAGATTCTTACCAAAAAACAATGGTCTTCAGGATAGAGTGAAAATCAGTAATGACTGAATGATCAATATTATCTGTTTTATTATTTGGGGGGCAGTTTGTTGTTTGTTTTGTTTTGTTTTGTTTTGTTTTGTTTTGTTTTGTTTTGTTTTGTTGGGGTTTTTTTGGCCAGCCTATCTCATGTAGCCATGATGTGGTCCACATGATCACCGAAGCTGGAGACATCACAGTCCGGTATAGCACTGGTCATCTCTGCAATTGTATGGGAAGTATTATGCCTATGTTGGATACAGAAAAACAAAGGGCCCAAGACGGTTTCAGCCACCTAAATCCAGTAATTTCAGTCTGCAAATTTCCCCTAGGCTGTGATTTCAGCACACGAACTGCTCAGGAGCAAGACTGATTTAAAGTACTCCCTTTCTTCTCAAGTGTTCATTGCCATCTATCCACTACACATCAGCACTGCTCCAGCATGGCCATTTGTATAGCTGGACTACGAGTCTGATTAGAGAAAAATTACAACTTAAAAGAAAAAAGGGGAAGAGTGCTTGTAGCTGTTTCTTCAGATTTTCTTCAGATCATTTCTCAGAGTCTATCATCATGGTGTGGCAGAACATGTGAAGAAAGAGCAAAATGAAGGGATGAGAATGAGCAGTGAAACCACTATGGAGGCAATGCTGCAAAGCTAGTATTGTTGCACAACTTTTCATGTTATTAAACATGGCTTCAGTTTTTGACATTAAGTTTTCTAAGGTGAAATCTTTGTTAAGCATATGACCACACATACCTCAGTCTTGAAAAGGTTAAGCTGCACAACATACAGCTTGCCCCTAAACTATTCAAGAATTAAGCTGACATACCTTTTCTTGTCTGCTCTTTAGTAGGCAATGTCAGGGCATGACTACAAAAAAAGAATTATCACAAAATACAATATAAACTATTTTTTCCATTGAGAAGGGTTTTGTAAGGAAAAAAAAACAACAATCACCTGAACAAACTTGTGGCAAGAATATAGAAATATTATCTTCTGAAGTACAGTTTGGTATATGTTATTTTAACTATAATTCAGGACACTGTAAATAATGTAAAAGATTAAAAGATTCAGAAGTATCGTGTGCCATTAGTTATGGTTGTTGCAACTGCCTTCTAAGAATGGTGGGAAGGCTTATTATGATGTGTCTTCTGCAGAGTACTGTAGAGCTAGCTCCAGGGAAGCTAAACTAGTCCTGGAAGCAAGAAAACTGTTCCAGCACAGACCCTTCTGTCAGACAGAGCTTATCAGCATGTGTGCCTGTGGAGAATGACGGGAGACAAGTACACCTGGTTGTGATCATCAAGTCTCAAAGTTTATTTTGATAGATGCTTCCTTTTATAAAGCAAATAATTAGGTTCATACATATTGCAAAAGCAGCTCATTAAGCTCATACATATTGCTAAAACCAAGCTCAGGATTGGCTACTATTGTTTCTGCGCACCTGGTGATCACTAGGTATGTGGTGCATTGTTTCTACTGTGCACCTGGTAGTTACTAGGTATGCAGTGCATTGTTCTGCGTTAACAGCTAGTATAATATTTAATCTCAAGAACACACTGACCTTGAGACTCTTGCTTCTTCTGCTACTCTGCAAAGCATTATGGTAGTTATGTTCATGCAAAGCACTATGGTAGTTATGCTCATGCAAGCTCAATCACATCCCTTCCTTTCTCATGCAGCCATTCTCCCACAATATTCTCCACAGTTCCCCCATTTTCTTTTTGCATAATCATAGTGACGGCGATGTACATTGCCTTGAATCACACACTCCACTATTTCCTGCAGTGCTGCTCTTTGGGTTGAAGACAATTGAACTGGTTGAGTTGGGTCCGAGCCTTTTAATAACGGCCTTAGAACTTCCAAAAGTTCATTCAGAATTCCTACTACAGGTTTCAGCCATTGCAAGTCGCTGAGAAGTTTTTGAGCGTTGTTTAAGGTGCGAATTTGTGTGCGAAGAACTAATTTCTGGGGGGTGATTAGCTGATCTGTTATTGTCCATCCTAAATATTTCCAATGCGAAGCTCGTTGTACCTTCTCAGGTGCAATTATCAATTGCAAGGCAGCAAGAATGTCACGAACCTCAACAATGTCTTGGTCAGTGAAGGGATCAGGCTGAGCTATTAAGATGTCATCCATGTAGTGGTAGATAATTGCATGGGACCACTTACGTCTCAAAGGCTGCAAAGCACTGTCAACATAAAGCTGGCATAACGTAGGACTGTTCCGCATACCCTGCGGTAACACTGTCCATTCAAAACGTTGGTCTGGTGCTTCCCGATTGAGCGCTGGCAGTGTAAATGCAAAACGCTTCATATCTTGCTGATGTAAAGATATTGTAAAAAAGCAGTCCTTTAAATCAATTATTAACAGAGGCCACTCTTCAGGTAACATTGCTGGATTTGGTAGACCAGGTTGAAGGGCACCCATGGGCTCCATTTGCTTGTTAACCTCCCGAAGGTCATGCAATAAACGATATTTGCCGGATTTTTTCTTGATTATGAAAATGGGCGTGTTCCAAGGACTGGTTGACAACTTCAGGTGACCCTGTTTATATTGCTCGAAAATCAGTTCATGAGCATGCTGAAGACTTTCCCTTTTTAGTGGCCATTGCTTTACCCATACAGGATCATCTGTTTTCCATGTTATGGGAATCGTGAAAGTCCACGCAATGGCCATTAGCCCAAAGGGTGCTCATTTGTCAAAACTACACCCAGCTGGGTTAATACGTCTCTTCCAATTAGACATTGAACTGTAGGTGGAAGCTGTACGATAGACAATACAGCTGTTGCGGATGTTCCATCAAGTGTGATTTTCAGGATCGGTGATCTATTCGCAAGAGTCAGTCCTCCAATGCCTGTGATCGCAGTCGTTGAAGGTTGCAGTGGCCAATTATCAGGCCAACAAGCAGGTGCAATTATACTAGTATGAGCTCCGGTGTCCAGAAGCGCCTCCAATGTAATTGACTGGTTCTTATATTCAATGGATATTCTCTTTTTTGGATGGTCTTGCAGGCTCAAAGTTAGTAAAATTAGTCCTTTAGTAGATCCAAATCCTTTGGAGCCTCGATCCTGATGTGTAACTGGAGTTAAAGTACTGGAATGTTGCTCCAAGGGTATCAGTTGAGCAATCCCTTGCCCTTTTGTCACTGTCAGTGGTGGAAAAGGAGTGTGAGCCATAATCATAATTTTGCCATGATAATCAGCATCTATCACTCCTGGTAGCACAAATAGACCTGCCATGGATGCAGAAGATTGTCCAAGAAGTAAAGCGCCCATGGTCTTATTTTGTATTCTTATTGGTCCTTTTATGCCGGTAAGAATTTTTTGAGGCTGAGTGGTCATAAGGGTAATGTCTACTGCGGCTGCCAAGTCCAACCCGAGGCTTCCCCATGTTGCTGGTTGGAGATTGATGTTGCGGAGTTCATCGCAGCAGCTACTTGTGTCTGTGCGCGGCTGTTGCTGTTCACGCTCCCTCTGGAGTTTCCCGGCCGCCTACGACAGGCTCCAGTGTTGTGTGTATCTATTCGACACTTTTGGCACCACACTCCATTGGCCTTGCAATCTCTTTTCCGGTGTCCAAGCACACCACAGCGGAAACATTTAAGTCACCCGTGGGAGGGTAAGCATTGTGATGTTGCTGCCATTTGAAGGGGAGCAAGGGCAGCTAACACTTGATTTTGTGACAATTTAGCCTGTTCCTGCAATCCTACCCCCAATTGTTTGATCGCATCCACCAAAAAGGCCTGTGGACCTGTTGGTGTTGTGGCCATCTTTTCCAAGACCTCTTCGATAGACCAATTGGCCCCTAATGTATTAAGCACATTACGAGTTGTCTGACTGCAGTTTTGTAATGCGCGCTGTTTGTTTTAGAAGGGCCCCTTTCATATATATCGGAACTCCTGCCTTCTCTATTGCTGCTGCTGCCCTATCCACGAAAGACCCAAATGTTTCATCCCATCCCTGCTTAAGGCTCATGTACATAGGGATTCCCCCTGGGTCTTTGATCTTATCTATGGCATTACGTACTAATCGCATAGCCTCACAACATTAATCAGGTCCTATCAAGGCTTGGGCTTCAGCACACGCATAAGGACCCAGACCCATCAATTCATCTATCGTAACACCATTCAAGGGATTCCCCTGCTGGCGTTGAATAGCCACTGACTGTTGTACCTCTGCTTGCCAGTGTGCATAAAACAATAATTGTTGATGAGGTGAGTATATTAGCTTGGCAATGCCTCGACAATCAGCAGGCAACAACAGTTGATTATTCCATAAGTAATCCAGCATTTGCTTGACAGGTTCACTCGTTGCCCCGAATTGACTCGCAGTAGAACGTAATTGCGATAACAATTTCCCGTCTAAGTGGGTCATTTGTGCCTGCAGACCCCCACCCTGCAGTTGTTGATATAGAACAGGACAAATCAGATCTGCGGTAGCTTGCAAAATATGCTTGTCACCCTGAAGTATCCCCTCTTTTGCCAGCGCAGCCCATGCCTCCCGTCTCTCTCGGGCCATTTCTTCTGCCAAATCCAACTCCACTCCCGGAATGGGATCAGCAAGAAATGGGTTCTTAGAGGACTGTGGCGCACTCGGCGGTGGGGGGGCTGTGGGTTTACAGGCTCAGCGCTGCGCCTCAGGTGCGGGCGGAGGGGTGCGGAGCAGCAGCGGGGGGGGGCTGTGGGCTCACAGGGAGACACTGCGGCGGCGGCTTCATTATTAGCAAGCGAGTGCAGAGGTGGCAAAGTAATGGTATTTACAGTAGGGGGTAATGGGGTCTGGTTAAGCCATTGGAATGCATCATACGTCTGATTCTTTTCTTGAGCAGCAGAAGCTTCCTGACCTGCCTTTTTCTCAGCCTGGTACTGTAACAGCTCATTATGCACAACTCTCCACAGTTTCACCATCTTTTTTGCTGTCTTATCTTCATCTATAACTAAGTCCCACAAATCATTCCCAAACTTTCTCCATTCAGACAACTCGTGAACAGTATGCGGATTAACAGAAAATACTCTCTTACACCCATAGGTTAATAATTCAGGTAATTCTTTCTGCAAATCCAATCCTTTGATCTGCCTTTTCTTTAAGAAGGCAGTAAATAAATCATATGCCGCTTGCCTTTCCATACTTACATCAGCGCGCTGTTGCAGCCCCTTCAAAGGCTTCGGCGGCATGTATCGACTGGATCCACCGATGTGGCATCCAGGGCACGGTGCTCTTGTTAGCACTTTATTGCCGTCCCGGCTGCGTAGGACCCGAACTCATCATCACTCCACCGTGGATATTCCTCCAATTCAGCTTGTGGGCATCACGTCGGGGTCACCATTTGTGGAGAATGACGGGAGACAAGCACACCTGGTCGTGATCATCAAGTCTCAAAGTTTATTTTGATAGATGCTTCCTTTTATAAAGCAAATAATTAGGTTCATACATATTGCAAAAGCAGCTCATTAAGCTCATACATATTGCTAAAACCAAGCTCAGGATTGGCTACTATTGTTTCTGTGCACCTGGTGATCACTAGGTATGTGGTGCATTGTTT
>WKFP01014689.1:234958-253109 GCA_011057875.1 Pterocles orientalis
CATTAAGCTCATACATATTGCTAAAACCAAGCTCAGGATTGGCTACTATTGTTTCTGTGCACCTGGTGATCACTAGGTATGTGGTGCATTGTTTCTACTGTGCACCTGGTAGTTACTAGGTATGCAGTGCATTGTTCTGCGTTAACAGCTAGTATAATATTTAATCTCAAGGACACACTGACCTTGAGACTCTTGCTTCTTCTGCTACTCTGCAAAGCATTATGGTAGTTATGTTCATGCAAAGCACTATGGTAGTTATGCTCATGCAAAGCAATATAGTAGTTATGCTCATGCAAGCTCAATCACATCCCTTCCTTTCTCATGCAGCCATTCGCCCACAATATTCTCCACATGTGCCGTACTGGTACGGATACTCTACCACCAGCACAGATATCAACACAACACATTGTGCTGTGTTGATACATCAGCATATTCAGAAGCAGTGTAGGGTTTTGACATGGTGCCGTGCTGTGTAATGAAGACATGCCATTAGTGCTCATTCAGTGCTTTAGAATCGTAGCTCCACAGTATAGTTGACCTTTTTTTTCACACCAGTACACAGAACAATTGTGATAAAATACACAAAGTGAAAGTGAGGATCCACGAAAATGCCAGAAAACGTAACTCCTCTCCTTTCCCATTCCAGTGTCACACAGTCTTCTCTCTCTTTTAAACATACTCCCATCACAACTCCCAATACACCAGCTTTGTTAGTGACAATGTCATCATAACCATGGTGACCTCTTGAAAGCTTTCACTTTAGAAAAGGTATCTCTAGCTAAAATAAGAAAAAAATGCCTAGCTTAAGGTTTTCTTTTGAATGAAACTTGCACAGTACTATATTCTGAATCTCTTGTATAGTTTTGACTGTCGTCTGTAAGCAAACAGCAAGTAGTAAACTCTGCAGCAGCTCTTAAACAATCCTTGGGCTAATACGCATGCTTATAAAGGGAGGATCATAGTTAGACACCAAGAAAAGGGAAAATGAATTCTGCTTTCCTTTGTAACCTGAAATACGTATTTGTATCAAATATTGACCAAATTTGCATTTGACCTGGTTAGTTATTAGTGCATTTCCTCTGAAGTAGGGTGAGTAAAGTCACAGAATTACAGAATGTTAAAGATTGGAAGGGACCTTGAAAGATCATCTAGTCCAATTCCCCTGCCGGAGCAGGAATAATGTTGGAATAAAAGTGCTGGAATAAAAACTCTTGAGGAAACAAAGTCAGTCCTGTGCATGAGGCACTGTGGGGTACTTGTAGAGTAAAACTAATATATGCAAGTAGACACACTAATAGACTTATTTTGATAGTTCTTTGCTATGTGCCATGGTGTTTTGGGTCCAGCTGGGATAGGGTTAATTCCTCACAGAAGCTGGGAGGTGGGCATAGCCAAAGGGATATTCGATACCATGCTGATGTCATGCCCGGGATATAAGGAGAAGCTGGCCGGAGAGGGCTCTTTATTGTGAAGCCCTTGGTGGTGAGATATTGTGTCAGTGTTTTCCATTGTATTCTATATCTTTATTGTTATATTCTCCTTTCTTTTGCTTTCCTCATGTGGTATTACTAAAAATCCGTCGTTTTCTCAACTCACGAGGTTCCACTTTTTCTTATCCTTCCCCATCTTACCGGGAGGGGAGGGGGGTTGCAACCACATGGTGGTGGTCCTGGCCCAAGACACATGGAGAAACTCAGTTCACTATCCTTAAATGTGCATCTCTGTGTCAAACACCCAGTGAAAATTGAGAAGAGCTGTCAATTCACTAATGCAAAGGTAGGAGAGATCAGAACTCATTTATTTCATGAGAAGGTAAAGATATTAACAGGATAGTGCAGCAGTTCTTTTTTTGAATACAGAAAGACCTGATTTCAGGCAAAGGAAAAGACAGAGTAAAAACTATGTCTAGACGAACACCTGAAATCCCCTTTTGGGACATGCATAGAATTAATCTAACGAGGATTTAGGAATGTATTATCTGGGAAGCCCATGTCACAGACAGGAAAACTTTAAACTAATTTGTTTTGAAAAGTGATGATGGAGTGGAAATCCATCATTATTTCAAGAAAGAGAAATTAATTTAGCCATTAGATATTTAAGATCCACCATAATTCAGTTTTAAATACTTTTATAAGAGCTAAAGTCTAGATACTTAAAAATTTACTCCTTGTAGCCACACACTGTCAGAGTCTGATAATCATCTCCTAACAAATGTGTGCATTAAGACTACAATGTCTCTTACAGTTCATTAGAACAGTCTCTTTTACTCAAAATTTCTTCTGTTCCACAGAATAGCAGCAGGGGTTTTTGTTGCTTTGTTGAAAGACACCACACTGTATTACAGAAACTCATCCTTAAAGCTGTTACTACTTTAATGGTCAGTTTAAAAATATTACAACATTTGGCATACTAGTTAAGTCTGCCTGAGGAGACAAAAGTTTCATTTTATCTAGTCTTTCACAGTTTGAGTCACTTTAACAGACAATTTAAACACCCCAGTTCCTCCCTCTGAAAGAAGAAACAATCTGAATTTTTTTTCCATTTTTTTCCTTCTCTGTTTTGCACTCATCTAATAATAAATGTTACAGAGGAGACATTCACTTTCAGTTTTTGTAGACTGCCCGTTATGATGAGACCTGGAAACTCAATTGGAATCATTATTGTTAGCACATATTAGCAGTTATTATTAGCAACATATTAGCAGTGTTTCATTTTCTTACATGTTTTCTCTTTCCATTTGTATCATATATCATTGCTGACACAGTGCTTAGGTTTCTCTAGTGCTGGATGTAACCTGCACAACTGAAGTAAGTGAAAATGGTTCCATTTTAGCTATATGTCTCAACTACAGTACAGTAGACGGTGGATAGAGTTTTTTTGTGATTCCCTAAAAAGATGCACTGGCTAGGTGGAGTCTGACAATGACTCAAGGAACAATACAACATAATTTTATTTACCTCAGCAACTGCAAAAACATCATGAATCAGCTTCTCAGAGTCAAGCACCAAATCACATTTTTCAGTTATCAATTATCACCAAACATCACTTATCCATTAAGCAAGCACCAAATAATGCTCAATCATTATTTGGAGGTAAAAATCAGACAGAAGATAGAGTAGGGAAGAGTCGGAAGGTAAAAAAGAGGGGCAGAAGGACAGAGATAGAGAGACACACACAAAGAGATAAACACAGAGACATAGAGAACGTCACCAATCCCTCATTCCAGTATGTGTCTTCTCTTCAGGCAGAAATCTTTGTTTCAGGTAGAAACTCCAGGCAGAAACTCCTTGCAATGGGGGTGATGGGTCAACAGGGAGTAAGTTCGGGCTCACCTTTTATACAGTTCCAGGACCACACTTTGGGGGCATGGGCCTGCATCCAGCTCACCTTTAGGGCTGACCTTTGCTGGGTGCAACAGCCCTGCATCCAAGTTGCCTTCGTGGTGGGGGCAGCTTGTTCTCCACTGGGGAGACTACTCCAACACCCAGCAGCCATTCCCACCTCAACAGGTGTACCCATCACTCAAAACATTAACAACTCACTAATTTTCATTCACAAAAGAACTTTTCTTCCAACATGGTCTGCCTGAGTTGTTCGTAGACATGATGGCGTCTCTTTTCTAGAAATGTTCTGTCTGAGTGCTCTGCCCATTGTTTGACATGTAAACATGGATAAACAACATCATCCAGGAGGGAATGGGTAGGGGTCCAGGCTGTGACAAATTCCAAGACTCCCTCAAAGATTTAACTCTGCTTATAGTATTAGAGAGCAATAAGATCACATTTACACTAATAACAAAGGTAGTTTTAGTAGTGCTTTCCGAACCAAGTTTTTGTTCTGTGGAATCTGAAGGTATATATGTGTATATTTTTGCTGACAGACTAGAAAATGTCCTTTTCAGTTTTGCCCTTTTTTCTTCCTTTTTTTTTTTATTTTGGATAAATATCAGTTTTGCCTCCATCACATTAATTTTCTGATAACTGGTATGAAAAATAATGCTTCATTAGATATGAAAAAATGTCTAGTCAGGAGGCTAAGTAAAACTTATTTCAAGCATAATTAAAAACTTCATTCTTGAAATTATAAACATTCCAGATGTTTGTTAGCAAAAATGGCTTGCATCGTTAGAGAGCTGCTGTTTTAGACCAGCTTGACCTCCATTAAAATGTAGGATTTTCAGATAGGTATCCAGAACCTGGCAGCCAGCATTATGATTACCCCAGAGAAGTAAAAATAGTATTTGGGAACTGTTGAAATGTCCTAATATTTTTTCTGCTTTTTGTTTTCTTTTTGTTTCCTGCAAAGCTCCATCACACTTATTTAGGTTTAAGTACTGATACAGTCACTTTGAGTGACAGCAATGCACAACAGGTCTTTGTGTTCTGCCATATCTAGTGGTTCAATTTGAAAGGATGGATTCAGCTTGAATGTTTATTGCGTTGGTGATCATGCTCTAATATTCAACAAGCAGGAGGTGTTCACATTATAGAAAGGTTTTTCATGACATACAACATTCCACATTGCCCTTTACAGTGTGCTGCCTCATACTTGCAAAAGAAGGCGTCACAACACTATCTCTCACCTGCCTCATGACTGAAGTTTTTTTACATTAAACCACATAAGATTCTCATTTACTTCCCATTGGAATTCACTAACTGGCCTATAGCAGAAATGAACAGTTCTATTCTCTTCCTAGCCATTTTCACTTGTTTTTTCTTAGTCACTCTTTGAAAGTGAAAAAACATAGCATCACCCCTTCACCCACAGAGAATCTGCTCAGAGGATCTGGACACCCTAATATACTTCTGCAAGCAGAGAGTTGAATCTGACTGTCTATATGGACCAAACTGGTTGCAAAGAAGTATAATAAGTTTTTGTTCCTGGTGAATTCTTCATTTCAGTTCACTCTTAGCTTGAGATTTAGAAGACCTGACAGGCCTTAGTTATAGACAGCAATACACGTAAAACATGTAAGGTAAAGAGAGTGATCTAACAGCAGGATATATTTAGATCAATATTCTTAAGAGAGATTGCAGAGATTATTGTTCTCCAGATGTAGATTTATGGAAATTTTTACTAGGATATTGTACAGGTATAACCTAAATTACATAGAAAGAATATGATGTAAAAAAAAAAGTATATCAGACAAAACAAGCAAATAACTTACTTTACATTGAAAAAGATCTGTGTACTGAAGAATATTACTTCTGTATTTGGCTGCTGTTCTGGTGTTCATCTTGTTCTTAAGATAGTAAATAGCCTCTCTTGTCCATATAGTCCCCCTTTTTAATATGGTTCTTTGTAGTATATTTGAAAATTATCCAGTCTCTGACTATATACACAGTAATTACAGCATTATCTTGAAGACTGCTCCTAACCCTTTCACAGCTCACTTTTCCGCTGAAGCTAAATCCAGCTCTGTGAGACTAATCAATACTGGGTATTACTGTAGACCATAACTGAGAACAACTTAAAGCCCTTTGTTATAATTCAGAACACACCTATCAGCTAGGATAAAGAGAGCTAAAACTCTTCTCACTTCAATAAAAGGTAAACAGATACTTTTTAAAAGATACCACCATATACAACACAGATATCCACATTGGTATCAAGAGAGGGATTAGTAAATTTGTTTTCTAGTGTATATTGATCTTTACTGCTGACAAATTAGTCTTTGAAAATACTAGGAAGTAAAAGTGAAAAAAGTCCTTCAACAAATCTATTTTCTTAGATCACGCAAACAGCCTTGGCATTTTTTCCTTGAGTTAAATTATCTTAATTCTCATTTTATATTTAGCATGGCCAATTCCCATTTTATATTTAACACAGGCATAAGCCAGAGCAAAGAAAAAACAGTAAACTTGACAGATCTTCCTGCACTTTCATGTTCAAGTTTATGTTAGATGCAAAACTGCTTAGAGAGAGAGAACTCAAGCTGTTAGCTTTAATGTGCTTTCCAAATTGGAAAACAGCAAAAATGAAGGGGTAGCTATGAAATTTATATTACAGTTAAGTATATTCCTCATAATTTCATGTAGAGATGAAAGAATGTGTAGGAGGGGAAAAGCAATCACAGAGGTTTGTAAGAAGTTTTGAAGGTCTGGTTTTGTTTTGGGGATTTTTTTTGTTATTGCTTTTTCCCCTACAAAAAGAGAACTCTGCAAAGACCAGACTGTGTAGCCCTGCCTCCTGATATCACAGATCATCACTTCATGTAACAACTTTTTAAAGTGGTTCATCTGAAAGCTCCAGATTAAAGTGGCTAAGTATTTGTCCCAATACTGTGCACCCTTTCACCTCCTCTTCTTCAAAACTGCCAGTGAATTTACAATGCCCCAGCGTCTCAAGGCAAACATGTATGTCAGGGATATCAACAGCCTGCATTTGCTGACACCATGAGTCATGAAATGACAGCGTGAAGAGCTGGGCCGAAGCTCTCTTCAGAACTGGTAAATAAATCAAGTTGTTTGTCTGGACAGGATAGGAAAAAAGCAATGTTTTTCTATGGGAAGGAAAGAAGAATTGCAGAAATGTTACGGTAGATGGCAGCAATATGAGCAAAATTGATAGATTCATGTACGGGCAGACAAGGAAAATGACTGATCTAAGGAGGTCCTAAGTGGATAGCAATGAGGCCTGAACTATCTGAAGCCAATCTGCAGGGTTAAAGTGAATTTGTTTTTGTGAAGAAGTCAGGCTTCCGAACACAAGCTTTTCTTCCTTGCTTCATATGAGGACATGTGTTTTGAAACAGCTGGTAAAAGAAAGATCACTGGCCTTTGAAACTCGGTGTTCTGAGTACTTTACTGCATCAACTAGAAAAATTATGCCAGAAATATCTTCATCAATATGGGTAAGCAGTTTTTCCCAAGTCAGTAAGGTTTTTTCAGGTCAATAAAACTTAAATTCTTTCTTGGTCATTTAACAGGTTTGTAAAAGTGTCTATTCCAGACTAATCAAGCTGAAGAAAGTAAGCCACCTGGCAGCCCATGAATACACAGTACCACTGAATGGTGAAGCACACCAAGACCACCTGGTGAGGTGTTAAGTGCAGTAGAAGGAGGGAGCGGCTTGTTATATGTGACTGTCTCCCCACAGTGGCTGTGAGAGAAGAGGACTCTAATGATGAAGCTGTTGCAGAAATTATCTCACAAATTTCAACCCTGAATGTATGAATAGCCAATGATTCCCCATTTGGTTTTGTGTCTTTTGTCTTCTATGAGATATAACTTGTTTCCTTCCCTTGTGTTAATTCCTCTGTCTGACCCATGAGTTATGTCTTCTGCATCTTCACGTTACTAGGCTTAGCATACCAAACTGCTCATAAAAGTCTGTACAGCAAAGGTTCCTAATGCATTTGCAAGCATTTTGAATCCGGCATGGGCTCCCAGGGGAACTTTCTGAAACACTGTTGAGGCTGAAGAGCCACAGTAGTGGTGCCTTGGGAAGCCAAGGCATGCCCTGGCTGTGCCTGCTGGCCAGCTCTGCTCTTACATTACAGAGGCACAACAGTCACATCTCAGAAGGTAATGTTTCCGTCTCTTCTGTTGTTCCTGGTAGATCTTTTCTGTTACTTAAAAAAAAATGGAAAATCCGTTAAAGGGTTCACTATTTCTACTGTACACTACAAGTTTTGAAGTAGACAGACTGCAATAATTTTGAATGTGCATATTAACTGACTTATGAATGTATAAGATGATAAATTTGCAAGTAAAATTTAACGTGGTAGTCTGCATCACTTTGTATTTTACTTAAACCGTGTCATACTTATAGAGAAATACTTTCCAGAACCACTGGGATTATTTGCTTTCTTATAAACGTGTGGGTTTATTTTATTTGCTTACAAAGCAATACTTTTTATTATTCTCACACTCTTCGTATACTGGTTTGGATATTTTTAACATTATGTACCCGTATATCACTGTACTTGTTAATCTGTGATTTTAGCAGAAAAAATACACTAACTGTTTTTGTATGCAGTAGTTACCTGTTACAGTACTTGCAGTATATTGTAACTTATGTTCTTGTCTTGTTTTTGTGACAGTACAATGGAGTTTTGTGGTTCATTTCCTATAGGCCAGAATGGTTCTTTGCTACCATTTGTGGTAATTCCCAACATCCTTATTATCTATTGCTTTTTTGAACAGAAAGGATTACATATTTTAGCCACTTTTCTGCTTTTTTTTTCCCCAACATTCTAGGCTCATCTGGAAAGGTTCAATACTACTGTACAAATACTGCAAATGTACAGACAAATCCATCCAGTCTTGTATAAAAATAAGTTTATTTTTTCTCTCCTGGTCCCATAATATAACTTTCTTCTGAAATTTCTTTACTTATAGCTAACAACAATTTACAGAAACTAAACAGAAGAAAAACATACTTTCTTCAAAATAAAACTGTTTCCAGAGCAGCTGAACCATGTGCATATTTATGTATATTTATTTACCTCAAGCTGCTGGACACCAATCCAAAATACCCATATGTCTACAGGCTAATCAAAATCCACTTGTCAGCTAAGCCACAATGAATGACTGCATGCATTCTTGGCTTATTCTTGCAATTAAGTATTTTAGCTTAAGCCATCAGTGTTGCTTCTGTACTCCTCATTGACAAGTTTAAGCTAATTTCTGCACAGTTCATTTAAATCACAGGAGTTTCATTGTTTTAATTGGTTTTCTGTCTCCTTAAAAACTGAAGAAGTAACAGTGGTCTTCAGCTAGCTCTGCCTGTAACACTTGGGCTTAAGAAATCAAACAGTGCAACAGAGGGATCAGCTTTCTGCAGTGCCAGTGAGATCTGACTGGGGCAAAGGAGCAAACTCCTTAAATGAAACAGAAATTAAGGCTTCACTGGTAGGAATTCATTTTTCTAACATGGGAAAAGCCTAGACAACTACTGAAAAGGAACAAAAAATAGGCAAGAGAGAGCATCTTCCAGAAAAGGAGCATTACCTAGCTCAAGAAGTAAGACACTGGGATCTGAAGATCTCAAAAATTTACAAGCTAGGACTTCAAAAACTGGGTGGGTAATAGTAGCCCAACAGCTTAGAAGTGATCAGATCAAAAGGTGCTTTTCTATAGAGGGAAAAAGTGATAAATGGGAAAAAAGAAGTTCTAGAACTGGGAATGACTTTCACTTTTAAAAGGGTAAAAAGAAAAATGAACTTCACCCAGCTGGAGAACCAGCTCAAGATTCAAACTGGTAAGGTCCGTGAGGATAGGATAAAGGTAATGGATGCACAGTCAAGTTCCTCCAGAAGAAGCGTCCTTCAGAAAACCAATCTACTGTTACAGAGCTTCTGTTTTTCTCCATTTTCTAAAGTATTTGTCCAGTCTCCAGCTAGTGAAAGCGACTGTTAGAATTCATACAGGTTTTGCCTTATAGTTCCTTGAATGTTGCATTTTGAAATGAAAATAGGATTGATAGCAGGTGTATATGCTGCATACATATCATACTGTGTATATGTGTGGACATATACATGTGTACATGTATACTGTTTGTTCCTTTTTTGTACAACAGTAATATTATCAAGCTAAATTGCCTTTAATACCAAATATGTTACTTTATTCAAAAAAATTATTAAAAAGCCATACTATTGAAGGCCAACCTACTGCATGACTCCTAATCTTAGTAATTATGGAGTAAACTTTTCTAGCTTATAGTCTGATTTACTAAGAGTAAAGGTTACTAGAAATAGAACATCTCTCATGAACTTTACTGTGGCAATTTGTAGAGTAAATTGAAAAAGCACTTAAAGTAATTCTTAGTGTACTTTTATTCACATTATATTTTTAAAGTAATGTCTCCTATTTTAGTGTATTAAATATGAAATTGCTTTTTATGTGAAAGTGCAAGCGTTATTTCAGCTAAGTTTATTTTTCTGTTGGTAATAATTTGTAGCTCTTGAAGACCATATAATTTGAAATTGTACAATTTTTGTAAAGAAATATGAACATTCGAAGCTTATAACTATGTCCTTTATATATCTTAATTACATTATCTCTCTGGTATATGACAACATATACTTATGGATAGAAAAATTTTTTTGAATACACACCCCTGGTAAATAATTGTATGAGGAAATGAGCATGTGTAAACCTGAGCTCTCTGAAGTACAGTGTGGCAGGTTTATTGCCAAACCAGATTTTTTGTTATCTACCAAGACAGTAAATCCACAGATTATCCGGTATTTTTTTCTTTACTTGTAGCTGCTATGCTTGTTGTAGTGGGTTTGTATGGCAAAGTTGGGTAGTGGGGGGGCTCCAGGGGTGACTTCTGTGAGAAGCTGCTAGAAGCTTCTCCTATGTCCAATAGAGCCCATGTCATCTGGCTTCTAGATAGACCCTCTGCTGAGCAAGATCGAGCCCATCAGCAATGGTGGTAGCACCTCTGAGATGACATATTTAAGAAGGGGAAACATTTGCTGCACAACAGCAACAGCAGCCCATGGTGAGGCAGCTGTGCCCCTGCAGCCATGGAGGGTAACAGGGGAACAGAGACACACCTGCATCCTGGGGAGGGCCACATGCTGGAGCAGGTGGATGCCCAAAGAAGGCTGTGACCCCGTGGGAAGCCCACACTGGAGCAAGCTCCTGGCAGGACGTGTGACCCCATGGAGAGAGGAGCCCAGGCTGGAGCATGTTTGCTGGTGGGACTTCTGACCCCCTGGAGGACCCACACTGGAGCAGTTTATGAGGAACTGCAGCCTATGGGAAGGACCCATATTGGAGAAGTTCATGGAGGACCATCTCCTGTGGGAGGGACCCACGCTGGAGTAGGGAAAGAGTGTGAGGAGTCCTCCCCCTGAAGAGGAAGGAGCGGCAGAGACAATGTGTGATGAACTGACCACAACCCCCATTCCCTGTCCCCCTGCGTTGCTCAGGGGGAGATGATATATAGAATTCAGGAGTGAATTTGAGCTTGTGTAGAAGGGAGGGTTGGGGGGAAGGTGTTTGAAGATTCAGTTTTTATTTCTCATTAGCCTACTCTGATTTGATTAGTAATAAATTCAATTAATTTCCCCAAGCCAAGTTTGTTTTGCCCATAATGGTAATTGGTATTTTCTCCCTGTCTGTATCTCAACCCATGAGCCTTTCATTACATTTTTCCCTCCCCTGTCCAGCTGAGGAGGGGAGTAATAGAGCAGCTTTGGTGGGCACCTGGCATCCAGCTAGGGTCAACCCATTGCACCTGTGAATGTTGGCACATATGACATTTGAAAGGGATATACTACAAAAATAAGAGGTAAGATTTTCTGGCAAGATTATCCTTGCCTCATTCTAGATACACATTAAAATGAGGCAATAATATTCCCATGAGAACTTCCTCAGAAAGCCTGCAGCTCACAAATTAGTCAGTTTTCTGTCTCCAGTGAGGCATCATATCCATCACTATCTAATACCACAGCAGGCAAAAGAGTTCCCAAGTGTGGACAAGCTGCAGTTCATCCTTTTACCTGATGCTTAAGTGCAGTACTTGCAAGGTATAACCAAAAAACCTGTTTCACATCTGGAATATTCGTTGAATTTCTGTACATGTAAACTGTCCTGGAAGCTGTTAATTCTGGTTCAGTTATACTGAACTTCTAATAACAGCCAATTAACAGGCAGTTTTTATTCTTGTTTCTCTGCAACACAGCCCTGATCCCAGGGTTTCCACTGTCACAAACAGCCCGGGTTGTCACCCTTATACATAGCCTTGAAGAAGTGACATCTTAGATGACTAAGCAGGGTTGATGGTGAAACTGTAAAAAGGCTCAGAAATACCCATTTCTAATCTGGTTTTACCAGGCTGTTTCTTCTCATGTTTAAATTGTTCAGTCTCAAATATGGAAATGATGGTGAAAAGGTAACTGAGGTGAGGAGAAGTCTCACACACCCTTAACCTGCTCCTGGACCAGTTTTTAATTAAAGGCTAATGTGGTTTTCTGTATTTGCTGAGTCATTTGTATGCCTCATTAGTTGGCAAGTATATCAAGGCACTGTTTGGTACAGTGTTTTTTGTCTCAAGCATGTGAAGAATAGCTCTATTCTGTACAAATAACCACATTGATATGCAAATGCAGACACTTCCTATTAATAAATACTTATTCTCATTTCAAATGTTTCAGCAAGTTGCCAAGCATAAACAGGACCACATGATTTTGAGACATAAAACACAAAAGAAGTTCAGTAATAATGAATAAACAATATATATTCCAAAGTAGGTTTGTTCAAGCCATTATGAACAGTAGCTACATTCATAGGAAACAGTTTGATCAGAAAGAGGAAAGTGGATGAAATTAGTCAAAAATTATTCCTGCAAAATAGCTTAGCTAGCTCTAGTTTACAGAAAAGATTGAGTTAATATTTATTAAAACTTTAATCTCACTTGCTGAAAAGGCTTTCATATCACTTACACTTGACTGCTTGACTCCTAAGAACTGCAACTACCTCAGAGTCTGGCTTACTACTTTAGTTTTACTAATTTGATTAACTATGATAATATTTAAAAACAGTTAATACCTTAAAATCACTACTCCATCATATGACTATGAAAACAGTTATAATCTATATTCCAATTGAAGTGTCTATGTAATTATTTTCTTTGCTGTCTTTAGCACAGTATTCATAAAATCTTCAGATCCATTTATTTGATTCAAATCACATCATCAGTCCAAACTATTAATTTTCTGAAATACAGAAGACATGGATTACAAATCATTCTTTGAAATAAAATCCTTTTTTGACCTTTCATCATTTTACTTCTTGAGAAATTTTCCCTTGTTAATTCACAAACAATAACAACTTTTCAGTGGTAAATTGTGTTTTGCCATGTTGGTGTATACAATTTAGAACTATTTTCACAAATTTATCATTAAAAGATTTTTTTGTTTTTCTAAATTCTCCAACAAATTTCATGCAATAGATGAGAACATGTTCTTGGGCTGCAGCCTGAGTTTTTGTGCCCTGAGACTTTTTTATACCACCTTGTGACATAAATACACCAACATAAATTAGATTAACATTTCAGTGGAACTTACCTATTATATGCATAGCAAGACCTGAAGTTAAAAGGGTCACTGAAGTTGTTAACATCATGTAAAAGCACTGAACAAGATGTTAGGAGGCCTAGGGTACATGTCTAATGCATGGAGATTTTGAGACCAGGGTTTGTATAGTGCAGAAAAGAGGAGGTTAAAGACTAACTTAAGGGCAGCCTACAGCCATCTAAAAGTAGTCACGGATGATGGAACAAAATGTGACTTCAAAGTAACACCCCATATAACAAGGGGAAATGGCCACAAATTAAAATGGGAGTGGTATAGAGGGGGTTAGGAGGATCCTCTTTGCTAGGAGGATGGTGCTGCAATGGAACAGGTTACATCCACAGACTGAGGCATCTCCATCCTTGGTGTTTTCCAAACTCAACTAGACAGCTGTGGCTGACCTAATCTAGTGCTGGCAATAATCTCTCTTTGGACAGAAGGTTGGACTAAATGTCCTCTGGAAAACGCATTCAACCAATGTTACTATGGTTATGACTTTCCAAGTCTACTTACCAAAGGGAGATGGGCAGACGGTAACTTGCTTGGGCTAAATCTTGTGATGAACCAAATTTCACTCTAGCAGTGTGGGATGCTGGAGGGCACATACATGAGAGATAGTTACATTGTATTGAGGAAGACTTTCCTGCGTTAAGTAAATTTACAACTGAAGAACCGTAACAAGACTTTTCTTCAATACACAGCAGGACCAGAACAGTCTCAAGGGTCTCAGAGCATAAGCTTCAGATACAAATTAGATTGACGTATTTTAAATGCACTTGTTTATGCAGAAGAATTATAATTTATAAATTAAAACACTTAAATGGATAGAGTTATGGAATTTCAATGATATCTTGAAGCCTAAATTAAGAATTTATATACTTCTTGTCTCTCTGAAACCTTAACTATTTCTTCTTCTTGAACTAAACATGAATGAAGTCAGAGGTATTTATGAAATTTTACCAAATTCATTTGTAGTCAAAGAACTTAAAAAATTACATTATTTTCCCATTTCAGTTCTAATGTCTGGTGCTGCACTGCAGTGAAGCAGTTAAAAAGTTTCTCTATGTGTGAGTATATGCTAAATTTTGATATACAGCATTTAATGTAAGTGCGCATCACCATGCATATTTCTGTTAATATGTCCTTGAAAGTGTTTGTTAGCTTGTGAAATCTCAGTGTGATTGTCTGAAGGAAATGGATGTGATTTCTCTTTAAACTAGTATGAAGCATATGGTGTCTGAATCATCTGTCCTGAAGTACCAGGTGAGGTTTTTTTTTCTTTTCTTTAATGAAGTGAAGTCACTCCAGAGTGTCGCAAATCAACATAATGTTGAAGTAACTTGGCACATGAATTTACAACTATACAGACTTGTCCCTGTTGCCATACGTCCCTAACAGTTTCACATGAGGCATCTATTAGCTATCAAGTTATTATGACTAAAAGATTAAATATATTTTACCATCTACTATGTCCATCATTTAAACTAAGCATATGGGTGGAACAGTCTAGTCCAGTAAGAAAATGCACTCTCCTTTAAAGGAATCTATCAGCTTAACGTGGCAAATATGCAAAAGGGCATAAAACAATATCTGGAGAATTATGTTTTTCAAGACTACAGAAATGTTCATAAGAAATACATACAAATCTCTGTAAATGAATGTTTGGGAGCTGGTGTTTCATCTGACAAAATAATTCCTTTCCATGTGGACAAATAAAGTATTAATCTTTTAACAGCTGCTGGACAGAGCTCTAGATATCTGTCTCAGTGAAAATGTGTTGAAATCAAAATGAAAATTTTACTCCTTGAGAAGAGAGTCTCTACTGGTGCCTCATTCTACCATACTTCAAGGAATAGTTCCTCCAATGTAAAATGTAGAAGCTATAACAAAAATAATGAAAAAATCCTTTGTTATCAGGATCAGGTGGAAGGTGTTATTCTGAAGACAAAACAACTTTGTCAGGGTCTTGCCAGGTAAGTTCCAAGCATTCACTTTCAAAATGTACACATGGCTGCCCAAAGTCACAGGGAGAAAATGAAAATGAGTCAGAACACAGAAAAACAGAGAAGGACCCATAAAGAATAAAGAGAACACTCTGAACTAGAATAGTCTTGAACTGGTTCTTGGAAAAACTGCTGAGGTATTCAGGAATACGTTATCCTGAAAAAAGCCTAATAAACAAACAAACAAAACCACCAAAGTGAGCTACAGACAGCTGCAGAGCACAGAATGGAGACATTACAAATGAAATAGTCTGAAAAAATACATTTGGGCTCCTTAAATAACAACACTAGAATGACTGTACAATAAAATATTTAGATTAACATACATATCAGAAAAAAATTGAATGATACTTGATTAACATTTACCGAATAGTAGTAAATTCTTCCTTAATTAAGCCAAAAACCAATGTATTGTCAGTGTACCAACCTGCTGATTTTTTTTCCCAATCCTGTACTTAGACTTTGAAGAAAAGTCTAGCCTTTTACTTACTCCACCATTATGTCTACAAAGTGGTAATTTTAAAAGAATCTTGGTATTACAGGAAATTAATAATCTGATATTCTGACTCATGCATGTTTGAGATTGGCAATTCTGTAGTCAGTGTATATTGCAATCCAGTCACTATACCTCTCCACTATCCCAAATCAGTTGTACTAGGACAATACTTTGAGAAGATCCACAAACATTGTCCAGTGATAAGAATAGCTAGCTTGGGGCAGAAAAGGTTATATATACATTTTAATTAATATTATTTTTAATGTACACATAAGTAAGTCACAAAAAATTACTGAAAATATATAGCTCTTAAAATTGCTTATAAAAATGTCAGCCAGCTTAAAACAAGGTAGTGAAATATTCTGATACAGCACACATATAAAGAAAAACAGAAATCTTACATCAGTTTTTTTTTCCTTTGGGAGAAAGTAATTCTCCTAGAGGGAGATGCTGGAGATGTTCTCATTCCAGAAGGTAGAAATTATTCTGGGTAACAAGGTTAGCAAACATGGTAGTTTGTGAACATGAGCTAACAGATATGTTGTGACGCCTTTTGGAAAACAGAAGTCATTCATTAGACTGAACTGGTGTCTTAGCATCTTGGTTAAATGTCTTAAATGATATTTCTTTATGGGATGCTGGAATATTCTTAAGATGATGGTATTAAAAATATTAGTCCTCAAGGGAAGTTGATATTTGCTTAATTTCTGTGGCTTTAAAAAATATTGGACAGACATCAGTAACAATATGTCTGTTCTTATATGCAGCTGTGGTAACACTCGTTATCTAGTTTTAAAGTTCTCAGTTACAAACCAAAGAAATTATCATTGTGTGAAGCCAACTGAGAACCTACCTTTACCGAAATAATTACAGAAAGATTATATAAACAGAACAGGGAAAAATACTAGTGATTAATAACTGGATGACTACTAATGCTCCTATGTTCAAATCACTTGAATCGTTTTCAATACAATCCAGCAAATGAAGCTTTGAAAGAATTTTTTTGACCCTTTAAATTTTAAACTGTAGACCTTATAAAAACTCTCTGTGTTAGCCATTAATGAACTAGTTCTTAAGTAAGCATTATTTTATTATGGTTTATTATTTCATTAATAGTTATTAGTTTATTAAATGGTGGTGCCTCTGGGAAAGTGGGTGTAAGAAAGGGTAAAACACTGCCCAGGAGTGAGGGGAAAAGTTTGTGAAACTGTGAGCACCAGGGTGAGAGCAGGACAAGGTGTTCCAGGCACCTGAGTAGAGATTCCCCTGCAGCTCCTGAATAGCCGACAATGGAGAAAGTATTTTCTTGCAGGCCCAGGGAAGAACCCAAGCTGCAGCAGACATCAACACAGTGGTCCATGGAGGATCCCACACCAGAGCAGGTGGTTATTCCTTGAAGGAAGACCACAAGGAGAGGAGCCCATGCTGGAGGAGTTACTGAGGAACAGCAGCCCTTCAGAAGGACCCACAAAGGAGCAGGGAAAAGGTGTAAAGAAGGAGGGGCAGAGATGAACTAACATGGACCAACCAAAATCCCCATTCCCCATCACCCTGCACGTCTCAGGGCAGAGTGAGGAGGTAGAAAAATCAGGGATGAAGGAGAGAAGTTGAACCTGCAAAAATGTGGGAGGATGGGTACAAGGGGAAAGGCGGTTTCAGTTTTGCTTTTTTTTCTTACCTTTCTACTGGATTTTTAAATTTTCAAAAAAGAATTAATCTTCCCCAAGTCAAGTCTGTTTTGCTTGTAATCGTAATAGGTAAGCTATCTCCTTGTCTTTTTTTTTTCTTTCCTCTCCTGTTCAAGAGGGGGAGTGAGAGAGCGTCTGGGTGGGCATCTGGCAACTGGCCAAGATCAGATTCACAACAGTTTTTAAAGAAGACACTGGATAAATACCTCTCAGAAATCATTAGCTCTTATTGTGGAGAAGACGACTGAGATAATAACAGAAGATGTTTGACATTGTAAGATAAGGAGCCAAACAGTTCTTCTTTCTCAAACTAAAGTTAAACCAAGTAAACCCAGCAGGTATCTCTAGAGAGCAAAAATATGTTAGGTATACTTCATATCATACTATGATTAGAATATTTAGATATTAACTCAAGTTTATTTTTCTATAATATTCAGTGGACATTGGCTATCTGCAAGAGGTAAGCACAGGGCTCATATAATTTGTTTGGATGTTTTTCTATTCTCTTCCTATTAGTACATGGACACATCACTGGACAACAGGGAACAATTCTGCCTCAACAAAAAAATTGCCTAGATCACACCGAAGTTATTTTCCACTCACTAGCACTCTTAGAGGAAGACTATAAACGATGAACTAGACATTTCTGATGGGTTTGCCCTTGGCTGGGGGCCAACTCACACACACCCGCTCACACAATCCCCCTAATCCTGGGTACTGACCTGCTGGAGAGTAGTGTAGGGGAGAGGGACCTGGGGGTCCTGGTGGACAGCAGGATGACCATGAGCCAGCACTGTGCCCTCGTGGCCAAGAAGGCCAATGGCATCCTGGGGTGTATCAGAAGGGGGGTGGTCAGTAGGTCGAGAGAAGTTCTCCTCCCCCTCTACTCTGCCCTGGTGAGACCGCATCTGGAATATTGTGTCCAGTTCTGGGC
>WKFP01014689.1:253129-288740 GCA_011057875.1 Pterocles orientalis
ATAGGAGGTTCCACTTGAATATGAGAAAAAACTTCTTTACAGTGAGGGTGACAGAGCCCTGGAACAGGCTGCCCAGAGAGGTTGTGGAGTCTCCTTCTCTGGAGACATTCAAAGCCCACCTGGATGTGTTCCTGGGTGATCTGATTTAGGTGTTCCTGCTCTGGCAGGGGGATTGGACTAGATGATCTTTCGAGGTCCCTTCCAATCTCTAACATTCTGTGATTCTGTGATTCTGTAATCCGAGGATAGGGAAGGAATTAAAAGGAGTAAAGGGAAAAAAGGACTCGTGGGTTGAGATAAGAACAATTTAATAACTAAACTACAATAATATTGAAAATAATACTCTATACAAATATACAAATATACAAACGAGTGATACACAGTGATACTGTCCCCCCACCCGATGACCAAGACTCAGCCTGTTCCCGGCTAACGATCCCAGAGCAGGGGGAGTCCCGAAACCACACTCACGTAGCGGAGATAACAGTCTGAGTGTCCCAGACCGAGAGCTGACTGGGGTGGGAGGGGAGGAGGAAGAAGGCCTTGGGAGAGCAACCACGTGAAGCGAGATGACCCGGAGCAAAAGAGATCCGGAATCAAAAGGGACGATCTTCCAGAGGGTCCTCACCTATATACTGGGCATGACGTGTATATTACGGAATAGATTATTGGCCACTCTAGTTCTCAATCCCGAACCTAAGAACAAATCCTAGGATAGTAACTGGGGCTGTGCTCCCTCCCAGCTTCTCCAGTCTGCGGACAGTCAGTGATGCTGAAAGACCTTGGCAGCTGCATTAACATCACTTCTTATCAGCTTTCTTCTGAGCACAAATCCAAAACACAGCCTCTTGCTAGCTGTTATGAAGAAAGTTAACTATGTCTCACCTTAACACAGGACATCATTGTGGTGAGTCCTGATCGTACTTTTCTCTCTTCAGTTCATATTTCAGTTTAGTACTAAGTCTACTGTGAAGAGAAGAACATATTTACAACATAAATGAATTTCAGCCTGCCTGAATCAGCGGTGTGGAGTTGAGGTCTGAGAAATGGGATGGCTCCCAGTCATTGCACCAGCAGCTGTCTCAGAAATGTCTAGAAAAGCAACAGTGTCAGTACAATGCGTACAAAATAAGAGCTGCAGCTCATCCTTTATTACTGTATTCATATCACTGTGACAATCTGGGAACCAGATTATGCTAACTCAAGATGCTTTTGTCATATTATCTTTCTATCTTCTGTTCATTCTTGTGTCATATTTACTTCTGATTTTGTGACATTTTACCAGGTAAGATATTTTCACTTACACTATGAGCAGTTCTTTCAACCAGGTCATTGGATGCCCATATACTCCAGACTTGGACCACCACATAATGGGACATAGGAGCATCTCTTTCCATTCCCTCCGTAAGGGCGTCGCATGCTGGAGTGACTTGGACCAATGCCTTGGGCGGGGAGATGCTTTAGTGCTCCCCTTTTCCTTAATAATTCTTGGGGTGTTTGTGAGGTCCAGAGGGACCCCTGATGCTGCCAAGAAATGCCAGTGTCACCACACAACAGGAGAGAGGAGATGGGGAGTCCTTGTCATCTCCTCCCTCTCAACTGAGGAAAGCCTACAGTAAATTCAAATTTATATTCAGTTCTCAACTGAAAGCTTCTTTTCTCTTCTTCATTCAGATACTTTTGATTTTTACGTCGTATTAACTTCTGTAGCAGTACTACTTAAGAGTGCCAAAGTGTAAAGGAATATGTTTTGTGTGAAATATGGTGCATAAAATTGTTTTAGTTGTCTAGCCAATACACAAAAAAATATTTTATTGCTGCCTCAAAGGTAAAAAAACTTGTTTGAATTAATTGATTACTTATTTAATATTTCACTGTCAGCATATTTTACATCTCAAAAGACAGGATTACTTAAAATATAAAAGAAGCTTACCCGTATAATTTAAACAACTAGTGATAAGAAATGGGTCATCTGTTTTGAGCATGTGCCACACTTCAGATATCCTAAGAGCATGAAAGTATAACTAAAAGTCTCTCATTTAGTCATTAACTGAAACTAAGAGCAAGAAATAAGATTCATGCACTGAACAGATTTAAGGTTCTATGCAGCCGTCACCACAGAAAATTAAAACCCAGATGAGAAGCAGCATCACGTACATGCAGCAACAGCATTTACAATTGATCATAGTGAAAACTGTGATGAATCAGAGAAATAAGAACAAAACACATTGTAACTTGCAAAAGAGACAAAATTTATTAATAGAACTCCAAGTCAGCCACTTGCTTAAATTTAGGGAAAGAACTCGGCCCTTTAAAAATATCCTTCAAGGGTCTGAGAAAAGGACGACACAATTTAAAGGGACAGAAAGGAAAGTATTAAGATTTTACAGCAGAGAGAACTAGTAGAAATGTTTCAAAATTGAATTCTGTATTAAAGAAGATTAGTGAAATCTTGTCTATAATGGGCTTAGTGAACGCCTCTTGAAAAATTAAAAGCCTTAAAAATCAAACTGGTAGAACTGCAAGAGAAAACCAGGAAACAAAAGAATGGCGCTAATACACTGATATAGTTACAAAAGATTAGCTGCTTAAAGTCAGGAAATCCTAATAAGGGAGCAGCAGTGTTAGTTCAGTAAAGACAATATTCTTCAGCTTTTCGTGTTTCAATCATAACACCCTGATTAGACTGAAGAAAGCAAAATAAACCTGACAGCGACATATAATACAGATATAGTCCTTCAATCACTATGAACTTATTTTTTAGAAATGACAAAAAATAAAGTATTCACTCATTCCCAAAAGTTGCTCCACAGAGGGAATGTAAAAACACACAAAGATTATATATAGCCAGATTCTGGTATATTAGAAGACATTTTACAGTAAACTAGAACTGCATTTATGACCAACAATATGAATGTCAGGGAATGTTCCTTATACTGCTGGCTGTCCTTGGAAACAGATGAACCTGATGTCTACCTTGTTTCCTCACTGCTTGGTGAATTACAAGAAAAATGCGCTTTATTTTTATTCTCTTCTGCAGAAATGCACACCCTGAGGATTCCAATCTGCATTCACATGACACAGATGGAAGAAAGATTTCTTCTTCCAGTATTTTCTGCTTGTTAACATGATGTTTCCCTGTAATAAAAAAGGAAATAAAACGCTCAGGTTCTTTCTTTCTTACCATTACCATAGGAATGGATACAATACTTTTTTTTTTTTTTTTGTCCATTTACCTTCCTGCATTTTCTCCATTCCTCCTTCTTTCTTGTGTGTACATCCTACACCCAGTGACTGACTGGAGGTCACTGGATAATGTAAAATGAGGCGTAATCAAGGTTACCTTATGATAACTGTATGAAACACTTCATCTTCCACGAAAGGGAAATGAAGAATAGAAAAATGAGGAAATTCTTTAACAGTTTCTGAAATACCTTAATTGTGAATATTTTTTCACATTAATTTGACCATGATTTATACATTCCTAACTTCCATAAACTCTAGTGTTCTCCTGAAGACTAGCTCTGAGTTACAGCACTTTCCAACTTTTGATCCCTCTCTTGAACTATTTTGTCTCAGTTTACTACTGCTTTTCTGTATTGCATCATTCCATCTGCTCATTCTGCTCCAGAATGAGACTGGCATGTTTTAGAAGTGAAAAGGGAAATTAAAAGATATTTTACATATGATGTGGGCCAGATGCAGGTAGTAGACTGGAGGGCTGGTTTTGTTTTGTTGGGGATTTTTTTTGTGCCTGTGTGTGTGTGTCTGTGTACTGAGTGACATGACTGGCCATTCGTTCTATGCACAAGGAGGCAGGATGCAATCCTCTGGGAGCTGAAGAGTTTACTTTTACTTGAAATTCCTACATACCTACAAACTTTGAAAAAACGTCAAGTAGTAGGAATGATGAGCTACATTTTTTCTACTGTTTTGCAAAGGCTTATCCGTGCCATTAACATACTTATTATTTTTACTGAATATTGTTACTTTTTACTTCATGTTAAACAAAAACATTCACAGAATCACAGAATCACAGAATGTTAAGGATTGGAAGGGACCTCGAAAGATCATCTAGTACAATCCCCCTGCCGGAGCAGGAACACCTAGATCAGATCGCACAGGAACGCATCCAGGCGGGCTTTGAATGTCTCCAGAGAAGGAGACTCCACAACCTCTCTGGGCAGCCTGTTCCAGTGCTCTGTCACCCTCACTGTAAAGAAGTTTTTTCTCATATTCAAGTGGAACCTCCTATGTTCCAGCTTGAACCCATTGCCCCTTGTCCTATCTCTGGATGTCACAGAGAAGAGCCTGGCTCCATCCTCCTGACACTCACCCTTCACATATTTATAAACATTGATTAGGTCACCCCTCAGTCTCCTCTTTTCCAAGCTAAAGAGACCCAGCTGCCTCAGCCTTTCCTCGTAAGGGAGATGCTCCATTCCCTTAATAATCTTCATGGCTCTGCGCTGGACTCTTTCCAGCAGTCCCCTGTCCCTCTTGAACTGAGGGGCCCAGAACTGGACACAATATTCCAGATGCGGTCTCACCAGGGCAGAGTAGAGGGGGAGGAGAACCTCTCTTGACCTACTGACCACCCCCCTTCTGATACACCATTGGCTTTCTTGGCCACGAGGGCACAGTGCTGGCTCATGGTCATCCTGCTGTCCACCAGGACCCCCAGGTCTCTCTCCCCTACACTACACTCCAACAGGTCAGTACCCAACATATACTGGAATCTGGTGTTGTTCTTGCCCAGATGCAAGACTCTACACTTGCTCTTGTTAAATTGCATGAAATTTTTCCCCGCCCAAGTCTCCAGCCTGTCTAGGTCTCGCTGGATGGAAGCACAGCCTTCTGGCGTGTCAGCCACTCCTCCCAGTTTCGTATCATCAGCAAACTTGCTGAGGGTGCACTCTATTCCCTCATCCAAGTCGTTGATGAATATATTGAACAGCACAGGTCCCAATACCGAACCCTGGGGGACTCCACTAGATACAGGCCTCCAACTAGACTCCATCCCATTCACCACAACTCTCTGGCTTCTTTTCTCCAGCCAGTTCACAATCCATCTCACTACCCGATCATCTAGATCACACTTCCTCAGTTTAGCCGTGAGGATACTGCGTGAGATACATTGTACTCTCTCTGCACCGTTGTGCCAGCTAAGCTGCAAAAATGCCTCATCTTATGGATTCCTCCCCAGATATTTGAGCTGCCTTAGCAGTACGGTACACCAGATTGCAATATCCTCATGGCCTAGCTCATCAATAGGAAAATCTTCAAAGTGTAGTTGTGAGTCCTTACTTATACCCTCCACATTTGTCATGGAAATTGATGTGGTAGAGAAAAATCTATGATCTTTCGTCCAGGGCTCTGCATGAGAATGAGGTATTTTCCTTTAATATCACCCCCATCTTCAAGCCTTCAAGTTTATGCAGAAGATCCAGAGACCCAGCCTGCTAGCAGTCAGTGAAACAACAGTCTTTGTCCTACTCAAGAAACAGCATTCTGTTTTATAATGTGTTGTTCTGCATGTCATTTCAGTTCCAAATCTAAACAAATATTGCTAGAAATTCTGATCCTTCCTCCTTGAGAATCTGTCCTCATAAAGCTTTTATTCTTTGGAAATACCTATCATGTGTTGTATTCATCACCCAAATAAAATTTAATGTGTCTTTTCATTTTTGAATGGTCTACTAGTAAGGCATCAAACTTTATTTTTCATGGTAACACAGAAGGTATGTCCACACTGCATTCAAGCTCAGATGCAGTTAAACACAGGATGGTAACTGCCCACACTTGGAGCCAGTTGGAAGCCAGTCACTTCCCAATCAGAGACAAAGTATACACTAGATAGTGTAAAATCTGAGCTAATAAGCTGCGATGAGAAGCAATGTGTATTAGCTAAGGTTCATTGTCTGACACACACAGCTTCCAGGAAGGTTAGCAAACTGGCAGGGCAAATTCACATCTTCCTACAAAACACTGTATAGACATATCTTTCATTAGAACAAATAACAGAGGTCTCATTATGAGAGACTAGATTAGACATGAGATCCTATTCCCCACTGTGGCTGTCCCTTCACACAGAGCCTGATCCGGTGGGATTTCAGCCAACACTGAATCCTGTTGGCTTCAGCTGATATTTTCTAGCTCATTAAGCTTGTCTCGCAATTTTTCTCTCCTACAGTACCATCCTATTGAACAAATTCATTAGAATGTGCTATGTAGTACTGGAATTTTTGTTTAAAAACCAAAACATGAGGGACTTTTTATAAAATTTTTGCTTTTGGAAGTGGGTTTCTGTAAAGAAGCATAATTTACTTGGCATTGGCTATGAATATCAAATCAGCAGATGTGTTCATCAATCAATAAATTGCAGATTATATAGCTGACATTGTGTCTATTTTTTTTAGCATTATGGAATTGCTTTTTCATAAAGCCTAGGTCAAGTTTGTACATTTGTAATGCTTCCAACTTGTTTGAGCAGGTGTGCTCCTGTCTCTGTTGGGTAGTTTGGCAATCTACCTCACATTTGTAAATTTGCAACAGATGTACTAGCTTAGAAGCATATGTATTATATAGTCTATAAACTGCATGAAATACAATTATCAGGACATGACAAATTTATCAACTTGCTGAAATTTCATCTGTTGCAAAATCCATTATTGCTTCTCTGCTGTTGGACATTCTGCTGTATTCAGCTTGCGAGAGATATAACCGTGGCTGTGTTATTACTTTTTCCATAGGTACAAATAGGCATTTGTTAAAACTGGCAACATACCAGCAGACATTAGCACACAAATTGATCTTTCATGTGAGCTAATTTGATGATTCTGGTAAAACAAAGGAACCTGTTTCCTTCCTCCCTCCACTTGAACTGATTTGGAAATTATTCTGTCTCAGTAAATTGGAAAATGACAGATTATTTTTCCACTTTATTTATGTTGTAAATGCTTTGTGTCTTCATTCTGCCATCATCCAGCTAAGACTGGACACAAGAGACACCACAATGCCACAGGCAGTTCTTGAAATACTTGCTGCCCAGATTTTCAGACCCAGAAGGCTTGAACAGTCAAACTGGATACAGGAAGCTATTCAGTCTTTCCTTTTTTTTTTTTTTTTTTTAAACTGAATTGCCAAAGTTTTTAAGATTTACTCTCCACTAGTATAATCAACATTTTGTTTTGTCTTGTTGTACTGTATGAACTCTGACTGTACAACACATTTGAGACATAGAGGGAATAATGAATTTTAAATATCCCATAAAAGTGTTTAACACTAAAGGTTACATAATCATAGAATCATTGAATCATAGAACAGTTTGGGTTGGAAGGGACCTTAGAGATCACCGACTTCCTTCACTAGACCAGGTTGCTCAAAGCCTCATCCAGCCTGGCCTTGAACACCTCCAGGGATGGGACATCCCTGGAAACAGCCCACCCCAGCTGATGCCATCTTCCTCATCTGGAAGCCAGGGTCCACCTGTGTCTGCTATTTCTAAGTCCTCTCTGTGTGTCTGCACTGGCAAACCAGCCCTGAGTCCAAGTGAAAGAAGAGGGCCACAAAATGATGAGTGTTGCTCAAGATTCAAACCTTGCTATTGCAGTTCAAAAGCAGCAGTGTCAGCCCAGTAATTGCTGCCAACTCTCCAGCTACCTATAGCGATGGCAAGCTTGTCACGAGTGCAGCACTAAGGAGAGCAGGCAAACTCCTCTTCCTGCTTTTCAAACCTTCCTGAGACTTGAAGCGAAGCTGGAGAAGGGATCTGCCAGTGGCAGTGATGGTCATTGTGCTATCCTTCTCTCTCCTGAGCAGGCAAGTGATGGTGGAGATTTGAGTCTTGCTAGCGTGATTCCTCTGTTTCTTCTTCAGCTTTGGGGTTAGCCTGGCATTTGCAACTGTGGGTGCAAGTACTGGAGCCATGTTGAGGCCTTTGTGAGGTGTGTGGACACACCTGCCCTGTCTGAAGTACTGCTTCTGAGTGGAAAAGTGGGTGGACAAGCCTCTTGGGCAGGCTGGCAAGACTGCCTGGAGCAAGAGCGTGGCAAGTAGTTCCTGTAAGATGGGCAAGTAGGAGCTTGTCCAGTTTTCAATTTTGCCTCCAGTGAAAAGAAGGTCCAGAGAGGCAGGGTGAATCAGAGTGCTAGAAACTTGGGAGAGCTACAGTTGATGGGATGAACCTTTGAGCCTTCAAAAGAGCCCTAAAGAAGAAAAAAATGCAAGACAAAAAAGGAAATAAGAAAGGAAAAACCCCAGTGAGACTGCTCTCACCAGCAAGTATTCCAAACCCTCATGAGATGCTGAAAAAGCTGCCTGAAGTAGGTCCTCCCCACCTCAGAACACAATGGAGCCCCAAGCTAGCCTTGAAACTGATCTAGAACGACTGAGAAGTCTGGAAACCAATCTAGAACGTGCTCTAGAACATAGCCCAGAGCTTTCAAGTGAGCTAGAACATTATCTTGAACCCTGAAGTCACCTAGAACTGACAAGCTATCTAGAAACATGATTTAGAAATATCACTTGGTCTAGGACCTGTCCTGGAACCGGGAAGCTGTCCTGAACTTGTTGATGTGAGCTAAACCCAGCAAGTGACCTGAATAAGAACTGACGAGCTGTGACAAGAAGTGACGTAACACCAATAAGTGAGCTAGAACATAGTCTAGAACCATAAAACTATCTAGAACCCAATCTAGAACTTTCGAGCGAGCTAGAACGTGATCTGGAACATTGTCTAGCTCTTTCCAGTGAGCTAGAAAGTGATCTAGAACCACCTCCTTGCCGAAAACCCAACTCCGTAATTCATACCTGCACCAACCACACCAACACCACTCCAGTTCTACAAACAACTGACTGTAAAGGACTAACTGCCTGTCAAAGGCCTTGAGAAGGGTAGGCCTTGGGATGACTCAAACATCTTGGTTGTAAAAAAGCAGGAGGCAATAATCCTGTTTCTTGATGATAAGAAGCCAAGAACTCACCAGAGGCTTTACTCCCCTCACTAACCAAGGACAAACTTTTGCTTAACAAGGTCAGCGCCCCCAGCTCCAAGGTGCCCACAAAATTCAGCACAACTTAATTCAATACAGGGGCTACACCACCATCCACCCAATTGCTTGAAAGGCTTCATGTTACTCTTCCCCCTGTCATTTATTAAGGAGACACCCCTCCCTGCTTCCTATGCTCATAAAGGCCCAGCATTTCCCATGCTAATTGGAGAAAGTTAAGCGGAAACCCGAGAACTTTGGGCTATGAAAGGCAAATCAACAAAGAGAAGCCATGTGCCCAGCACCTGAGGACTCCCGACACCCTGACAGGATAATGAGGTTCTGGTATTTGCCTTTATTTTAAAAAACTGGTGAACAATGCAATTAACAGCTGTATATGCAGCCATTTAGAATGAATGTAACACATATAATTTTAATCATATTATGTTATTGATAAGATACACATTAATCCATACACATAATGTTTGGATTTCCTTTAAATTCAAAATTTTAAATGTAGTTTTCTATATAACTTTAGAATGCAACCTTAGTACATGTTAATTCCCACAAAAAAGTAGTCCCCCACCTCTTACAATTGAATTTGTTGATAAATATTAAATGAAAATAAAGTATCTAACAGTTAATGCATTGCATTCATTTATTCCCTCTCATTCAGTGAGCATATCAGATCTGGCTAAACCTCAATTTCATAAAATGTCGACTTTTCACTGTCAAAATTCAATTTACTGGTAAAAGGACAAAACACTTAGAAACAAACTACTCTTATCTTTTCTTACAATAGTGCTCCCAACATAATAGTTGGATTTTATCATTCCTTGTCACTGTGTGAGGAAAGAAAAAATACTATGAGAAAAAAAAGAAAATAAAAATTAATGTATAATTCAGGCTAGATCTTTATTGCACATATTTTAACATCCAACCAAGCTGTCTGAATTACTGATTATTTAGCAAATGATGAGGCACTTTCGAATGCATTAAATCACTGGGAGCAGTAACATGCTCCATATACCTTACCATAGAGCTTTCAGTAAAAATATAAAAGTTACTGACAGAACTCCTCTGGCACAGAAAGACAGGAAGATGCTCAATGGGGCGACTCTACCCCATTGCAGCTTTTTCCTGGGCTGTAGGGAGGTTGGTTTTGGCTGGCTGACTGACTGTAAACACTGCCCAGGACGGTTCAAACAGAGTAAAGCGTCACTGCTGTTCCCACCCTGCATGCCAGGTGTATCTCTTGAGCCCAGCCAGCAAATATCTTCCCACAGCTGATGTTGACTTTGCATCATATCTGCACAACAAATTTCACCTTTCCAGCTTCTGAGAGGTGACAGATGAAGCTGGCAATATGCCTATCACACAGCATCTGATTTATAAACTGTTGAATTTCATATTTCTCATTCAGTGTCTAGGTGATACCTGATTCTGAGAGGAGACCTAAGAATTGGGACTAAACCACATTTTGTTAATTGACCATTATTCTACCCCCAAACCCCATTTACAGTGTATTCATTTTTCTGTAAACTAAGTATAGTCTGTGCTGAAGAGGTGATGTGGAATAGTATTTATGAGTATCTCAAAATTTAAAAGACTTTTACTTATGTTAACAACAATAAGTCCTTATCTCCTTTCACATATAGGGAAAGAGACAGTCAGAGATGAACTTCAGTTGAGAAATAAGGAATAATGCTTGGTATATCTCATACCTAAAAGATTAAGCTAGCTCCATTTAAGCTAGATGGAGAAGCTAATCATTCTTTTTTCCATAACATCTATCCCATTGCAGACATTATTTTTTTCCTGCAAATATGGTTTAATTGAATGTATTTGTTTACCTTGAATCAAGGTTAGGTCTGAGATGTGTTCCAGAAACAATGTCAATGTTGGAAAAATCTTTCCAGTAACCAAACAAAATGTTCCCCTTGAATATTGTAGTAGTAGCAATAGTAAGAGACAATTAAAACACATTAACTCAGGCTAGGCCATACGAATACAGGCTCAACGAAAGTATTTGATGCATAAAAACTTCCCTTTACTCTAAAATGGTACCATTAAACATGCAATTTGAAGACCAGACTAAAGCACTTAATATATTTAAGATCTACTTCAAACCTACAAAAGTAATTCTTGTGTATTTTCTGTAAGGTTGGAGATATTTGAACTATTATTGTTATTATTGATTTATTTGAAGAATTAAGTAGGTGTGAATTACAATTTACTGACGCGTCCTTATACTCTATGAAATTTACATTCTAAGGGTTATATATATATATATATATAACTTATGTATAATTGTGTTCCTAGGTACAAAGTTCCCTTTGACCTGAATAAGATTAGAGATCACCTTGTACAAAGTACCTCAGAGCAACAGAGGTATAGACTGCTGTGACACATTTTACAGTAGAGAAATAGGCTTTGTCTACCGGTAATACTAAGATCTCTGCAAAGCAATAGTGTAGAGATCTCTGCATTGCAGTTTCGCTGTTCATGTAAAGGAAGAAAACAATGACATATGCCAAACCACAACACTTGCTGGGGACGAGAGTGTGTGTGGCCTCTGTATGTGTGTGCACACTGAAAGTAAATGGAGATTCCTTCTAAATGAGTGGCACAAATCCTGATGAATTCATCATTTCAAGTTCAGAACCATACAGCAGAAACCACTTCCCAACAGTTTGTCTACACGTCCTCCATGAAATGCCTCAAACAGAAGCCAACCTTCTTACTTCCTCAGACACTTAGGGTGCCATAAGGGACCACCAAATAATTTCACTCAAGGCCAGCTAGTAATCTGTGTTTAGCAATGATATCCGTAATTTCCTGCATTGCCCCTGTTATGCTGTGGTGGCAAGGCAGCAAATATAACTTGTGCTTTGTTTTAGACTTCCAGAGCAGCAAACAACTCAAGAAACTAAGTTTGTTTGGAAATAGATATCTTAAAAGATGAAGCATTGTGTTAGCTTATTCCCATGTTTTGGAACCAGTCCATCCTGAACTGGCTGCTATAGCAATGCAGATTTCAAGAAAGTAACCACAAAGCAACTTCAAACAGTTGTGTAAACCTGAATTGACTGGACTTGATTGGAGAAAATACACTTAATTGTCAAGGTGTTATTAGTATAAAATTGGATATCTTAAATTTAATAGTGATGAGCAGAAAGTTAATTCATCATAAAACATGCATCAACAAGCAATCCCCAAATCATGAAGCTCACTGACACAGCAAAACCACTGACAATAGTATTATAGCTTGGTTTTCAAAATCTGTCAAGGCAATAACAACTTGTTTTATGACAAAACAATATTTTTCAGGAAAGAACCAATGGTGGTTTGGTCCTTCAGAGTAACATTTTAAAGAACATTGCTATAAAGACTGCAAGATTTTGAAAGTGAGAAGACTGACAAGTCCAGACTGAAGTTTTCTATTTATTCTGTAACCCTGCTTGTTACTCTTTCTAAGATCTACCTAGTCTTAAGACAAATATTGTACTTCTCCCAACTATCATACAGTTAGTTGGTTTACCTCAAAAGAGAAATACAAAAAAATGGTTATACCAACTGGAAAACAAACTAACAGGGACAAAAAAAAAACTATCTTAAAAAAGCCTAAAAGACCATAACAGTGCCTGTAAAGTTCAGTGAGGAGTTCCTCATTTATCCATGACCAGTGCACAGCATGCAAAGCTCAGGTAATGTGGGTTTTTAGTACCTAAGGTGCTATGGTTTTCTATGAACCAAATTATGCTCCTCTTATATTTTGTCAGCACTAAGAATGTTTCTTTAAAGCAATGATGTTGCAAGGATGTGGCTGAAATTAAGTAAAACATTCTACTGATGCAAGCAAAATAAGTTATTAATTAAATATCATCACCACTTTTATTATTAATGAAGGAGGGGAATCCTTTAACACTCTTTGCACTGATCTGGACTGTGCATGAAGTTGCCATGTGCCCAGATTTTGCAGATAATCATTATAAAATATGTCCTTTAAGACCCATAAATCTAAATTTAAAATGGGATTGAAAAGATAAATACATATGGGACTCCAGAAAAACAAAAATTTCTGATGAATGCTGTAGGCTCAGAAACAACAAATTAGTTTATCAATAAACTACAGCCATCATAACAAAGGAGGAAGTTTAAGAAGAATATTCACAAATCCCCACAGATATTTCCATTATCTATTACCTATCTTGGAAATCTGAAAATCTAGAAAGCAAATAATATCTACTTGTATGAGATGATTAGGTGGATTCTTTTGTTACAGATCTTAAAAGTGTACTTTAGGTTAAAATAATATCAGCTTTGCATTTATTATAGGTAAAGAAGTAAATAATTAACAGATACTGAAATTGTGTTGGCTTGTTGAACTGAAACAATTCATAACTTGATGTATTGTTACAGGATTTTCTGTAAAGTGCTCTGAAAATTAAAAAAAAAAACACAGTACCTTTGCTAAACTAGAAGTAAGAAACAAAACAAAGTTAATATGGTCGAAGTGACATGCTAGGAAAATCAATAGCCACAATATGGATGGCATAACAACACTTGCCAGTGTTTGCAGTGCATGCCTTTGAAAATTTAGGGAGTTTTCTTATTAGATACCCATCAGTACCACTGCTAACATCAGTGATTCTAGCTTGTCCGAATCGCAGAGTATTTCAATATAGGAATATGAATATTTTTGACAGATAAATAAACTAATTGCATTGTTGACCTCTGAAAATATTAAACTTGTTTCCCTTTCCTGTATTGTTAAAATTATACAAAATGACTTCAGTAACAAAGGGAACTAAAATTAAGTCTAGGATATTAAGGAGACTGGCATTTTCCTGCAACTTACAGACAAGAATAAGTTTCTCTGTGATTTCTAGTGAAAAGACAAAATTTCTTATATGCTTATATACTTAAAGACTCAAATTTTCAAATGAGCACTTGGACACATGAACCAGAAAAACATAATAATTATACCACAACAGACTCAGAAAGAGAGTGTTAGCGTTAGTTTTGCCAAATAGAATTCATGGTAGTCATAAAGGAATAGCAAACATCAAGACTGCACTGCAAAATATACTTTGGTTATGAAAATGTTGAGAGTGACAAAATAATTTTGCTTATTTCAAACATCTGATTTGAAAGATCTCACTGATGTATCACTGTCACATGAAAGAGTTGAGCACATTTTCTTTCAATAACTTCAATCAAAACAAAAGATAATAGTTCTTTTCTTGGCGTTTTGTTGAAGAACCATTGTTCGTGCTTTAGAAATTGAGGAAATCACTGTGAGCAATCTCATATAAAGGTGAAAATATAAATAAACTCCAAATATTGGATTTGACACATTTTTTAATGTCAGTCAGAAATGGCTCCTGCAAATGTGAGGCCTGTGTTTTTGGATGCTAACACAGACATGATTTCTACTATTGCTATGGTACTGTGCATCAGCTGCTGGTGTTTCAAATTCACTGGAAGAGAGAATTTAATAATTTATGGCTCTGTTAAGTCTTTTATCTTTTTATTAAGCACTGCAAATTAAAGTACCTCACCACAGAGATAAAATAATCAGTCAATAACATCATATTAATCATTTTGTATCAATTTCAAGTGAGAATTCTTCATGAGACATTATTAAAGGTAATGCTTTTTCTGTACAATATTTTGTAGGCAACCATATTGCTATATACGTGAAGTGACCATTTACTCCTTGAAAGTATGTTTTAGATGGTTCTTTTAGCTGCTTATTGATGGAAAATTTGAAAACATATAGAAGCCCTTTCTCCTAATCATGAAATTTATCAATAATATATTCTCATTCAGTACAAAATATGTCAGTGCATTTGAATGGTTGCTATGCAATTCCATGACACGATAGGACAGTATGAAAGTAGAGAAAACATTTTATGTAAATGACAAAACAATATTACCAGACATTCCTAAAACTCTATCATCTCCTATTCAAAGATACACTTTTTCTGTCAAGGCTGCTGTTGCCATCAGTTCTCAATGTATGCTGAGTTTTCTACCAATAGGCTTTTGAAAAACACAAAACAGAATTTGTACATGTGCCAGAGGCACCAAATTTCTTACAATGTCTTACAATTTCCCAAGATATTTTTGCTAATACTGAAGACCTCAAAGCTTTGTTCAGCTAGTGACATGACAAGAATGAAACATCTAGAGAATTATTAAAGCAACAAGCAAGACAATCTCTCATAACTTCCAAAATTAGAGTCTATTTACAAGCACTGTGAGTATTAGAAGGAAAGGATATAAATTAACAACATTATCTAAAAAACCTCTCAGCTTATGTCACCAGTTTAAACACTTGCATGCGTGTTTAATTTCATGAAGAAGGAACAGGTGTAGAACAGAAACAGAAACAAACAAACAAAAAAACCCTCTGAAAAACAAAACCTAGATGACAGAATTAGAGTATGCAAGGTATCTTTCTTCTGTAAATACATACATGACACATGCATGCATTTGATACCATTACACTACAACACTTTGTTGGTTCAGTCATGCTGAAGTAACACAATGTCTCTTATAGAGGCACTTCCAGTGCAATACAATTGCTATGTACAGAAACGTTTTGGTAGTGCCCTGCAAATAGATGGCACTAATTGACTTACTTGTATCCATCTACCAACACCTGAAGTTGCATTCCCAAATATTTGCCCTTTGTAGCTTTTACTGCCTTTAGGTTGCGATTTGATTGCATCAGTAGGAACAGCAGCAGATCTTCAAACTGTAATAATATTTTTCAGCAGTGTACATCACTTATTAACTTTTATTTAATTTCCCTCTGGCACCCACAGCTCCAACAAATGTTATCTTCTTGTTCAGTTCTGTCAAGATCACAAACCTGGCAAAAAGTGCTGTAGCTGAGATTCTCACCAAATAAACAAACCCTTGAACTGTCCTGTAGCTGCTCAGGTGCAGGGAATTTCCTGTCCTGCATTAGAAAGCCAAGCTCAGAAACTGGAATGTCAGAAAGAACTTGTCATGGTGATTGTGAGACACTTAAAGGAGAAAAGAAAATCCTAACCTGTGAATTGTGACACAGTTTGCATTGATGTCACTTATTTTGCTGCATGTTACAAAAGAGAAATCTTTCCTTTCTCCTAGAAGGACAAGGGGCTTTGCTTGATACTTTCTAGTTGAGGTTGGCAGTTTGCTTATTGTATTTTGTTTTGAAGAAGAAACATATGAGCCTATATTAAGACAATTATACTGGCTTGGAAAATATTTCATTTCTTCTTGGATAATGCCAAGATCTATTAATTACCTGTCCTTTCTTTTTCTTCTTAGTGTACAGAATGAAAGACAGATTGACAACCTAGAGAGACAGATAAGACTTGCAAATGCAATATTCCATTACCTATCTTTCTGGACAGATGATATAAAATCAAAATGAACATTACTTTCAGGGGATACAAGTTTCTCAGACTGAATCATCTGAAAAGCAAATAATTTTTATAAACCTTAACCTTCCAAATTAATTGCATTAGTAAATAAATACTTTCTTGAATTAATTTAGCTTGTTTTTCTACTCAGAGAATGCCTCAGAAAAAGTTTCTCTTTCATTGAAGTTTCTTTATTAATTAAGTTTATTATGTTCTTCTACTATCTTTTTTGAATCTATGGATGTACTTATTAATATTAAATATATTTTAATTAAAAATGCAGAATAATTTGGTACAATTTATTTGAAGAACATGGAATACTTTATTTCCCCTAACAAGATGAAAAATCTATCCAGGTCCTGGTCCATAAAGATGTTTTGAATTTACAATTGTCTGATGAAAAGGACTAGAAAAATACCAAGACTGCCATATCCTTTCCTCTTTAAGCCATGCAGGAACTAGAAATTAAACATTGTGAATTTCAGAAGATTTGGGTTGAAACACATGTAAAAATAACGTTCTGAATAACTGAAACCCTTCCTAGAGATGTTCCTAAAAGACCCACATGAAATGTTTTCTATAAAGCGTTTCCTTAACTGGTTCCAAGATTTAACATTCTGAAACAGCATTTTTTCCATAAATAAAATATGCGTTATTGTCTCCTTCTTCCCTCCTCCTCCCTTCCCTCCTCCCCCCCCCCAAAAAAAAAAGTGGAAGTTAATATGTTTTACTGTATGGAAAGAAGTGAGGTTCAGATTCCATTTGTTGCCATGAGAAAAAACTTCAGAAATATCACAAAAATTCTAATAAGGATTATATTAGAACTACATAATCTTTTCCTGAAGAATTCTTCATGTACTTTCTAGATATGATAAAAAGAAAACCACCAAAAACCTCATAAATTCAAATGTACTGAAAGACACCCCTGTGTCTTCAACCTCAGATTCAGATAGACTTAAGCAGAGATTACTGCTGTGTAGTTTTTGTGGTTATTACTTTTTGCTTTCTTGCAGTGGGAAATTAAAATATATAACAAAGGTGTGATGGGTTGGCCCTTGGCTGGGGACCAAACCACACACACCCGCTCACACAGTCCCTGCCCCCACCCAATGATAGGGGAGAGAATTCAAGAGGTAAATGGCAAAGAGGACTTGTGGGTTGAGATAAGGACAATTTAATAACTAAACTACAATAATATTAGAAATAATACTATATACAAAGATGCAATGTGATACACAGTGATATTAACCCTACCCACCTGATGGCCAAAGGCCCAGCCCACTCCCAGCCAATGGCCCCAAAGGAGGGAGAGAATAGGTGATACACAATTATGCTGCCCCCCCGAAAAAAAGGCTCGGCCTGTTGACAATGATACTGTCCCCCCCCCGAGAAGGCTCGGCCTGTTGCCAGCTAATAATCCCCAGAAACCGCACAGACGATTCCCCCAGAAAGGGGGGAAAAGGGGGGAAAGGGGGTGCACCGCTCCCGGAGGCACTCACGGAACGGAGATAACAGCCCAAGCGTCCCAACCCGAGAGCTGACCGAAGCAGGGGAAAAAAAAAACAGCTAACGATCCTCCAGGAGAGGGAGGATGCCAAAACTCACGGAACGGAGATAAACGAGTGTCCCGGGCCGAGAGCTAACGGCGACCGTGGAGGGAGGGGGGAGGAAAGGCCTTGGGAGAGCGAACGCAGGCTCCCCAAAGCGAGACGAATCCGGAAGTGAAAGCCAGTACTCCTATAAGAGTCTTCTTCTAATATACTGGGTATACTGGGTATGACGTGCATGGGATGGAATAATTGGTCAGTCTGCTTCTCAATCTTTACCTAAAAGCAAAACCCAGGCTAGAAGCCAGACTGTGTCTTCCCCCCCAAAAGGCTGAATGTATGTCCTTGAGAACAAATAGCAACATCCTAGCAATAACTATAAACGTTCTTCTCTTATCAGTTCTCTCCTGAGCAGGAATCCAAAACATAGCTTCTTGCTAGCTGTTTATGAAGAGAAGGGAAAAGGAAAAAAAAAAGTTAACTCTGCTCTGCTTAACCCACGACAAAAGGATTATAAAATATAAATAATAATATGATGGGGAAATTACAGCTAAAATTTTCTTGCCGAGAGCTGAGGATTCAGATTAAAGAAGATATTTGTGAATGTATGCCAAATCCATTATATTAGCTTTGAAGCTATTTTTTATACTAATTCTTTGCCATACCGTGTCTTCCAACACTAGAGACTGCAGTGGTGACTGAAAATCATTATGCAGATGCTATCAAATTTTCAATCAATATTTAGTAACGATAATAGGAGTAGTGTCTTACCTACAATAGCTGCATGGCACTTCTAATAATGTTATCTGAACATCTCACGTTCTATGTATTGAATTTATGACACCTATTGTGAAAGAAAGTAATTGTCTGTAGTCGTAAGGGAGAAATTGCTTCCAAGGCTGCCCCAAGGAGCAGCCCCTTAATAAAAAAATAAAACCATAACTAGACAGTGAGTAATGATTTTTTAAGTTTCCAACCAGGACTGTGTGAGGATGGAATCAAGAGATTGAAGACTATCTTTTAAGCCAATGTCCCTTGTGGCTAAATAAATAACAAAAGGTGTAACTCCAACAAGGAACAGACTAGAGTTTCAGTCAAAGAACTCATGTATACTTTTTCCAATTCCAGTAAGGGATGTACATAGAATATCAGATTTTCTTAGCACTTCTAAGGCAATTAAGAAATAAATGATTGCATCAAAAAGTCTCCTGCCATAAGGTTAACGTTACAGCTGAACCAAGCTTTCAAAAGGAATTCAAAGCAACTACATATAGGGGAGAATTTGTCTAAGTCATCTCTGTTCTTAAAAATAGATCTGAGTTACTGTGCTTTCCATGTCCCAGTACTGGGGCCAAGAAAAAAGCAGACAGAGCTTTAGTAATGTCAGACTACTGGATGTCTCTTTTCTTCTCTGTCTCCTCTTTTTTATCTTTAACTGTTTGAGGAGTGAAGAAAGAAAATCATGAGAGCAAGGAAAGCGGTTCTTATACACCTTTTGAAAAATATATCCTTTAAAGCCTGGTGACAAATACATGAGCTGTACCTGCATTTATCAGAGACACACTTGTTTGTATTATATTTTTTTACCACTTTTATTTAGATAGGACAGAAACTGATCATAAAACTGCAGTTGTAGGACAAATTTTAAAGTAAGTATATCTACAAAGTTAGTGCCTATTTAAATTCAGCATAGAGTTTGCTGCATATCCAGCAACGTTTTAAGAAACAGCTTATTGTACTTGCTCTTCCACAGCTCCAAATCCATAACTACTGTATTAATTCAGTCTTACTACAAAATGGAAAGGATTTTCTCTTAAATAGGGTGAGCTGTTTTCAGTAGTGAGAGCAATTGTGGCTAGTAACAGTATCCCATTCAGATATTCAGAGGACTCTGAATGTCTGAGAGGTAGCAAGACCACTCTATCTTCAACAGCAAGTATTGCCTGTTATGGTACGGAAAAAGAAAGGTCAGTAAAGAGGTCAAAATCTTCCTTACTATATTTCTAACACAAAAATTGCCAACTCTCTCTCTTGATCAAACAGAGAAAGCAGTAAAACAATATACTAAAGTTCAGCACCTGGTATCTCTCTGATGTTATTTCCTGAGTATTTTCTGAGGTAAGGTAATTTATTCTGCATATGGTGCTGTTCTACCTATATCTTAATTAAAAAGTACCACATAAAGAGCGAACTCTATTTCAGGCAAAAACTCACTCTACCACAAAGGAGGTGTACAAATATACAAATTACATGCCCAGTGTCAACGTGGAGGCTCAGGTTTAAAGCTGAATCCTGACTTTTCAGTGCTCAGTGCTGTGAGTTCATGTGAGCATGCTGAACTCATAACATGTACCCATTTAGTGTGGGCCAGTCCAAAGTAAAACTTGTAGCCCAGATGTGACAAGAGAGGGGAGAGTAACTTGCTTGACCGTGTATGATATCTACAAACACCTCGTAAGAGGGATAGAGTGCCTCTTGCTTGGAATTCAAGGCACTGATCTCGTCCACATTACTTCACTTCAAAAGCAGACCCTGGGTGAGGTTGACCATGCTGGATGAAGCATGAGTTCTAGCAAATTAGCAATAAAACTGTGTGCAGTAGTGGGACAAGGGGTCAGCAGGGCATGCTGCCCAAGTGAAGCATGGATACAACTAGAAAAAAAAAAAGTGAGCTAGAGCAGATGCTTCATTTGAATACATAAAAGTTTCAGGCCCACACTGAGGTACAGATGGCAAAGACAGCATAGCCATACTCCCTGTGCTGCAGAGGTCAGAACAGATGTCTGTAAAATGTACCTTTGTGACTGACTTAGAATTGCTTAGGCTGTCTTTCATATGCAGAAAATGGAATGGCAACCTAATTCCTTGGTTTTAACTCCCTTGTAGAAGCCGGAGCTTTTCATTCTTTTCTGCTATTAAGGAAATGTCCTGGTTTCTGCTGGGCTAGAGCTAATTTTCTTCTTAGTAGAAAATTTCGGATTCTGTATGGAATTTGGTATGAGAAGAATGTTAGTAATATACCAACATTTTTAGTTATAGCTAAAAAAACAAGGACTTTACAGCTTCCCATATTTTTCTAGTGTGTAGCTGGACAAGAAGCTGGGAGGGAGCATAGCCAGAGCAACAAATCCAAATTGGCCAGGAGACTCAACCCATGAGTCTCCTTGCCTTTACTCCTCCCATACTCTTCCCCCAGTCCCAGGATGGGAGAGCGTGAGCGAGCAGTTGTGCAGTGTTTGATCCCCATCTGGGTTAAACCATGACAGGAAAGTAAATATATACAGAAAAACTCTTTGCTTGACGTATTTTTTTCCCAGCTGCAAATACTTGGTTTCTTAGCATGTCGAAAGGAGACTTCATGGTATAATTTGTTACTCTGCATTTTGAGCAACCACTGTGTGTGTACACTGCATTTCATTTTTTCCAAATACCATTCTGCTGGTATTTTTTAATTTCATTTTGACTGCTACTACTTTGTGTTTTGATGCTACAAACATTGCTCCTTTATTTCTTCAAGTTTTCTGTAGCAGCACATGTTTCCTAGACACTGGCATCTGAGGAGAAGAAACTGATCATTTGTAATCCTTGCCTATTTCTATGTTGTCTGCCTGAATGCAGTATGACCTTACTAAGTGTTTCCTTTTCCTCTACACTTAAGGTATCATCTTCTAAGCAACACAGCTACACTTTGTGCATCTATATAGCTCCATGTGTGTTTATATGCACATTGTTCATGGCAAAAACAGTGAGTGTGGTATCTCAAAAGAGTTTCTTCTGCACCTGTTACAGAAAGAATCTTGCTGTGTAATTAGAAAAAGCCAGGAGTTTTCATCTTGAAACCTAGCACTGGTTGTTTTTTATATTAGGTGGAATATACATCCCCTTGTTTCTTGGATTTACAGATGTTATATGAGATCACTTTGATCTGCTGCTAGGTAGGATGACACCGAGCAGATGACAGATGACAATTGTTCTTACATTGGAAATCTGAAATGCCACCCAGTATTTTCCTGTAATATCAATAGGCTGTTTGCCTGCTCCATTATGTAGTCATACAGTCCTAGAAGATATTTTAATTCTTCCAGAATTGGAACTGGCATTTCCAGTTTCTTGATTTATTAACAGAAGTCTCTGCTCCGTATCCTCAAAGGGAATGGCTGGGACCCACTTTACTCTGGCAAAGTTTTCTGGTTACACACAGGAAGGTGGATGATACCTTCTTTTTCACAACTGTTAAAGGTTTTATAAGCCATAGTTTGATTATTACATAGAAGTTTAACTAAGTAAAATATCCTTCATATCTGTCTTTAAAGTATCAGGTATATGCTTTATCTGGAATTCTTAAAAATAGAATACATCAAATATTTACAGCTTTTGCCTTAAAAAAAAAAAGTAAAAATTCCTGCTCCTTTAAGACCTATTTGCATATTTTATAGTTGTCTTTATCTGAAACATTCCCCAGATAAAACACACAATAGTCTATTGGACATGTACCAGAAAACTGCAGTGACTCTTCCTCTTGTGATTGCCCAAACTCATAAACATGAGAGAGTTGTTCTGTGCCTGTGAATCCCAGGGAATTCTCATCACAGTGAATCCCTAGATATTTGCTGCCATGTAAAACAGTGTCTGTAATAGAAACTGAGTGTGCCTACAGCTGTCTAGTCTTTACTCTAGTGACTACGGAGTTGTCCCAAGAGACAAGAGGGGTTTACTGAGATTTACCATACTGCTGGAGAGGGCAACACACCATGTGTTGTTGAGTAGGATGGGACTTTACTGCATCCCAAAATAAAGCAGAGCTTCAATACCCCTACAGAATTATTTCTGTCCTTCCGTTGTCTATTAGGCATAAAGGTAACGTATCAATTCCTGGAGTCACTTTTTACAGAAACTATTAAATATTTAAAAAATTAGTACATAGAATTTAATTCATATCTGAAGTACAGAAAGAAACTCTTGCAATTGGTTTCAGTTGAATTTAGGCTGAATAGGGCTGTGAATACTTTCCTGTGTAACTCTGCCAGTATGAAGGATAAATTCAGTGTCAACTAGACACAGAAAACAGAATTTACAAACTGATTCCTCTGTTTGCTGACTTGTATCCCTGTCAAGTATTGTGGGTATCTATCCACCATGTTCTTTCTCCCTCCTCAGGTGAACCTCTCTGATTAAGTGCCCATACTTGCAGGACAGTTCCATCTAAATTAGACCAGGAGTGCTCAGGACAGAGGTGTCCCCTAAGTCCTGTTGTTTACTAGCAGCTAGGTACTATAAATAGGGAGCAAAGTTTGTTTGATATGCAGAGGTCTAAACCCTTCAGGGCTCAAAAACTCGATTTTTTTCTGAAAAAATGCATAAAAACTGCCTCACCAAAATCAAAAATAACACTCTTGCCATTACTTTGCCAAGTTTAGACAAGGCACGCTTATATTTAGTCTAATCTGCTACATTTAATTCAACAATAAGCACAAGGAACTAGAAATAAATTTTTTCTGGTATTATGAAAGTATGTCTAATTTATCATATAAAATGAAACATACCATGTACAGAAAAGCAGTGAATATTCAAATGGTATAGAATGATCTTGAACATGATTAACAGAGTTGCACTTCCTGACATTCTTTATACTTTTATGTGAGGAGTACAACAAGCTGCACTGTGATATAATCTTAATTTTTGTATAGGATTTTATTTTCTTTCTATTGATTGTCTAATCCTGGAAATGCATCTATTGTTTACTTGCCAGATACACAAGGATACCTAGGAATGCTTTCAGTAATGATATTATACTTTCAGAAAACACTAAACTAGTATTCTATGTTATATACTTATGCTTTTTCATATTTCCTGAAATAGTTATTTCTGTACACGTGGATTTAAGACCTCTTTTTTAATTACAACCAATATACTTTTTTCTTCTCATCTAAACAGTTCCATGTTTCCACTGGAGCACAAAAACTACCACTCTCCAGTATAGAAGTAGTTCAGTAAGGGGCTGATCAGTTCTTGGCTGATTATTGGATAATGAATTACAGGAAAATTTTAAAATTGGTTGTTATGTGGAATATAAAAAAATTATGCTAGGGTTCCAAACAAAACGGGATTTAATAAAATTTATAATAATCTAAATTTGCTGCTTAAACTGTTATAAGTACGGGTATCCTTGTAGCTAATAGTAAGCACTTGTATATTCTCCACTAACTTTGATTTTTCTCCTGCCATTACATTAACTACTGTATCTTCAATAATTCAGTTCACTATCTCCAGTAAAGCTTGAAATCAGCAAAGTCATTAGGAGCATACCTAACATTCAAAATGTGTTATTTCTAACAAAACATCTTCGGCAGCTTACAAATAACACTGCTGAACAAAATGTTTCCTTGTTTCATATAAGTGCCCCACTGTTCCCATTTTCAGGATTTTTATCTAAATATCACTTTGAAGAAATGGGGGCTTTTCCTTACGATAACCTTGCATTAGATTACTGTAAGTGAATTCCATTGTAATATAATGTCCTTGGTGAGAGAGAACAGCAAATACATGATTTTTTTTTAAATGGTATCTCAGAGCTGGCAACCGGTAAGTCTTCTCTGAAAGTGTAACAGTGCTACAAAGACAGGTCTGTTCAAAGACACATATTCTTTTTCTCCATTCAAGAAAACAAAGTAAAGTGAACTACAGCTCTAGATTTTGCCGAGTGAAAATTGCTTTATTTTTCTTTGATTATTAAAGAAAAATCAAATTACAGATGTTTTTCAGTTTTTCACATGAAGTTTAGATGGATGGTATTTGAAAAGCTTCGTTCATTTTACCCGTGGAAGAGAAAGGAGAGGAAGAGCTTTTAATTAATTAAAATTGTCTTTTAAAATTGATTATTCATAACTGAGAATAACTGTTTAAGTCTGTCATTTGTTTAGAGAAAGCCTTCTGAAAGTTAAAATATTCACTGTAAGGTCAACTTCATGCAGAATAAACATCTATTTATTAATTCATGAAATTCATGGATGAAAGTACACAAAGAGCATACTTTGGCATGATTCAGTCATCCCTGAGACTGAAATATTGTGCTGGTAGTCAAACGCATGCATTTGTCCAACTTGGGAAGATAATCATAAAAATAACTTTAATGTAAAAAAAAAAAAGTCTAATAACCTGAAAGTGAAGATCACATGGATATCTTACTTTCCTAAACTCTGAAGGAGATTTCAAGAAATCAAAGTGGACAAAAGAAAAAAACTAGAATCTGATAAGAAGGTACAATAAGATTATCCAAAGCTATGTTTTTGTGTAAACAGGAAATTAATTTTTAATGTTAAAAGTTCTGCCATATTCTGAATGCCAGAAGAAAATATGAAGGTAGATTTCAGAATAAATACATTCAATACTTCATACAGATAAGTATGATCTAATCTGGAAATATATTAATGAAAGATATTAAACTGAAGATTAGTAAAACAGAAAAAGAAGAAAAGAAAAATTATTAATATTGTAACAATTGGGTCAAAAAAATCTATCTTTTCCTTTGTTTACAGCTGAAATTGTAGCCTTTCTTCATATCACTTATATGTTTTCAAGTTAAGTGTAAAACCTGACATTATTCTTTACTTCAATATCTAGACCAAAATTTAATAGCATCTGGAATAATTTAAATCTTTGCAAATTTACCAGAAAACAAAACAAAACAAAACAAAAATATAAATCAAAGGCTTTTTTTTTTTTTCTCTGAAAAGCAACGATGCATCTTGGACCCTTTAAAATAAACAGGAATTTTCCAACTAGACTTACTGGATCCATGCTCTTCTGACAGTCTCTGATCTCTGTGCCCCTTCCATCAACATTAGCAATAAAATGCTTTGATAGTCCCTGGGTATTGACTTGAACTGCTAGCTTTGCACATTGCACATTGATCCTTGTGTTCTTAAAATAATATTCTGGTAAACAGAGAGCTCTTACATTTCTTGTTATCTGCTCACAAGGCTTTCAGATTCAGTAAAGCTCCGCAAACACTTTGAATTTTTCTTCAGAGGTGAGGTTTGAAGATTAATATATAAAATAACACATAAAATACAGTAGAAAATAGCGGAATTCATTTCAAAAGATATATATGAAAACTGTAATATGTTCAGAGAAAAAAAATGTATGGAGTGGATTCCATATGGGAAAAATCTGAATATCCAAAGCTCCTCAATTTGGAAAGAAAATATTTAGATGGATATAATCCAGTTCTACAAAACTGGGAAGAGGTAAAATAATCCACTGTTCACTCTTCCTTCTAACAGAGAAAAAAGGATCATGAAAAGAAGCTAATAGGAGTTTTTAAACAAATACAAGGACGTTTTTTCACAGAACAAGTAGCAGCATCCTTGAGAAACTTGACAAAATGTATCATAGATGCATTGCATAGATGCAGATACTTGATCTGTTTTCAGACTGTTCTAAGTGTCTGCCGATGGGCACAGCTGGAGGCAGAACACTCAGCTAGAGGGAGTCTCATTTTGAAGCAGTGTGGCTGTTCTTGGATTCAAAAAATTGGAAAAAAAGGGTCAGCAGTCTGAGGGTACAACACACTCTGTTTATGTCTGACTGTATTCCAGTCCAGAAAAGTATTTCTCAAATGTTTAATCTGAGCATCACCTCCAAACTACCGTAGTGATCTAGGTGTCAGGGGAACAAACCTTTCTGAATATTTCATTTGATCACTCAGGTAACATAGCACCAAACATTTCATACAAGACTTCATTCATTCATTGAAGGCAACATGTTCAAATCAAGCATGAATTTGACAGTTATTCTTAAGAAAGATAAGTGCTAGGTTAATATTCTATTTAAAGGTAGAATAATCTATTTCTCTGCATTGTATTGATAGACATGACAGTACTCTCTTTTTTCACCATGACAGAGGAACAGCAAACCTACTCCAGCCTGGGCTCCTCTCTCCATGTGTCTGCAGGTCCTGCCAGCAAACCTGCTCCAGCATGGGCTTCCCACGGGACCACAGCCTCCTTCAGGCATCCACCTGCTCTGGCGTGGGGTCCCCCTGGGCTGCAGGTGTATCTCTGCTCCCCCACTACCCTCCATGGCTGCAGGGGCACAGCTGCCTCACTGTGGGCTGAACCACAGGCTGCAGGGGAACCTCTGCTCCAGCACCTGGAGCACCTCCTCCCCTCCTTCTGCACTAACCTCGGTGTTTGCAGAATTCTCTCACATATTCTCACTCCCCTCTTCTGGCTGCCGTTCCTCACTATTTTTTTCCCCCTTCTTAAATATGTTATCCCTGAAGTGCTACCACTGTTGCTGGCAGGCTCAGCCTTTGCCAGTGGTGGGTCCATCTTGAAGCCAGCTGGCATGGGCTCTATTGGGCACAGGAGAAGCTTCTCACAGAAGCCACCACTGTAGTCCTCTCACTGCCAAAACCTTGCCTCACAAACCCAATATACTAGATGAGTAATTTGTGTATATGAAATCATATTTGGAAAAGGAAGCTTAATTTAAACAAGAAAACAGCAATAAAATCTTCTCGCTGCATGAAGAACTTCCAAGGGTGGTTTCTACATTTGTGAACATGCATACATACAAACTGATACATATCCAACTATTGCTCCATCTCCTTTGCCAAGTCTGCTGCCCTTTCTCCTCTGGTTATATCTTACTCTGCCTATCACTAACAAAAGATATATATTTTCCTGTAAAACACAAGTAATGTCTTCACCAGGTCCCCTAAACCACTAAGATTTATATACTTTGAGTCACATATACATTTTGACCTGAAGTTCTGTATTACCAAACCATGACATTCTCCAAGAGGACCCCAGCCCCAGGTAACTCTGGTGAGTCACGGCTGCGGGACATCCTGCTGAAGCTGCAGCCATGTGTCCCCTCACCCTTTGCAGTAGCTGCCAAGCAGTGTGCTCTGCTGACAAGTGGTAGCTCTCTGGCCCTAGATGTTTCGGTCATGCAATTCCAAGGTAATGAAAGGAAGAAGCATGTTTGGTAACATTTCTATGGAGCCAGGTAGACTTGTCTAGTTGTATTTGTCCTTCATGATGATGTAGAAACGTTAATTTTCCAACATGAATCAAGTTCCATGCAACACTTCAAGGTGCAGCCTACATTAGCCAGAGATTTGAGATAGGTCTAACTAGGTCCTAAAAAAAGTAAGTTTTATTGGACAATTAACTTTAAACCAATCATTTGAAACAACTATCTTTGTATTTTTGTATTTTTACAATATAAAAGATATTATAAAGAAATATATCCCTACCCTCTGTGTACTCACAAATCTTTTCTTTTAGGCTTATTTTCAAACAATCAGCTCAGTTACTTTCCAGGTTGCTGAAGACTTTTCACAGTCCCTGTTTCTCCCTGGAAAATATCATCTTTCTATCTCCTTTCTGAGCTGCCTGTATATCTGTTGACTGCTTTTCTTAGCAGTCTCTCTGTTCCTTTCTGTGATACATCAGGTCAATAAAAGTAGGGCTTGGTTAGCAGAAGTGAAGTGCACCAAAAACTGGTGTCATAAACAATAGAATTATGATAACGCAACTGAACATGATATTCTAAACTATTTGGAGAGCTTAAATACACAGTGGCAGATGTAATAGCAGCATGCAATAACTCTTTGAAAACAATTTCTATTCTGGAAGACAAGAAGGTACCAAATACTCTCTCTTTTTTAAAGAATTTTAGGATCATCCTGGAAAATTTAGAGAGCTTCCAACCCATCCATTCTATGTTTCTATGAAAATAAACTGAAAAAGAACGAAAAAGCTTAACTTGGAAAAATAAGGTACGTAAAGCCTTAACTTACAACTCAATATTCTTGCTGTAAGTTAAAACTGTACTGCTAATCTCTTACAACACTCTGAACGTACTGAGAAAAAGTGAATAAAGCAGAAAAAGTTCATACAATTTAGCATGTACAATATGGTCTTGAAAAGAAGTGGTGTAATGTTTTAAGACTGTCTAGAAAACAAAGTTAAGACTTCATATTTTGACTCAAAATCTTATTATTAAGAAGGCCAAACACAAGACATCTCTTTTCAGAATCATGATCGTGTTTGCTGGATGATGCTACTTCCGGTGAACTGGTTTCACTATCAGGATAGTTGCAAATTATCTTCTTTTTCAAGATCCTTCTTGTTAATCTTTAAAAGTCAAAAAATAATTAGTAAGTTACTGTGTGAGAAATGTCAGAGGAACTACTGCAATGCGTCCCTCATTGCAAAGCAAAGGCACCATTGCATTACTTTGGAAAACATCGGATAAATATTCATTACTAAATGAAATGCAGAATCCTGTCATCAGATCTTCAGTAGCATTGATTTTATACATTTACTATATAGAATCATATTTCTGAGTTGCCATATTGTGTTACACTTGATTATGTGATATAAAAATTCAGTAACATAAAAATGTAACAAACTTTTTAATGTCTCTAGTTTGTGTGTAGGTAAAGTGGAAGAGAGAACCCCTGTTGCTACCCTGTCATCCTACATGGAGAAAAAACCTATCCCTGATGCTTGGAAGAGCAGAATCCCCATATTGCTTTTCCTCCTTTGGAAAGTGAAAAAAGAGTGGCCTCACTACCATGTAAAAGGAAATGAAATGTGACTGCACATACAGGCAACTTATGCAATGTCCTACATTGCCGTTGGTTTTCATGCTTCAGGCTTGTTTAGCACTAGTGAGAGTGGAATCCAATGTGTACACAGATTTGCATCTTCTCTGCAAAGTCATACCATCTTACCCGTACATCTGAACACAAGGTATTGGAAAGGGACACTTTTCAATGAGCACAAACTAATATTTGCACTCAGTCAGGAATCTATATTGTTGTTTTCTACCTATTCCGTCAGAAGTCCAGTGTCAAAATCTTGTGTAAATTACAGAGAAATGGAATAAGGAATTCAAAACACAACTGCTGATGGACCCAAAGTCTTTGCAATGTCATTTCCAAAATCCATGTGTAATGCACATGTCATGGTTTAACCCCAGTTGGCACTAGCACCACACACTGCTCACTCACTGCCCCCAGGTGGGATAAGGTAGAGAATCAGAAGGGCAAAAGTGAGAAAACTTGTAGGTTGAGATAAAGACAATTTAATAAGCAAAACAAAGGCTGCACATGTAAGCAAAGCGAAACAAGAAATTCATTCACTGCTTCCCATGGGCAGGCAGGTGTTCAGCCACCTCCAGGAAAGCAGGGCTCCATCCTGCATAACAGTGACATGGGAAGACAAATGCCATCACTCTGAACGTCCTCCCCTCCTTCTTTCCCCAGCTTTATGTGTTGAGCATAACACCATATGGTATGAGTATCCTTTTGGTTGGTTGGAGTGAGCTGTCCCGGCTATGTCCCCTCCCAATTTCTTGTGCATCCCCAGCCTGGTCACCGGTATAGTGGTGTGAGAAGCAGAAAAGGCCTTGACTCTGTGTAAGCACTGCTCAGCAATAATGAAAACATCCCTGTGTTATCAACACTGTTTCCTGCACAAATCCAGAACAGCCTCACACTAGCTACTGTGAAGAAAATTAACTCTATCCCAGCCAAAACCAGCATAGCACAGCAGACACAGAGGTATTTATCACTTCAATTTGTACTTATTAAAAGTAAATTATAGCAAGAGGGAAAAAAGAAATTCTCAAACTGAAATGAAGGAAAAAAAATTGTTAGGCAAATAGGGCAAGTGTGCTCCATTTCAATTACTTAAAGAATATTTGTGCTTGTATTTTTGTTTCACATTATTCTGCATCTCTTTGCTTTGTTTTTGCCTTCCTACCTCTGCATGCTATTATTATTATTATTTTTTATTTTTTTTACTCTAGCAGAATGCAAGGAGATCTCTCAGGGGTTTAAAAGGCCAATAAAGCAACCAGTCAATGCTGTTCAGCTTTTAAAACTCTTTAATCCCTGTAAGAAATTCTCTTGAGAAAGATTTACAAGATAAAGTCAGCAGCAATTAGTTTCCAAAGTGTTCCCTTTCCAAGTGGTCCACATTGTGCTTATCCTGCTGAAACTGATTAGGTGCATCTTACTGGAAAATCTTTGAGTCTCAACACTTCTGTGTTTAAGGTATAAATTGTTCTGAGGCAAGCTGTTTCTTTTTTGTAAGGGGAAAGAATAATAAAAAGTTTCTAATTATGAAAGAAAGAAAACTGTTTTCTGGTAGGACATTTTCCCAAATTATGGCTGTTTGTTGCTGCTGAGAGATTTTAAATGTCTCACTAAATCTGGATATTATTAGTGATCTTTATATGATGTTAGCAAAAGAGAATAATATGTTGTTTTATAATCCTTATCTCCACTTTATGAAGTAGCTATTTGTAATACATGAATGTGCATGCACTGTAATATGAATGGTCTTGCAAGAATTTGAGACTTAAAAAATACATAGAGGAACAAGACTGAAAAGAAAACCTGTCAATTCAAATAGATGTTTGGACACTCGCAGTGAATTGGAAATGTCATACATTTAATAGTTTCTAGTTATGTTCATATCAGAAAGAATACTTAGGTAGGAACTGAAGCTGAAAAAGTCTCACCTACTGGGATCACACATGTGCAATCAGAAAAATGTATAAGCATTTTGAGATGAATTATACATTAATCTGAATAAGCAATTAACAGCTTGATTTGATTTGTTCAATTTAGGATCAAAAAGAGTTTGACTTATGAAACAGGAAAATTCTGTTTCTGGGAAGGGAGAGAGAAAGGAAAGCCAAAGAAGATGCAGAAAGATGCAACGCCCTATACCAATTCTTTTGGTGAACTCTTTTTCAAAGTTGTTATCTAACAGATTTTTTTCAAGGCTAAAGACGTGTACCAACAAGTCAAACACTGATTTCTGTAAGGTTTTAAAAGAAGAGTTTAAATAAGGATGTGCAAACTGGTTCTTCTGTTGACTTCTCTCACACTTGTTCTTCAGCCAAGTCAGATATTTCAGAATAGAGAACTGATCTTTCATCATTTAGTCTTCACAGTTCTGCTATATACACAAGCCTTTGAGCATCAGGATTTCCAGTCTCACTGCTGGGCCAATTAGCAACTCTCTAGGGTACAGAATAAAAATATAAAAATTATTTTTTCTTCAAAAAGAACTACCAAACTCACAGCCAAACTACAGACCACTCAGGTACATGACAAAACTTTGGTCTAGGTCTAGCAGACAACTTCAGCTAATTTTTACCTTTTTGTATATTTCTGATATAGTGGAAAATTTGAAATTTTTTATGTGACACTAACTACCAGGTTGCTTACCAAAGCATCCAAACCTCTCATATTTTCTCACCAGTAATACACAAGTGCTAATTAGGACCAAAACAGCATTTAGGTCAGACAAATATTTTATCATTCTTTCTTGTTCAATGCAAAGCTACACTGAACTCTGGGGCACAATGTATAAAAAATTTTTTATTATTATCATTTTCCAACACAACTTCACTAACCCCAGTGAGGAAGCACTTCTAAGACTTGTTCCTACTGCTTTTCTGTAATAGTACAGAGGTCAACAAGGTTTTCAGAGATGCATATATTTACATAACAACTTCTTATACCATATTCTTAGTGTCCCATTCAATTCACTGCATGTTGCAAAATGCAGGTAGGTATTCCTTAGATAAAAAGGAAGGGGAAGATGGTACAATTATTACTTTAATTTAAAGCTAAGTTGAAAGATGACATCTTGAAATACGTTTCATCACTACATGGAGTTTATCTTCTCTTTTTTGGGATTATCTTCTCATTTTTGGTGGGGCAAGAAGTAGGGCGGTTACCATTAAACCTTTCTCCTTAACAAATATGTCTGGTTTTACCTCTTTTTTTTAATGTAATATCCACACTTATTCCCTTTGATCATATATGAAGTAGGTAGAACACTAAAAATGTTTGGCTTTATTTTAGGAGCTGAGAAATTAGGAGGCTAGATAGTCTAAACTAAAGAATATTCAAAAATTACAGACTTTAAAGCCTCATTAACCAGTTCCAACTTTGTGTTCGATACTTAAGTTTCTCTAGGGAGTAACAGGCCAGAAAAAGGAATCTTTTATACCACTAGCAGTTTTGTCCATGAAAAACCTTCTGAAGGATGACCTGCTTAAATTTTCCTCACATATACTGGATTTGGTTCATTCTGTCTCTTCTCAATCTTATCAAATAATATTCTACAGGGAAAAAAAGAGCTCTCTTCTAGTCATAATTACAGTTTATTCTTCTGCCTCCTAGTTAAAAAATATGACCTGCCATGAGATGTGTGTTTTCCTTGGGTGTTCACTGACTCTTACCCAGTATGATGTAAGAATCCTCTTTTTCTGCATTACTAATCACACAAATGCATCACGTGTTTTTCTGCAGTTTGAACCCCTGACCTTTGTTCTGGTAAAATCATACTCCTGCCACAAGAGTTATACCATTATTTGTACATTAAAACATCCCGTTCTCTTGTATATTAATCTATGTTTGCAGTTCACCAACTGTGATGATTCATGCATTATTCAAATCACCATTTCCTGTAGATGCCACCAAAGCATTTTCAGTTGAATGTTTGAATTTGAAGACTGGTATAATGCTGATCTTCACAAGAAATAAACTGTTCCAAGTTCCATGTCAGAGTGTCCAGAGCTATTCTATGATAATGACCCTTGAAAGAAGTCACTCCCAAGATATTTTTATAAAGCTTGGAGAGAAAAAGAGAAGAAAGTGTAGTAAAAGGGCAGAATAACACTATATTTCAGTTCAGATAGTATCTGAACTGTGTAGGAATTCGGATTTCCTCATGTGAGAAATTATTATTTCAATTTAATCCTATAGAAATATCTGAAGAATGGAATTTTCAGGGGAAAGTATTTTGTCTCTATTTTGGCTTGTCTTTTACCAATCACATTACAGACTTCACTACAAAACAAGAAAGCTGTTTTGAAAGTAATAGCATAGGCATTTTAGCTATTTCCTGTAAAACACTGAAAAAATAAGATTTTACAAAACTGATCTATTAAAGGGTAGGTTTTGCTGCTTCCAAATCAGCATATTCAGATGGAAGACCATGTCCTAGAAAACTGACTAAAACTGACATTTTTCTTTACATACACCACAACCTGTGATTCTTTTAGTCATTTAGAAAACAATATTGACATTATATCTAGAGAACTTACTTTATGCAATTAAACATTCTTGGTGCATTAGCTACATACTGTGGGACAGAACTATGAGAAAGCTGCTATAGCTTCCTGGATAACAGAACAAACAACATCATAGCAGCCAAAATTTTAACTTTTTTTTTTAACATCCACAGCTTCTCTGAATAATCTACTAAGAATGTAAAATCATAGTTTTAGCAAAAGGTTGGTTTGTTTTTTTTTTTTTAATTTTTCATTATTGCCATTAACCCAAGTCCTGGTTTCAGCTGCAACAGAGTTAACTTCTATCATAGTAGCTAGTAAGAGGCTACGTTTCGGATTTGTGCCTAGGAGAAGTCTGATAACATAATGATGTTTATAGTTGCTGCCAGGACAGTCAAGGACTTCTCAGCATCTCTGCTGTGCTAACGTCTGCAGGTATAGGAGAAGCTGGGAGGAAGCACAGCCCCAATTACTAACCTAGAATTCAAACTTAGGTTTAAGATTGAGACACAAATTGGCCAATACTCTATTCCGTATCATGTATATCATGCCCAGTATATAGATGCGGATTGGTCCAGAAGTGGTTTCTTGCTCTGGGTCATTCTTTTGCTCCGGGTCATTCTCTTGCTCCTGGTCATCTGCCTCGGGATCACACTTCTCTTGGGGTCATCTTGATTTCTCAGTCTGCTCTCGGTCTCTCGGATGTTAGGGCTCTTATCTCCTTTTCTGCGGTTTTGAGACTCGCCCTGCTCCAGGATCATTAGCCAGGAACTGTCTGAATCTTGGTTATGAGCTGGTGAGCGGTATCACTGTGTACCACTCATTTGTATATTTACATACATTACTATTATTATTATCATTATTTTAATTATTATTTTCAAAATTATTGTAGCATAGTTATTAAATTATTCTTATCTCAACTCATGAGTTTTTTGTCCTTTTACCCCATTAGTTCTCTCCTCCATCCTTTGGCGGGGCTGTAGGGGGGGTGGGAGTGGAGGAGGGAAGGGTGAGTGAGCAGCTATGGTGGTGTTTTGCTAGCCAAGGTCAAAACTACAACAGTCCTTTTTGGTGTCAAACGTGGGGCTTGACAGCCTGAGACAAAAACAGGCTTGGCCAGAGTACATTAAAACAAGCTTCTAATAAGCATTCACTATGTTTCCTAAGATGTCCCTGTGAAGAAAACTGCTTCATTTTTTCACATGTTCTGGGACTTGGCTTTAGAGGTCTATGATATAATACCTTGTTTGCCATGTGTGCTGTTCGCTGGTTGGGTTATTACCTGTAGCTGTTGGATTAAGAACATCATGTTGCTGATTAAGGGGATTGTTTTGTTGTGCTGTTGTTTGGTGGCTATGGTGTGATAATCTTTGTTCATACAATAGCTGGCACCAAGTCAAGTGAAGTTGTGGCTTCATCCCCATACCCTGACTACCATCTGGTGGACATTGAATCATATAATAGAATCATAGAATGGCCTGGGTTGAAAAGGACCACAGAGATCATCTACTTTCACCCCCCCCCCCCCCCCCAC
>WKFP01014689.1:299262-335832 GCA_011057875.1 Pterocles orientalis
CTTTCCCCCCCCCCCCCCCACCATATGCAGGGCTGCCAACCACTAGACCAGGCTGCTCAGAGCCACATCCAGCCTGTCCTTGGATGCCTCCAGGGATGGGGCATCCACAACCTCCCTGGGCAACCTGTTCCAGTGTGCCACCACCCTTTGGGTGAAAAACTTTCTCCTAATCTCTAACCTAAATCTGCCCTTTCTCAGTTTAAAACCATTCCCCCTCATCCTGTCACTACCAACCCCTGTAAACAGTCACTCCCCCTCCTGTTTATAGGCTCCCTTCAAGTACTGGAAGGCCTCAATGAGGTCTCCCTGGAGCCTTCTCTTCTCCAAGCTAAACAAGCCCAGTTCCCTCAACCTTTCCTCATAGGAGAGGTGCTCCAGCCCTCTGATCGTCTTTTTGCTCCTCCTCTGGGCTCGTTCCAAGACCTCTTCACCTTTCTTGTTCTGGGGACCCCAGGCCTGGACACAGTACTCCAGATGGGGTCTCACAAGAGCCAAGTAGAGGGGGAGAATCACCTCCCTCTCCCTGCTGGCCACCCCTTTTTTAATGCAGCCCAAAACACAGTTGGCTTTGCGGGCTGCAAGCACGCACTGCTGGCTCGTATCCAGCTTCTCGTCCACCAGGATCCCTGAGTCCTTCTCCGAAGGGCTGCTCTCAAGGAGATCTTCCCCCAGTTTGCATAAATACCTGGAGTTGCCCTGACCCAAGTGCAGCACCCTGCACTTCGCCTTATTAAACCTCATTAGGTTTACACGGGCCCACTTCTCCAGCCTGTCCAGATCCCTCTGGATGGCTTTCCTTCCTTCCAATGTGTCGATGGCACCACTCAGCTTAGTATCATCCACGAACTTGCTGAGGGTGCACTCGATGCCATCATCCATGTCATTGATGAAGATGTTAAAGAGCACCAGTCCAAAGACGGACCCCTGAGGGACACCGCTCGTGACCGGCCTCCACCCTGACACAGAACCATTAATCATAACCCTTCGGCTGCGTCCGGCCAGCCAATTCCTAATCCATCGTACAGTCCATCCTTCAAATCCACACCTCTCCAATTTAGAGAGAAGGATGTGGTGAGGGACCACATCAAAGGCTTTGCAGAAGTCCAGGTAGATGACATCCATCGCCCTTCCCCCGTCCACCGAAGCCATCACTCCATCATAGAAGGCCACCAGACTGGTCAGGCAAGATCTGCCCTTGGTGAAGCTGTGCTGGCTGTCTCGAATTACCTCTTTGTCTCTTATGTTCCTTAGTATAGCTTCTAGGAGGATCTGTTCCATGACCTTCCCAGGCACAGAGGTGAGGCTCACCGGCCTGTAGTTCCCCGGGTCTTCCTTTCTCCCTTTCCTAAAAGTGGAAGTCATATTTCCCTTTTTCCAGTCTCTGGGAACCTCCCCAGACAGCCAGGATTTTTCAAATATGACGGAGAGCGGCATTGCTACCAATTGCACCAGCAACCAATCTATGGAGGGTTGTTTCCCTTCACTTTCCCCTTCTTCTCCAGACCACTTACAAAAGCTTTTGAGAATCTTGAACATTGCTGAGATTTTCAAATCAGTTTGATCTTGTTGCTAGGCCTCCTGAATGTATGTCAGTTTATACGTAACACCCATGGTTGGGTTATCATCTCCTCATTTGTTAAGGTCAAGGGACTATTTGGAAAAATCATCCAATGTGTTTTCAGTGATACCCCTATCTGCCAGTGCCACACCCACAACAGATGCTACAGCTAAACAGACTGCAGTTCCTGTTATGGTTGTTCCACCCCCACCTGCTACTGGTGGTCAGTGCAAACACAACACCTCTACTCAAACTCTGGCGCCTGCTACTGTCACCCCAACTATATCAAAACACATTATGACTACTCAAACTCTGACACCTGCTATGGCAACATGCACTGTAGCTACCCAAACTTACACAGATCTTTCATAAAAGCCACAGTTGTGACTACACAAACGCCAACACCTGCAATGAAGACTCCAACACGGTGTCTGCCACTACTCCAAGCCTTGCGCCCACCCCAAAAACTCCAGCGACCATGACTCCAACCCCGGTGCCCACTGTGGGAATTCCAAAGCCAGCAACCCCAGCTCTGACACCCATTGCAACGACTCTAAACCCAGCATCAAGCACAGCAGCTACAGTGGTGGCTACTCAAACTTCACCTGAAAGCACCTCAGGGTCCATGACATTATCAGTTGTACCCATATGGAAGAAGAAAAAAGCAAAAAAGTCAAGAAGTGTAGGAAAGGTGGAAGGAGCTCCTTCTATGAGGGAAGAGGAGGAGGAAATTTACGATCCTGAGAGTGAGGATGTAGGCCACTCTGGAGCAGAACCACCACAAGCATGGGAGAAAAGGAAAAAATCGTAGATGAGACAGTAACCACACAATCTCTATCTTTGGGTAAGCTGTGAGATATCTGAAAAAGATTACAGCCATCATCAAGGTGAGCATGTTGTCACCTGGCTGCTCAGATGCTGTAATAGTGGGGCCAATACCTGGATCTAGAGGGTAGAGGAGCCAAACAGCTGTGTTCCCTTGCTAGGGGAGGAGACATAGGTAAAACAATTGGAAAAGGGCTAGAAGCTTGCAGTCTCTGAAGGTGGCTCCTAACAGGCGCAAGGGAAAGGTATCCTCACAAAGAGGAGATTGTATGTAATCCAGGCAAGTCAACATAGAGAAAGGTATCCAATACCTGAGGGAACTAGCTGTGCGGGAAGTGTTTTGTTATGAGCTTAGAAACATGCAGTTACCCAAAGTTCCAGACGAAGTCCAGTTTATGACACCCATGTGGCAAAAGGTTCTACAGAGCATGTCACCATCATATTCTCACTCCCTAACAATAATGGATTTTAGAGATGTTACTGTGGGTGACATGGTTGCAGAAGTGAGGCAATATGAAGACAATAGCTCCTTACAGGCCTGTCATTTATCAGTGGAGAAAATGTCTGAGAAACTGTTTGAGACGTTGTCCTGAGAGTTCTGGCAATTTAAAGATATGGCCTACTCCCCATCTGTACGGACCAGTATCTCAGTGGTTAGAAGCAAGCATTCCTCTGACCAAGAGAGATGTTATACACCACAGGGAAAGCTGTTTTTTTTCCTGCATGACCATGGAGAAGACATGAGAAGATGGAACAGAAAACCAACTTTGCTTCTAAAGGCATGGGTATGCAAGTTGCTGGAAAAAACAAACACAACTCAGGGTTTTTCTGGTGCTTCCAGGAAAATTGCCACTCTAGTTTCCAGTAATCTGTTTCTCAAACAGAGAAGAAGGGTTGACTTTACTCCCAATCCTGTGAACAGAACTTCTGATTTGTATTTACAAGGACTGAATAACCAAAATGAGATTGGGACCCGTACGTACAACCCCATGAATCCATTCGTCAGTACAGAATGCTACAGTCTGTATTAGAGAGGCCCTGCCTCCCACCAGGTGGACTTAGACTGGCAATATAAGGGTGAAAAATTTTTAGCTTGCTGAGTTCATGACGCCTCAGGCCATCAAAGAAGAGATGCGACATGTAGATGGGCTCATGATCAAGGGGTGGACTTAACCATGGACATGATTGCACAGGTTATCCATAAATATGAAACTTGTGTTCCAATCAAGCAAGGCAAGTGGTTAAAACCTCTCTGGTATGAAGGACATTGGTTAAAATATAAATATGGGGAAGTGTGGCAGATTAATTACATCATGCTTCTACAAACCCACCATGGTAAACACAATGTGCTCACAATGGTGGAAGCAACCACCGGATGGCTGGAAACATATGCCATGCCCGAAGCCACTGCCAGAATATTATTCTGGGCCATGAAAAGCAAGTCCTGTGACAGCATGGCACCTCAGAAAGAAATGAGTCAGACAGTGGAACTCATTTCAGAAACAGTCTCATAGATACCCTGGGCAAAGAACATGGCATTGAGTGGCTCTACCACATCCCTTATTATGCACCAGCTCCTGGGAAGATCAAACAATACAATGGACTGCTAAGCACTACATGGAAAGCAATGGGAAGTGGAACTTTCCAAAACTGGGATATGCATTCAGCAAAAGCTATCTGGTTAGTCAGCACTAGATCTGCCAATCTCTCTGGCCCTGCCCAGTCAGAATTTTTATGTACTGGGGAAGGGGATAAAGTCCCTGTAGTGCATAGTAAGGATATGCTGGGGAAGGTAGACTGGGTTATTCCTGTTTCATGTAAAGGTAAGCCCATTTGCTTTTGCTCAAGAACCTGGGTACTCTTGGTGGGTGATGCAGAAAGATGGAGAGGTCTGATGTGTACTTCAAAGTGGTTTGATGTTGGATGAAAGTGTCCAATGAATCCAGTTGCATAATATTAATTGCCACACAACCCTGCCATTGCATATTATCATTGCTATGATATGATGGTTATATATTATACTAATGATACTATACTAAGAATCACCTAGGTTTACTGGAATCAGAACTAGCATCTAGCATCTTCCTCAAGATCAACATGTTCAACCTGCAGACCGTGGATAAGGGCTGTGCCAGATACACCAGATGTGCAAGTTCCAGATACAGCATGCAACAGAGACTATACATCCATCTGCTGCGTCCAATATCACGCACTCTACCAAGTAAACTCCACTTAATCTTTCCTGCCTTGAAAGACTGTCACGAGAGATGAAGTTCCAAGTCACGGACTATATGAACTCAGTGGGAATGTTGGAGGGCTGGTCCATAGACTAAGGGAATGATATCTGTGTGTATATATCAACAGACAGGAAAAACAGTGGAATCTGAGCATGACACAAATGGTATGGGTGGAGACTCTAGCAAAACACCACAACAACCCAAAAAGCAAGATAACTCTCTATAAAGCAGAAGGAGTAGATTATATTAATCCATGCCCTCTGGAAAAAACTAAAAAGTGGAACTAGAGAACTTCCAGCCAACTGCACCTGCATTGAACATAGTCACAGTGCCAGAGATTTTCTAGGCTGCCTCCGTAACTCCCAGCTATATGAGGGGAACTTTATAGGATACTGGGATACTCTATAGGATCTCCATAGAGTACAATTTCCATAGAGTAGGATCCTGTAGAGTATCCTGGGAACAGTAAGCTGGTGAATCTGACTTCCATCTCTTGTAGGATGGAAGGGTTTGTAGCCAGGAATATGATCACTGAGGTTGTGGAGAAAGTGTATTGGGAAACAGACAGTCTGGCTTTTCTAGTGGAAATCCCGACTCACTAGACTGCTGGCACCATAGGAGATTTAATAAACAAATGGATAAGGAGAATTAGGTAAAATCAATACATTTGGATTTTCAAAAACCCTTGACAAAGGAATAGGAAGAAAAGTCTTACTGATTGAATGTTATAATAGGGACAAATCAGAGTCCAAAAACCAGTGGATCTGTTTTGGAACTGGTTTTATTAAATATCTTTATAAAAAGGCAGTACACAATATAATCATTGTGTGTGCACATGATTAAGCTCTTCCAGGTAGTCAAATGCCAAACCAATGGTGACAAATGTCAGAAGGATAACACTGAATGGAATGTGGGAGAAAAACATTGGCTCAATGTAGATGACTGTAAGGTAACGTGTAGCAAAAATAATTTAAACCATGTCTATGTGATACTGAATTTGGAAGTGGCAGTCTCAGCTCTGGGAAGTGATCTGTCAGTTTTCTGAAATCATCTGCTCAGTGTTCAGTGGCTTTCAAAAGAGGCAACAAAGTGTTGGATATCATCAGGAAGGATATTGAGACAGATGCTGTTGTTTTGCTGCTATGTAAAGCCTTGATACAATTACTTCTTGAACACTGCATACAATTCTGGTCCTGTTACTCAAAATCTCGTAATTTGCAAAAGGGAGCAGGTCATGTATGCGGAACCAAGAATGCATTGTTTGTTCAGGTATTGTTTTAACAGTCTAAGAGACCAAATTATCTAATTAGTTCAGAAAAGCCTCATTAGTAGTAAGGCTAGAACTGTTAGACAAAAATCCCTTTCCACCATCCACCCCTTTTCACTGGTGTTACGCTTACTCTTCTAATGCACTTTGTGTGCTAATCTCAACAGCTTCAGTCTTCTTTTTACAAAAATGGGATGGGAGAAGTCTACAAAAAGTCACCAGCTTCCTGAGTTCTTCATTGGGAAGCAAGTGATGTTTCTAGGAGGGTTTTCTTCCTCCTCAGGCTTGGGGTTGTTTGAATATGCAGCCTTCTCCCTTCCCACTGCAGATGTGGCCGTGTGTGGTCTAGAAGGCCATCTTTATTAATCCCTCTATGTGAAACACATTTGTTTCAACAGGATGCTTGGAAGTAGGCTGGTTTGCTTTTTTATGCTTTTATTTAATATGCTGAAGATATTGATCAGGCTCCAATTACTTGGTTAAGATAGGATGATATTTTCTAATCCTTGTTCTAGCCAGGAGGGGCAAACCAACATTTACTTCCAATGATTTAATGTGCCATTTTAGAATTACATTAAGGTGATAATTTCTTAATTTATAGCTATTAAGCCCTAAATAAGCCCCACTTTTAATTTAAAACCTGACATATAATTAGCTGGGGACATGAAAGATATGTGCAAATCTGACTGCAACTTCGTTTTTTACTGTCCTTTGGATTGTAATTTTTTGGGGTATTTTCCTGTTTATTGAACTAGTGAAACTGAGATTGTTTTGTTTTCACTATGTAGAGTAGCAATGAATCCAAAAGCTCGCTATTTTTCCTCTTAGCTCTCAAAAACAAATGGAGATGTCTGGAAACTGAGGGCAATGCCAGTAGTGTTAAGACTCCAACATAAGAACACAGAAATGCCCCAAACTACGACCTCAATGTTTATGTAACTAGTATTAGAATTTTTTATTAACGTTTTAAAAAGGATGTTTAAATCATTTCTCAAACGTTTACCCAATAAAAATGTATCACATAGTGTTTCATGTACCCTCTGCCCTCAGATTTTTTTCTTTACATGTGATTCTGTATACACAGCTGGGCTGTTATAGTCTATTCCAAGTAAGTATAAGTACAGCCTTTAATTCATGAGTGTAGCAGTCCCTGAGGGTTTTAAGTATACTGTACACAACATTACAAAGTTGGGGCAGCTCAAAGAAGTTTAGGAAACGGCCTTGATCCTCCAACTTGCAGGCTCATGTTGGAATAATCAAGATCAATGGCACCTTGTTATAGTGCAATTTCATCAGCCTCAGCGCTGCTATCCAACATCTGTTTTATTTCAGCCCATTTTTTAGGGACTTAGTCCATTCCCTTCTTTGTCACCTATCTAATTGGGGAGGGGGAATAAGTTGGGATTTTTTTTTTCCTCTGGCAATATTTCTTCAGTGCTTCATCATGTGTTTTACTAACTTGTCCTCTAAAACACAGAATTAAACTTGTTCATCAGTAATTGAGATGGATCAAATGACAAGTACAACAAACTGATCTATCCAGGAATCCGATTCATTTACTAATATAGAGATTACAATGTGCACTTACTTATGCAGCCAGACTGTGAGAAGACAAAACTGTCATGGGAAAACATTGGTGCTGGAAAAACAGCAAGCAACCTAGTTTCTTATCTTGTGTCAATATTTTTCCTTATTTTTTTTAATGATGCAGCAAGCACTCTGTTGAAAGCAAGTGTTGTGTATAAAATTCTCAGATTGACAACATTTAAAATTGAGAGTTATCCTGTCTCAACGTCACATTATCAATGTTTATTTAGGAATATGAAGACCTCAGTCAATGCATTCAGCCTTATGTATGAGAAAAGACTCAACTCTTAATATTTTAATGAGCATATAAAGTGAAGATGCTGTGGGAACATTTCTGTAACTAGGATTCTAATATGAGAAAAAGCCAGTCAGCACTATGACAAGAAAAATCAAGCAGTGTGAAGGTAAAGTGACACAAACCAGATCATGATAGTCAAAATTTTGCTAGTTCTAACAATAACAGCATATCAAATATGGTCTTTCAGTAGTTAAAATTCATTAATGTTGTATGTATATGAATATATACATGTCCCCCCCCAAAAAAATAAACTTCATTAAAAGACTGAAGACACAAGCAGGCTTTATTAGAGTTCTTTTGCAAGCCAACCAGTTTTCTGAGCACCAGAACTAATGAAGCTTCGTTTCCTATAGATCTGAGTGTCAAGGTTGATTTGTGAGCCCTGACTGCTGAGTTCCTTGCAGCATTAAATAGCTCTGCTGGAGTAGATTCTTTCTAGTCTCATAAAGAGTGAACTCCTGCCACAAGTTTTGCCTTAGTTGGGCAAATATGTGACAATATACAAGATCATCCCTCTTGGGCCACTTCTATACCCAAAACACATTGAAACTTAATGAGACCTCTGCACATTTCTGACAACTTGCTTAAAATAAATTATTGAGTTTAAGGGTTAAGGTGGAGAGCAGAGAGATAAAGACAGCTCCTTTTCCACACCTTCACATTAATATATTGTCATCAAAACAAGCAAAACCATGCCAATACTGTCCATTGCTTTTCTTTAAATATGTACGTATGTCAGATAAATCAATTAACACTAGCAATGTGCACTGTCCTCCTAAGAGTAATGTGCTCCTCTTTTTCCAGTTAGGCACAAACAACTTATTGTTGGCTGCTCCTGTGCTGTAACCACATGGGACAATTTAAGTTTCATTGTATGACATATTTGTCTAAACTTTTAAAATATACTTTTACCCATATAAAATGCAGACTGCAAATTACTTCACTAGGTGAGACAGGCATACTCAAAAGTACAAAAAAGTCAATGGGCTGTCTAGCACTTACCAATTCTGCTTCTGAAAAATCACCTCTTCAGTGGAGTGTGTCAACATACAGTAAGAAACAATGGTGGGGAAAAAGTGAAAATGTTGCAGAACATTTATGTATTTGTGGAATTGCAGAATTTTAGCATATGGCAAGCTTGTGTTCTTTATTTATTACCCATATGTGTTGAAATACAAAGGAAAAATAATATTGCTTGATTTTTTTTCTTTACTGCTCAGGAGGGAAGAAGAGTGTTAGTGGAGAAGAGGGATGTTTATTCTTATCCTGGAAATTAATTCATAAAACAAAGAAAAATCCACCTGAAGAATCAATGTACTGAAAACTTTCTACCAAAAATGTTATTTTCTCATTTTTTTTCCTTTAAATTCTACAAACACTGTCATCTCCTGAGATAATTCTAGTGTGTGAACACATCTGTTGCTCCCCTCCACCCCCCGTTCTGTTTGACTTTATAACTGACTTCTGTTTGGTGCTTGTTCATGCACTTATTTCCAGGTACGTTTGTAGCTAATAATACCTTGATGAAAAGCTGATGAGCCACTTGAAGAATTCATAAAATTTAGTTAATTAGGTCTTTCAAAAATGAGACTGCATTTTTTTCTATGTTCTGATTCCTTTGTAGAGATGATGGCAATTTTTCTGTGCTTTATGAAATGCAACACTGCTAGTTTGCTGCAGGATAGACAATTTGGAAACTCACAAACAGAAATTCATACTTAAAAGGGAAAACTCTATAATTAGTAGTTATTTCTGATCTGTTACACCACTTCAGGAGTGAGTAAACATCACCCCATCATACATTTCAGCAATGACATTGTGTAACTCTGCTAATAAAAAAACTGCCTAAAGGGTGGTGGCACACTGGAACAGGTTGCCCAGGGAGGTCGTGGATGCCCCATCCCTGAAGGCATTCAAGGCCAGGCTGGATGTGGCTCTGAGCAGCCTGGTCTAGTGGTTGGCGTCCCTGCATATGGCAGGGGGGTTGAAACTAGATGATCACTATGGTCCTTTTCAATCCGGGCCATTCTATGATGATATAATATGATATGATATGGTATGATATGATTCAACTGTTGAATAACAATTTGTGACATATTTTCTTGTTTATCTGGGTTTGATTAGCTTATTTTATTCTAGTGTGAGGGTTTTTGGGAACAATTACATAGGAACTGGAGGATGTGTTTTTAATTTTCATGCTCTGGACTTGTATAGTATTTTCATTATGATTTATTCTAGTTGACTCAGAAGCCACGAATCTGCTCTTCAATGGAATCACACTCTTTGCAGACTGATAATTATAACTCTTGTCTGTCAAATTTTTCTTAAGGTCTAAATGACACCACAAAAATGCAAACCAAATTCTTTTGGAAGAAGCTTAGCCTTGATGTTCATAACTCTGAGATGCTCTAAACCTTCACTCAACTAAATGAACAGTAGAAAAAAAACTAGGTTTTTAAACATCGCAAACTCTATTTAATATCCAAGCTATAACTACTCCACATACAGAACCCTAAGTCTCACATAGAAAGGAAAGTGAACTGTGAACATTAGCTTTAGCTTCAGATTTAGGATGGTTTGAGGTGGATTTTATTATAATAGTTTGCCAGTGCACTAACCAACGCTTATCCCTTCAGTCTAATAGTAGTCAAGGTAACTTTTAGCTTTATTTTTAAAGAAATTCAGTTATTAGAGTGATTGTTTCACATAGTCTGATATTTAACAAACCTTCTCCTATCCAGGCTTTACTTCCACCTAAATTATTTTTGGAGGGCATTTTCCTGTCATTATATAAAGAACAGGCATCAGAGGTGGGAACAGTGAACTCAAGAAACCAATGGAATATTTCCCCTGCCACCAGGAATCCTAACTGAATCTGGATCAACAGTGTTAACCAGATGAACTGGCAGATTGTTCAGTCTTTTAGTTTAGGCTGTCAAACTCTAAATGTGTAAAGTTGCTACTTCTGTGCTCTCTAGCCTTCAGAGAAATTCCTTATTGGAATTATCAGAATATGTTGTGTGGATAGGGTGGAGTTAATTACAGTTTGTATATTTGCATGAGTATACTTTCTGTTTTGTCAGTTTACAAAGGAATAAAAAAATTATAATTTGCATTTTTTTTTATTTCATTAAGCCTAGGTATTACCTTTTCAAGTTAAAAATCAGGGACCTATAATACTATAAAAACCTAGTATAGTTTCAGGTTTTCTCAGACACTCAGGTTATCTAAGCAGATGCACATGCACAGTATTACTGCTCTAAACTGATTTTTTTCCCTTCTAGCTTTTGTGAACGACATTGGTCATGCACATCTGCAGACAGAGGTGTTTGGAGGCAATAATAAAATGAATGCACATATTCTGCAAGTGATGCTTCCTTTTGTCACAATTACTGACCGCTTGTTTACACTAAGCAGTGGATTGCAATGCAGAAATTCTTGAGTTGTCCCCTAGCAAACTACCACGTTGCTGCACTCAGCATTCACACAGCCACACTTACCGTTCTAGCATTAAGTCAGGAAATGCTAGCTCAGAAGATACTGCTTTAGGGCTGAATGAAACCCAGTTTGGATGGAAGAGAGGAAGAGGCTTCTTCATAACTTTTGCATCACAGAATCAGGAATATGAGCTGACCTTGGCAATGTTAACGGGGGAAAGAAGGATGATTCCACTAGTCCGCTGAGGACTAGAGGAAATAATAGAATTGCAGAATCATAGAATGGCTTGGATTGGAAGAGACCTTAAGGATCATCTAGTTCAACCCCCCTGCCCTGGGCAGGGACACGTTCCACTAGATCATGTTTCTCAAAGCCTCATGCAACTTGACCTCAAACAGTTCCAGGGATCTATGTCTAGTGCTTTGTTGGTAGGCAGAAGAGTGCCCTTACGCACTGTTTCCCTTTTCACTTTACCAGAGCACAAACCCTGACAATGCCAAGATGGAGGACGCCTGTTAGTCTTGTCTACTTTGCATCAAGACATATTGTTACTGACAGGAAAGGGAAACAAAAATTAGGTGACAACACAGAACAAAACTAGTATGACACTTGAGACCACAAACTGAACAGCAAGTGTGATCCTCCTTCCATGCCTTATATCAAAGAAACATATGCCCCCTGTTGAATAACATAATTGTAATAGCCTTATTATTTTGAAAATTACCATGAAGTACCTTGTTAATACAACAGAACCATGAACATGAACAACTATTATAGGGAAAACTTTTGTTCCTTTTCCAGGAATTCAACACAAATGAGTGCAATCCTGAGGTGCCTGTATGTTCACGGATGCAACACAGGGAACACACAGGAGAAATTAGAAGTCTGTGTGCAGCTCCAGGGGTATATTCCTGTTGGGTTTACAGAGCCATGGTGGGGTAGTTCACACAACTGGAGTGCTGCTATAGATGGCTACTGGTTTTTTAGAAAGGACAGGCTAGGAAAGTGGGGAGGACAAATTGCCCTTCATGTGAGAGAGCAGCAGTATTGCATAGAGTTCTGCCTTGGGGTTGGTGACGAGACATCTGAGAGCTGATGGGTCAGGATTAGAGGGCAGATCAAAGTCAGTTGTGCTGTAGTGGGTGTTTGTTACAGATTGCCTGTTCAGGAGGAAGAAGCAGATGAGACCTTCTTCAGACAACTCAAAGAAGCCACACATCTGCAGGTTTTTCACCTCATGGGCAAGCTGAAACACTGTGACATCTACTGGAGGGCAACACAGAGGGGCACAAGGAATCATCAAGGTTTTGGGAGCATATTTATGACAACTTCCTGACACAGGTGACAAGCTAACAAGGAAAAGTGCTCTGCTGGGCTTCATACTTACAAACAAGGAAGGACTTGTTGGGGACGTGAACATCAAAGGCATCCTTGGCTGCAGTGACCATGAGATTAAAGAATTTGAGATCCTGAGAGTAGGGAGCAAGGAGAAAACCAAGGTTACATTTGTGGACTTCAGGAGAGAAAGCTTTGACCTCTTCCAGAATCATCTTGGAAAAGTCCCATCAGATAAGGGCCTGGAGGGAATAGGAGCCCAAGAAAGTTGCTTAATACTTAAGGATTACTTCTTCCAAGCTCAAGAATAGTCCATGCCAACAAGCAGGAAGTCAGGCAAAAATGCCTGGAGTCCTGCAGGGATGAGCAAGGAGTTCCTGGCCAAACTTTGACATAAAAAGGAAGCACACAGAGAGTGGAAGCACAGACAGGTAACCTGTGAGGAATACAGATATCTGTCCAAACATGCAGAGATGCAGTTAGGAAAGCCAAAGCCCACCTAGGGTTGAATCTGATAAAGGAAGTCAAAGGCAAAAGATGGGCTTCTTAAGTACCTAGATGGCAAGAGGAAGACTAGGGATACTGTGGGCCCACTGATGAATGAGGCAGGGGATCTGGTGACACATGGCATGGAAAGAGATGACTTATTGGCTTCCTTCTTCACATCAGTCTTTAGTAGAAAGATCAGCCTTCAGGAATCGCAGGCTCTACAGACCAGGAAGAAAGTCTGGAGCAAGGAAGATGTACAATTTGTGAAAGACAATCATGCCAGGGAATACTTAAGCACATTGGATGTACATTAGTTCAAAGGACCTCATGGGATGCAACCACAAGTCCTGAGGAACCTGGCTAATGTAATTGTGACACCAGTCTTGACAATCTTTAACAGTCATGATGAGTGGGAGAGGTGCCTGAGAACTGGTGGAATGTAAACATTACTCCTATATTCGAAAGAGGGAAGAAAAGACGTCCCAGTAAGCTACAAGCCGGTCAGTCTAACCTCAATCCCCGAGAAGGTGACAGAGCAACTAATCCTGAGAACTATTTCCAGGGACACAAAGGACAAAGTTATTGGGAGTGATTGGCATGGATTCACAAAGGGAAGTCAGGCTTGACCAACCTGATAGACTTCTGTGATTAAATGATCTGTTTGATTGATGAGAGAAGATCTGTGGTTATTGTTTACTTTGATTTCAGTAAAAGACATTGACATTTTATCCCTTACGATCCTCATAGAGAAGCTGGTGAAGTATGGGCTGGATGAGCAGTGAGGTGGATTGAAAACTGGCTGAATGACCAGGCCCACAGGGAGGTGATCAGTGCCATGAAGTCTAGTCAGAGTCCAGTGACTAGCAGTGCAACTCAGGGTCAGTACTAGGTCTGATCCTGTTTAGCATATTCATTAATGATCTGAAAGTTGGGGCAGCGTGTACTCTCAGCAATTTTGCCAATGACACAGAGCTGGGAGGAGTGGTTGGCACACCAGAGAGTCATGCTACCATCCAGAGGGACTTCAACAGGCTGGAGAAATGGGCTGACAGGAACCTCATGAAGCTCAACAAGAAGGAACAACCACATGCAATAATATGTGCTAGTGTCCACCCATCTGGAAAACAGCTCTGCAGAAATGGTCCTGGGTCTCCTGGTGGATCCAGCAATATGCCCCTGTGGCAAAGAAGGCTAATGATATCCTGGGCTGCATTGGGAGGAGTGTTGCCAGCAGGTCAAGAAAGGTGATCCCTCTCATCTATTCATCACTAGTGAGACCACACCTGGAATACTGTTTTCACTCCTGTGCTCCCTGCTACAAGACAGACATGGACACAATGGAGTGAGTCAAGTAAAGGGCCACTTAAGATGACTAAGGGACTGGATCATCTCTCCTATGAAGAAAGGCTGAGAGAGCTGTGAGACTTCAGGGAGGTATCTTCTCAATGTGTTTGAACACCTGAAGGGGTGGTTTAGAAGTAGCCAGGCTCTTTTTACTGGCGTCCAGTGACAGGACAAGAGGTAATGGGCAGAACCTGAAAGAAGGGATGTTCCACCTTAAGGAAACTTTTTTACTGTGAGAATGAATGAGCAGTAGAGCAGATTGCTCAGAGAGGTTGTGGAATATCCTTGGAGATACTTAAAAGCCATCTGGACATTGTCTTGGGCAACCTGTTCTTTTGAACTTCAAAATCTCTGTGATACTTGATGAAGACATCTGAATATGTCTGATCTGAAAAGGCGTCTGAAAGTTAAGGATGAGAGTATGCATAGGAATGATCTTTTATTTTACGTGCTATTTTCTTTCTAAAATAAATATCATACATATCAAGGTTTCTTTGATCTTTGATATATATACATAGCACAAACATCATTGTGAAATACCATGTCTGCATATCAACTTACAGTATCTCAACTACTTTCCAGGGGGGAAAAGAAAACACAGGAAAACAAACATAACAAAGAGAAAGATAAGTAACTGTTGTCATTATTATTGTTATTGCAAGTTTTTCTAGCACATAAATTGTTCAGCTATTAAAATTTTTTAAAACTTCTGATATATAAAATCAGTACTAAACCTTACTCTGATCTATGCTAGGACTGAAAACTAAGGAATATTCATATACATGCATGTATGTGTATGAATAAATATATGTATCCTAAACAGATATGTTTGTGTATAAAAATGTGCATATATGTATGTGCATGCACATCTGAATATATAAATGTTTAAATATGTGGGTACATTTATATATATAGAAACTATTTTTAGGGATGTAAGAAGTCACTCAGGCTACATACAGAGACTTTAAAATATGAACCTGAATACCTGAGTTTAGGCACCTGGAAGTAAAAATGTGGGCCTTTATCCTTTAAACTTATTCAACTGAGGAGTTTCTACGTATTGCTTAAAGAAAGAAATGGGCCTACCTATTTAAACCACCATCATTGCTGGCACTGAGGATGTCCCCCTGTGTTCTGTGCTTCCAAGTATAGTCAGTTAAATTGTATCGAACCCAAAGTTTTGTAGTACTATATAAAAATCTACAGTGTTTCTGATCACAATCATAGAAGAAAAATTGAAATAAGGGATTACACTGAGGTGTGCTTCTGTTTTAAAAAAAAATATAGTCTGTTACACAAAATCAGTAGCTGAAAACAAACCAGTAGAAAGACATAAGAAAACTAGCTTTTTGCTGTTTTGATTGGGAAATGCCAGTGTTCTAGAAAGCAGATGGAATAATGGGAAAAAATGTGATTCCATTTCCCAGAATATGGGGCAACAGTAGGTCAGTTTCCTGGGAGGAAGTTATATCCTGAGGGTTACTTGCACAGAAGTAAAAGCCTATTCAGGTGCAGCAATAGATAAAGCTTCAATCTATCAGTTAATTTCCTGATTTTTTTGAGGCAAGTAAAAGATATTTCTGAAGTTCCTTTTGACTTTATTGCAATTTCAGCAGAGAACATTGCAAGTATTTTTTTTGTTTTCTTTTCATTCTGTTTAAGAATGTAAACATTTTAAAAATGAACATTTTTTGAGGTTTGTTAGAAGTCTTACAATAATTGCATAATGACAATAAAGGTATTTGGCTGACCTGTTTTGTCAGTGCTACAGTCCTCCCTATTGCATAAAATCTTACTAGCATCATATAATTTTAGATACCAAAATATTAAATAGCCTGTTTAAAAGTATGGGTAGTTTGGAGGTCATGACTTCAAAGTTTCCTTCAAGAATCCATCTGGACCAACAACTTTAATCTCTGCTATGTCTTTAAAACTGTTAATTATTTCTAATGCTGTTATTTTCTTGCTCTTTGAAGCATCATATTGTTCTGAGGACAATTTAGCTAATTTTAGATTTTAAGCTGTTCCTGTGCTCAACTGTTATGAGGATGCTGGTAGCTATATAGTGATTTGAAATAGGACATGAATTCCTATTTATTTCTTCTCTGTTCTCTAATATAGTGCCACAAAGTCTTTTTAACTGCAGAAATTATTTGTCTTCCCAGTCTCCAACATCTAACTAAACACTTTATTATGTAATTCTCTTAATAATAGATAGTAACTCAGTTCTCTGTTGTTCCTTACATATCATGTACACTGATCTTCTCTCTTAACTCTGCAATATTTTTAAAAAATGCTCTTTGCCTATTGCTTTTAATGGTGTTCCTATAAAACCTGGATTTTGCTTTGGGAAAGAGGTACCGTTACGTTACACTACACTACGTTAAATTATGCTACACTACATATATTATGTTGGTAGAGAGGTAAATTTGCCTCTGGATAGTTTTTGTATCTGAGAATAATTACAAACACTTCCTGTAAATCAATGTTTTTATGAAAGGTTCAGGAAGAAATAACTTGGATGGAAGTGCAATCAACTTTTTTAATGACCATATGACACACGAACCTTGAAAACTCACTGAAATTTAGAGCAGCTTGGGAATCAATATAAGAGAAACAAAGTTATAGTTAGAAAGTCTCTTCCACTATGGCTTCTCCAAAATTTAGTGTTAGAAACATTCTCTACATGATTTTTCATCTACTTATTCACCAATGATAATTAATTTGTTGAAGAGAGAGAACTATTTTAGTGACTAATATTATTTTGCCTTCAGGAAGGCTTGAACACTCAGCATCACCACTTTGCTTTTTTTTTTTTTTTTTTTTTTTGGTGTCAAAAATAGTGCACTACTGGGCCCATAAAGGTAATGGTGATATTTGAACTGTCATTTATGCAAGAATTACAGAGAAAAGCTTTTTAAACACTTTCAGCAGGCAACTGGAGCCACCAGAAACAATCATGCACAGATAGTCACACTATAATTAATTCTGCCCTTGATGTTGTTAATGATGGTTGCATAGAGATTGCTATAATGGCACGAAGAGAAATTGCTGTCTTCCACAACTACTCATCTGACTCTGATATCAATCAAATCTTACACAGAAGTTCACTTTGCTTACAGGAGTGAGCAATTGGTGTCTATTCAGTTCACTTTACAGAGCTGAGTTTACTTCTTAAACACTTTCAGAGAAGGTTGTTGGCAGCAAAGATATAGCTAGGATCATCAAACTTCTGTTAAAGTTATAAATGTCTTTGCCTGAGACAGAACAAGTTATCTGATGAGGAGAATAACCCTTATATATTTAATTTATAAACATTAAAGTATCTGTATAGAAAATGTAGTCTCAAGCAATAAAATATGAATAGATCACCCAAGGTAAATGTACTGCCGACAGATGATTGTGGTAGGAAATAACATTTCTCGTCTGAAAACTCACAGTTTTCTGCCAACCTGATACAATAAGCTAAAAACATTTTAAAATAAATGCTCACAACCAATGAGACTTAGAGATATATAACTCTAATTTTGCTTGTCCAAGAGCATGTAGAACAAAGTTACTAGGCCATATTAAGGTATTCGTTATCAATTAAAATGTTTTCCCCATAACATATGTCTCAGACAAATGATACAAAAAAATCTACAGGTGATAAAAATAGTTTTCTTTCTAGACACTAATTTGACAGTTTTAGTGAAATAGTTATATGGACAGCCAAAAGAAGATTATTACGTTTAAACCAGATGAAACTGATTGTACTTGAGGACCCTTGATACCACAAGTTATCAGCTGGGAACTGGGAGTGCTCAGTATCTAAGTGATACTACCATTTCAGTCAAAGGAAAGTGTAATGATATGAGATGGATTTATGAGGAAAAAGCAAAAATGTCCAGAAGTCCTGACTACTTGTTGGAGATCATTTCACAGTAAAACCTCATATTTTGAAAGCCAAACACACTCCTTGGGAAGCAATGGTATGCCAGAGGCTCATTGCCAAGTCTGCCCAGCCCTGGGAGGTTTTCCCAGGATTGTTATATACCCATTGCACGGGCTGAAGACATGTGCTGGATAATGCACTCCTGGGCTGGTGACAGCCTTTACAGGATGCCATGTGGCGTCATCCAGACAACTATGTGCTGTAGCCTGACAACAACATAACACCAAAGAGAATATACTTTTGCAGGAAAGTCCATACATGAAGTGTATTTTTTTCACTACTCAAGGAGCTACATGAACATAAGAATCACATACCTGAAGTGTACAGACCTCTTTCTCTCCTCTTTCTCCCATCCAGCCTCAACTCCAGGCCTAGTGTGTTAGCATGCTAGTCAGCATCCTTTCAGAAGTCCCTGCTGTGACAAGGCTGATTAAGTCTTGGGTTGCCAAGTGACCAAAGTTACCTTGCAACTATAAAATTTTTCATGCTTCCTTTCAAAATATATCTTGAAAAAATGTTAATGACAGCAGTGATTTGCTCTTCTGGCATTTGTTTAGCTGTTAGTGGGAAAAAAAAGTTGTGGACTTAGTGTACTTAGAGTTTGAGCTTCCTACTAAGTGACTAGTTAAAGATCACTCTAAAGCCAGACAAGATCAAACTCTTCTTGATGAAGAGTATGGAGTGTCTTCTAGAGCATGCTGAGGCACTGAACCGCAAGAATAAGGGGTACCTGGACTGGCAGGAATAACTTGCTCAGTTCTCAGGAACAATTTGAATGAGAAAGTATTCAGTATCCACCTAAGTAACACTGGCAGGAACCAGCCTTGACATTAGTGAAAAATAGCACTTGCTATTCTTGATAAACTGTGGTGTCTCCTGTCTTGACACCCTCAGAAGAGAATAGAAGAGGCACAGCTCATGCAATCTTAACTCAGTCTGATGCTCTGAGACAGTTATGCACCTAGGCATTTTCTTCTGTTAAAGGCCATGTATAAATCTCATTGAATTCAGTAGGGATTAAGCACATTCTGAATTGCCTTTCTACATTAAGGCTTTGGGTGAACTGTATGAAAAAAAACAGTAGTAAAATGTTCACAGTCCATTGATATTGATGCTCCTGCTCTGTATGGAGCTGCACTGTAGAAAAGAGAAGTATCATCTTAGGCGTTCAGAGTCATACATGTCATTTATAAAAATTGTACTTTCTATAAAACAAATAATTTGTCTTCTAAATGTCTTAATTCTCTGCTAGCTTCTTATTTTCCAGTTCTTTATACCAGAAAGAAAACATGCAGACATTTAATTGGCAGACCAATCTTCTTAACAGATTTACAGATACAAATTGTCAAGCTTTACTTCTTTCTCCTCCTCCTTCACCCATGTAAAGTGCTCTGAGCCTGGCTATTGTAAGTGCAGAAGTTCAAGACATATTGTACTGTGAGAAAGGTAACTTACTCTGTAACAGCTTTTTTATCTAGTGTGACATAATCTGTATGCAAATAGTAAGACTGCTAAGTATTATCACCTCTGTTAAAAGAACCAATATTAACAGAAATATTACTTTCATTAAAAAAAAATTAGAGGAAATCCTGTCTCAAAACTGCAAACAACATCTAAATCTGCATGAACTGAATTTTATTAATTGTAAAATATTAATATATGGAATTAAAGTTTATTTGAATCCTGAGAAGAAAAAAGACAATATTTTATCCATCAAGTAGACGGCTTTTGTGTTACACTCTTCTGACTCATAAGAAAGGGTTGAACATTTGCAGCAATAAAGTAGAAAGCTTGATACTGAATGAAAAATTAAATAACCAGTGTTGCCTGTCAGGACTTAACCTGACAAGAAAATGTGCGCAACAACTTAAAAGTACTATAGGCCAAACAAAAAAGAGATAAGTGCCAAAATGAATTTAAATCAGAGAATGTATGACTTGTAGCAATAAGTGTAACTAATATTTTTGACATGGATGGAAGGAAACATTATAGATCCACTGAAGTTTAAAATGCAGGAGTACTCATTGAGATAGTGAATTCAAATATAGAGAGATCAAAAATGAACGTACTCAAACAGCAAAAAAATTTTGAAAGGAACACCAAGCTTCTACTGTATCACCTGAAGCTGAATGTTTTTGAGAATATGTGATGATTTATACTAAACTTGGAGAAAGAACCATCATTTAACCTCCTAAAACAGACCTAATAATTCAAGAGATTGTTATATACGAATCCAAATCAAGATATAAAGCCCTACAACATTGCTAATGTTTGTATGAAACCCACCACCTGGTGGAGTCAATTGTAAGGGACTTCAGTGAGGCAGTCACTGTTTGTTTTATATGCTATGTGTGCCTGCTGACCAAGATGGAGACAAAATCGTTTAACCAAAATTATCAGGAAATTAAATTTCAATTAAAGTTACATTTACATTCACAGCTGTCAAGAAACATTTTCCATGTGTTGAATAAACTATGTGCTTCATTGACTACTTCGAGAAATATATTCTATTCCTTTTTCATTACTCCCAAGTGTCATAGGGAGGGTGGGGTAAATAAATAAATATTAAATATCTAAAAAAGAACTGCATATGATTTACTACTTCATCATTTTAAATGCCTTAGAATGATAAATGTAATTTCCCAGATTATCTGCAAAGGCATATTCAGACGATTATCTTAATTCTCTTGTGACAAAACTCTTCACAAGCCTTTCATAGTGATAGATGAAAAAAGTATAAGAATCTCCTTTCTTCACAACAGCAAGAAACATTATCAAATTTATCATTCCTTTTTTTTAGGATTTTGCTCAGTTTGAAGACAAATGCATGGTACAGTAACAAATAAAATTTAACAACCATTTTAAAGCTGGCTCAACATATGGGTATATAATTGACATGAGCTGTAGGAGAGTTGCTCACCAACTCAGTGAGGTTAAGCTACTTAGCAGCATGAAAAACTTTTGAGTATATCACCCTGTCATGATGCAGCAGTGGTGGGAAGAACTTTAGATAAACAGCTCAGTCTTGACTCTGATGAGGCCAGAAATTCTCTTCCCCAGTGTAAAGCATCCCCAGGTCAGGCTTGTTTTACGTCACTTTCATCATGCAGAAGAGTACTGAACATGCTCCAGCTAACCATTTCAGATATATCATGTTTGCAGACACCACAGCTGTTCTCACACTAGTTCATTTCCTCTGTGTACCTCTGATGGAAGGTTGTGGCTGTGTGCCACAGTGCCTTAGAAATCACCTGAAATGCAGCTCGTGTCCCTTGTCACTGTGAGAACACTTCCTCCTCTCCTTTTAAGAGGCAAATCTCAAGTATCTAGGATACAACAGGTGTGTACAGAGACAAGTATGCTATTAGCAATTCAGAAATTGTCTGCAATGTAAACACATTTGTGAAAAGTCGAGAAAGTTCATGAAAATATTAATACATATTACCATCTCACCACTGCAAAACAACGTGGTTGACACAGTAGAGACACCTAACCAGGGTTGAACTGTAGGCACCTGAGAAAAGAAGTCTGTTGGAAAAAATAGAAACACAGAAGACGGTGTTCTACTTAAAAAAAATAAATATATATATATATATATAATCTACAAACTACGTCAAAAAAGCTTTGACTTCACCCTCCTTTTGTCCAGTTAAGTCTTATTTTAAGCTGGATGGATTCAGAAGAGAAATTAAATAGGAAAGCCAATCTGTTTTACTATTTCTCCAGACACCACAGTGTGTCCTCAGCTGCAAGAGGGAAAGTTTATTTCTATCAACATGTCTCTACAGAGATCTACACAATCAACATATCTTTGCAGAGGTCATCTGTTAGCTATGAGGGCAAGGCAACTGGGCAAGAGACTTTTTAATCTGCAAAGGCAGGTGACTTCATCCTAGCTCCACCTTGTGTGGGTTCCTGACTGCCACGTTGATGAGTAAATGAAACATTGCCTTATTATTCATGGTTTAAAAGACAAAACAGAACAAAGCAGAATGAAAACAGAAGAGCTGGGGGGAAAATAGCCACTCTCCTAATTCTAGTACTCCTTGGATTTGACAGAAGACAACCAAGTATATCTCTCTAATATTTCCAGTGATGCAACACACTTGAAAAACAACGTTTGGAGAGTTCTACTGATACGACTATTGTTTTCCACCCTGAGAGCAAAGTTGTTACTATCTGTTCTGAAAGTCTGTAAATACTGCAGTCATTTTGTTACCAGCAAAATGTTATCTAATGTCTGGAAACAAACAAAATCGTGTAAGAGCAAACAATTTTTTTTTCCTTCGGTTTTCTTTCATGAAGCTGCAGTATTAACAAGGTAGGCAGAAAAGAAATACCATGAATTAATGGAAGTAGAAATGCAACCGAAAATATGGAAGGCACACACAGGAGCAGCATAATGTAGCTGGAAACATACTGTTCTAGCATGTAAGTTATTATAGTATTTACTCCTTGTTACTCCCTTAAAATTACTTTTTCACCTAATTCACCCTTGAAAGATAAGATTCCAAAAATTTCAACCAGATGCTGTGCAAAATTCTCCAAAAAATTTCGCTGATATGAAGATAAAAAAAGCAAAACTCTAATATGCATTCAAAATTTTTAGTGTCAGGATCTACTGAGAGATATATGCATGTTATACTTTTTTACTAATAAAACCTAGATTAAAATTTGTTTGACCCTAGGTAAAATGCTTGGAGCAAGAATTCTGGATGATTAATAAAATATTCTTATACTTGCAGCTGTTGTGTAGAAAGTACTTAAACTGCACTTATTTACATATCATGCACATGTCCCAGGAGATGTAATTAATAATAAATTCATCTTTCACCATTTGGATGCTTCACTTTTGTACCTTTCCCCTCTTCTTATCATCATCCTCAAACATGCTTTGAAGGAAATAAATAGAGGTCAACCTGTAATTTCTGAGTAAAAATTTAAATGAGGTTTTGAAGCTGCAAGTCTATATGAATATGTAAATTGCTCTTCCAGCTTCCTCTCAACAGAAGTGTAAAAATAGATATTCAATATTTGCCATTAATCAAAAGCTGTATATATTTTCAAATGCTTGGACTAATTAAAATAATTTATAACAAGCTAAACACATACCATTGATAATTGCAAATATTTTAACTTCAGTAATTCCACAGATCAAAGATATTGCTAAGTCTAATTAGGTTAAATCATACCAGCTTTGACAGTTGTGGCCCAGTAAATATTACTACATTTGCCACTTGGAGTTGTGCTGGGTCCCAGAGGGTGCCTGGGCTGCCCTTGGCCTGAGTGGGGCTGAGCTGGGCTTACCAGGTGCCCCATGGCCAAATGCCCATTGCCCATCCTGTCTGAGCTCCAGCTCTGCGAGTGCCGTCGGGAAAGGGGCTGACATCCTCAAGCAGTGTCTGTCAGACAAATGGTCCCTGGGGATGCTGGAGGGCTTTAGGAAGCTTTTGCCATGTCCCTTGGAGCTAGGGGAAAGGGAGCAAGTGGGTATGTATGATGAAAGGAAAACGTATGAAATGAAAGGATAATGTATGAAAAGAAAGTCAGAAAGACCCCACGACTGAGGAGGAAGGGACCCCACCATCAGCATCATACTCCTGATGAGATTTTAGGGTGGTGGCCATGGAGATGGTGAGCCTATCCCTCCCAGGCCTTTTTGGCAGGAGATGGAAGCATCACCTTCAGCCTCAGGCCATGAGAGCATTGAACCACAGCACCAGCGACAATGTATAGGTACTGAAAAGATTTGCTGGGTCTCAGTGGTGATTTTAACTGTGTTGTTACTGAAGCTTTTCTTAATGGAGTAAGAAGTACTGTCAGAGAGAGATGAATTCTTGGCTCCGTACATATGGTGTGTTCCCTGTGGTCTGCTAGAAGATGAGTGTGACATGTTCACTAACATACAAGGAAATGGTGTTGTCATCACCAGGTTCAGTTAGCTGGGTTTAAACTACTAGATCTCAATTTAGATGTGATAAGGTAGGGTTAGTCTCTGAGAATGATGCACAGCAAAACTAGAACTTACTTTTCTGAATCTCTAAGATACACAAACTCATTTATTCAGTATTGTCATACATAGGATTTAAATACCTCATATTTTCTGGTCTTTTATGCAATATTATACTTCTAAAAGACTACTTTTTTCAGAATATCTTTAAGTTAAAATCTGTATGGTGATGCCATACTTTTTCAGGTCTTTGCTTTACTGCTTTTATATAACACAAGAAATGTAAATAAAATAAGTTCCCACTTAAATTATACTAACAATATTACTACTTCATTGAAAAATCCTCATGATGTTCTCTATTTTTGGCACCACCTATCCTTCATATCAGTTATGTTGGGTAATGGTTCCAAATCACCTTGTCTAAATTAGTTTCCTGTGAAATAGTTTTTAAGTAATTTATTTCTCATTGTCACATTTATTTATTTTTATTTCTCAATTTTCTTTAAAAATGTAATCTAAGGCTAATAAGTTTGATTTAGTTTATAGAACAATCAAAATAAATTGCTGCATTCTCATAGTTTTGTCAGTGTGTTTTTTTTCCCCAACGTTCATGTTGCTATTTGTGAATGTCAATAGGCTAAGATCATACTGAGATCTCTAACGTGCACACAAATGTCAAGCTCATTTTGTTGGCAGAAAGAAGCTACTATGTATTGGGTCTGGCTGAGAGGGAGTTAATTTTCCCCACATCAAACCTCACAGTGCTGTGTGTTGCACTGGTATCTAGAAAGGTGTTGACAGCACCAGTGTTTTGGCTACTGCTGAGCAGTGCTCACACAGCATCAAGACTGTTTCCCCAACACACCCCCTTCCAAGTAGGATCAGGGTCCCAGGAGTGGGCAGGATCTTGGGAGGGGACAGAGCCAGGGCAGCTGACCCAAATTGACCAAGGGGATATTCCATAACATATGACGTCAGCTCAGTAATAAAAGCTAAGGGAGTGGAGGAAGAGGGTGGCATTCATTGTTATGATGTCTGTCTCTCCAAGCCATGGCTGCAAGTATTGCAGCCCTACTTCCCGGGATGTGGCCAGACATCACTTGCTGATGGGAAGGAAAAAATAAAATCTTTGTTTTCTTTTGTTTCCACATAAAGCCTTGGCTTTTTCCTTTATGTTTAATAAAGCTTTTATCTTGACCTGTGAGTTTTAATCTTATTTTCTTCCCCCTCATTTTGTTGAGGAGTGGAATGATACAGCAGCTTGGTGGGCACCTGGCATTCAGCCAAGGTTAACCCACCATACACTATTATCAATGAAAATACTTCAGGGGAACTGGCATCCTACACACAACATGAAGATATATTTTTTGTTAAGTATTTTGTATTAATTGTCTGGTAGTCCTCATTATGAGACCCTCTGTGAAAGTTTGTAAAGCTATTTCTATTAAAAATTCCTGTCATAAAATATGTGTTGCAAAAGACATTAATTTGTAATAAGTAGAATATAAGAACTACTTGACCAATTAGCCCCTCAGGTTGTTAATCATATCTGTAACTAGTCTTATCTGATGAAACTTACTAAAGCAAAGTTCCTGAAGATTCTGTACAGGGATAGATTCAGTGAGTAGAAAATATAATAGGTAGAAACACAGTTATAATCTGAGATAATACAAAAAGTAAAAATCATTCTTGACATTTTCACCAATCAATCTACTGAAACATAATGTGCCAGATAAGACATATTTTCCTAACACTTTTCTAAATAAAGTAGCTAAACTCATCTCATTGCTATAAATCCAGCTCTTATGTATTTGTTTTTTAGAGTTTGCACCACTTCCTCTTGCTATGAAGGTTATACAAAACCCTGCAAGACTTAATGGTAAAATGAGGGTCAACAGTGAGTGTAAGAGATGCAGAACAGACAAGAATTTGTGAAATCAAGTAATGACCTTTCTAATTTTGATGTATTACTTCTGCCCTTGCAGATCTACACAGAGAGAGACACGTAAACACGTCCTCCTCCTTCACCTCACCTTTGTGGGATGCTTCAGCATTGAGGCACTGTGAAACCTCCTTCTAGGAGACACCCTTAGCACATGAGTCAAATACACCAATCTTCAATGAGTTATGTATACAAAAATGGATTCTGCCCAGAACACTTGAGAAAAACTCTCATGAGGTATGTCAAGAAGTGACTTGTGCAGTGAGTGCTGGTCTCCACTTTCCTCCTGAATTGGGCCTCCTCAGCTTCACTACTCACAATAGCCATCAGAAGTCCTCGCTGGCCAAGTGATTTGTTCTTTTCCCCAGACAACTGTTAAGATGTATGGGAAACACATGCTGTTTGGTCAAAGGAATGGCAGTATTAGAGGAATCAGGCAGGGATATGTAAGAAACTTTTACACTTATTCTTCTTCTGTAAAGTGGAAAGCAAAGAAGCCTCTACTTCCTAACACTCATATTCATAGAATCGTAGAGTGGTTTGGGTCGGAAGTTATCCTCAAAGATCATCTAGTTCCAGCACCCCTGCTGTGGGCAAGGACATCCTTCACTAAACAAGATTGCTCCAAGCTCCACCCAACCTGACCTTGAACACTTCCAGGGAGTGGGCATCCAGAACTTCTCCAGACAAACTGTTCCAATGTCTCACCACGCTCACCACAAAAAAAAAAAAAAAAAAATTTCTTCCAAATGTCCAATCTAAACTTACCCTCTTTCAGTTTAAAACCATTGCGCCTAGTCCTGCCAATACAGGCTTTGGTAAAAAGTCTCTCTCCATCTTTATTATAAACCCCTTTTAAATATTGAAAGGCTACAATGAAGTCTTTCCAGAGCCTTCTCTTCTCCAGACTGAACAACCCCAACATTCTCAACCTTTCTTCCCAAGAGACATGCTCCAACCCTCTGGCCATTTTTGTGGCTCTCCTCTGGACCCACTCCAATAGGTCCATGTCTTTCTATGCTGAAGGTTCCAAAGCTGGACTCCAGGTGGAGTCTCATGAGAGTGGACAAAATAGGGAGAATCAACATGCTGGGTGTGGGCTTTTTTATGCAGCCTAGGATACAGTTTTCTTTCTGAGCTGTAAGTGCACATTGCAAGCTCATGTGTCGTGGTTTAACCCCAGCCAACAATGACCACCACACAGGCTCTTGCTCACTCCTCCCACTCCCCACCTCGTGGGATCAGGGAGACAATGAGAATGGTAAAAGTGAAAAAACTCATGGGTTAAGATAAAGACGGTTTAATAAGTAAAAGCAAAAGTCAAGCACTCAAGTAAACTAAAACAATAAATTAATTCACTATTTCCCATCAGCAGACAGGTGTTCAGCCATCTCCAGGAAAGCAGGGCTCCATCACATGTAACGGTTACTTGAGAAGACAAATGTCATCAGTCCAAACATCCCCCACTTCCTTCTTCTTCCCCCAGCTTTATCTGCTGAGCCTAATGTCATACGGTGTGGAGCACACCTTTGGTCAACTGGGGTCAGCTTTTTGTGGAGAAGTTGGGAAGGCAGGGGCAATAGGAGAAGCTAAAAAAATGCCTTGGCTTGAAGTAAGCATTGCTTGACAACAACTAGAACATCAGTGTGTTATCAACACTGTTTTCAGTACAAATCTAAAACATAGCCTCATACTAATTACTATGAAGAAAACTAACTCTATCCCAGCCAAAAGCAGCACAATGTCCAATTCTTTGTCCACCGGTATCCCAAGTTCACCTTTGCAGGGCTACTCTCAATCCATTATTGCCCCACTCTGCATTGCTACTGGGGATTACCCTGACCCAGATGCAGACCTCACACTTGACCTTGTTTAACTTTACGAGGTTTGCACAGGCCCACTCCTCAAGCTTGTCAAGGTCCCTTTGGATAACATCCCTTCTCTCCAGCAAATCATCTGCATCACTCAGCTTGGTGTCATCTGCAAACTTGCTGAGGGTGTATTCAATCTCACTTTCTATGTCACTGATGAAGATATTAGATAGTATCGGTCCCAGTATGCATGCTTGAGGGACATCATTTCTTACTGACCCATATCTCTGATTTATCAGCAAGAATGTTGTGTGGGACTTTGTCAAAGATCTTACAGAAGTAAAGGTAATGGCATGTGCAGCTCTTTGCTTGTCCACTGATGCTGTTATTCCATTGTAGGAAACCATTAGTCTAGTCAGCCACGATTTTCCCTTGGTGAAGCCATGTTGGCTGTCTCTAATCTCCCTGTCTTCCATATGTTTGACCATGTCTTTTCCATGATCTTAAGAGCTCAGAGGTGAGGCTGACTGGTTGGTACTCCATATCTTAAGATTAATATCAATACCTGCAACACTTTTTGTTTAAACAGAGAGATCTTCATGAGATTGTCATGAAGAGATAAACTGAAGGATCTTCTCTCAGTCCCTGCAAGTCCCATGGGTACGGGACCAAATAAAGGACAGCAGAGACTTCACAAGCTAAACCCTTCTTTGTATGTCTGTGCTTTCCACATTGCCAAGAATGCCTCTCTCTGACACGATAAAGTCCCCTTCTAAGTTTACTGCTGTTTGCAACTTTTCCAGTCACCTTAACACCTTTCATTTGGTGGAAGGAATGCAAAACCTGTTTCTCATCCAAAACCCAGGATCATTCTGGGAGAAGGAGATGGACAAATATCTTTTCACTCCTAATTTTAGGCATCTTAGAATGCCGTCTTGTTCTCATTAATCCTGTTTCCCTACTTTCTTGTTGAATTAATGAAGCAAGTGAAAGGCAGTTGTTTTCAATGAGAAAATGACTCAGAAGCCTTTGCTGTCCACTGTTAATAGTCCTACATTACAGTGTATATTAGATGGTGGCACATGCAAGATGTTTAAAACACATCTTGAAGGAAAACAAAACCTCAAAAAAGCAATCATTAAGAGCTATGTTATTTTTTAAATGCCAAACAGGTTAGGCAATTTCAATGAACTAAGTTAACTGATCCAGTCTTAAAAGGTGTTTCCAAGGTATTTTACTCCTAAGGCTTTTGGTAAGAGTGCTGGTTGTTCGATCTCTCACATTGTCTAGCTCTAAAAGAGTGGCAACAAGAAAAATAATTAGAGTTTTATTTTTTTAAAAAGACAAATAAGAGATTAGTACAACTTGGAAAGATGCTTCAGGACCAGACAGTCCGCCAGAACCTAGACAATTTTAGAGAAATAAAAAAATATTGAATTTGCTGCTCTAGCAACAAACAAAGCATCTTAACTTGAACTATTTAAGTAATCAATATTTAATCTCCTCTCACAGCATTTGTATTTTAGTCAAAAAGTAAAAGGGTGAAAAGGTAGAGTGTTTCGTACCCAAAAAAGAAGCTTCAGCTTTGTTACTTTGTGTCTGTTTTGCCACAAAGTCCCAGTTTAATGTTTCCAATACTGAAAACATAAGGCAATACGTCTTTTCCACTGAGTTGTTTCTTGCTTTCTAAACACCAACCTGATTTTACCAGGTCAGTTTCAGCTGACCACATTTACTATACCCTAGAGTTTTATCCTTCTTTCAGTGACTATGTTGGCTTTGCAGGGGTGTCTCAGCAGCATTTGAGACTCCCAACCATACTTTATTCTCTGTATTGTAACAAAAACTCATGACAAATGAAACTGGAAGACAAATAAAACTGGAAGATATTGCTGCATTAAAGCACAGCAAATTGCAGATAAATGACACTAGTTAAAATTATAAGGTTACAGTTAGTCTATGGAGGTAGAACACTTACCTTTGCGTACATTTTTCTTGTCACTTTTAGAGATCTAAATTAGGGAAAAAGTCATTTTGTTATTAGCAAAAAGGTTGCAGACTGAACCTCATAATCACAAGTGAGTATTTCAGGGTCTACTTATCTACTGCTTGCGCACTGTATTGGTATTTGAAACAGACTTGTATTTCAGAGTCTGAATACAGAATCTGGTCCTGTATAAAACCTCATGTCTAAAGGTCTGGGAATAATTATTTTTTATTTATTTATACATTTATGTATTTTTGCTAGAATAAAATAATTGTCCTTCGTAGTGCATGGCTAGGAAACTCTTATTAGTGTATGTTTAAATAAAATGAAAACATATACTCTATAGAATTTTTGCTTATGGACAAATATCCTAGAAAATGTTTTTTTCATGTTCAGACTATACAGCTCATTTACAAAGTTAATAGCTACTTACAGCAGTAAGTGTGTACTAAGGAAGGTGAAAATGCACAATATGCATTACTTTTACCTATTTATAGTTTAAGCTTTTCTCTGTTGTTTTACCTGGGAGCTACTAGTGCAATTGATAGGTATCATTCAAGGACTGCATACTTGGGATTAGTTATGACAAAAGCTTTCTAAAGGAAAGACGCTGAAAGGAGAATTGAATTTTGGTGTGAGATCCTGCAAAATCAAGGGAAGAATTCATAACATAAAGATGTATAATATAAATAGAGTACACACATAATTCTTACAATAGAATAGTGATGTAAACCCACAACAACACCTATATTTTGTAAGTTACTTTGTAGAAGAGAGGAGGAAATTTTTGGAAGGGATAATTTGATCTTAAGTTTTACATCTTGCTTTTGGAATATTCCTGAAATGTCTGTTCACGGATAAAGATTCTTGCTAGCACATTTCATTTATTTTTAATAACATTTAGACAGTGGAGAAGAGTCATTGCATCTGAATGATTTTTTAACAAAATAACACATGCTTCTTGTTGCTATCATCATGGATTTTAAGGACACAGACACTACTTCGCCTTTAGGTACAGACCTACCCACATTGTTTTACCATAACAGAGATTACCTCTGATAGCCATTTTTATACTGGTATTTGGTGAGAACTTTATATATGAGTTATTTATTTTAAAAAGTTTTTAAAAATTTTAAATATCAGTATTGGGAATATTGAATTTCATCTGTAAAAGAAATATTCTCAGAAACATTTAGGCATATATAAAATTAACACATACAGATTTATCAAAGATGACAACTGGTTTTGGAATATTTACTTGGGTTTTCTTTTTTATATTATGATTTGTCTTTGTAACCCTCCCCCCCCCCGCCCCCGCTCCCCCTCAATTTACGTAGACCTTGATGCATAGTTTTCTGGAGCAGAGTACCAATTACTATTTTTTTGTGTCAGTTTTTGTGGTTATATTTAATGAATAGAAAGATCACTGTAACATTCGAATCGTGGACTGCAACCTTAAAAAGACTATTTGACTAATGTTATATAATAAATCGTTTTAATTTCTTATTGATATTGAAAATAATATAAATAATAAATATACCTTAAGATGAATTCATATCTGAACATTTTATGCATTTGGAATCATTAAATTATGAAAAAGAATTTCCAGCAAAAGAGCAACTCAATTTAACAGCCTTTGTACAGTAGAAATTGTATATAGTTCAAATTTGTCTAAGCTGCAATGTTATTGTATAGTCACTGAACATATAATTACACCATCTATTATTATAATTGCTTTGTCCTCTGAAGACACACGAAAATAATTAATAAGACTGAGGAAAATTATACTTCAAAAACTCTTGTGTGGTACATCAAGAGAAGGAAATCCTTCCTTTAAAATACTTATACAATAATACTGCCTTCACTGTTTTACTAGAGGGGGTGTTCTAATCTTTTGAGCAGTGTACTGAAAAATGTTTCTTTTTTAAACAAAACCATTTTTAGTTGTTTCTAAATAAAATTATTTATCTGTTGCAAGCTGGATCAGATTTGCTGATTTTGATAAAGAACTGTCAACCTCATCAGTTTTATAACTGCAATTCACAATTTTTTTATTGATTTGATGTTAAAAGATATTTGAGACATACCAGTTTCACTCTTCATTTTGGCTGTGATACATTCATTTTTATTTTCAAGTACCTATTCCTACTGCTGAAGATTCAATTTGGATCAACAGTAGAAAAATTCTACTTTTTTTCCCAAACTTTTTCTTTTTCTTTTTTGCTTTTATTTTATGCTACTTATGATCTTCGTCATGATCACTGAAATCTTTCTGTCACTTTGTGAGGTCATTACTTTCCCACAGCTATGTGTCATTACCCTATATTCAGTCTCGTTCTTACAGCCAGCTCCTCAAACAGACACACATATTGACTATTAATCATATTTTAGATCTTTTCAGGGAAAAAAAAGGTGAAAAATTCAAGATCACTTTTACCAACAAAATCGTCATTTTTGACCTTTCCATAGAAAGACTCACAAACTTCTACTGCAAAGAATCTATATTAAGAGATAGTCTGCATGCTAGTCAATATTTTCTATTGCAAACCATTAAGGGATAACAAATTCCTGTTGTTTTAACTCTATCTTACCTCTCTCACTGGATTAAGAGCATAGAATGTGTCAGACATTGCAATATGCAAAGGCACAGAGCATGTGAAATAATAGTAAAGAAATCCTGCCAAATAATGATGTGGTAAGTGGCCATAAACTTCTATTGACCCTTATAATCTTCTGTTTATTGTGTTACATTGTGCAATAACACTACCATTAACCAAGAAGTGAGCTAGTTTGTGCACAATTTATGTTCCAACAGTAAAAATAAAATAGGCACACATTTTTAATCCGATGTACTTATATCTCTTACATATGCCAATTGATTATAATAATATATGTCAGTGATGGTCTTCAAATAAATACAAATTTAGCTACAACTTCACTATGTCAATAACCATAAAAACTTCTAGAGCACTGAGGCTCTATGAGCTACCACTGGACAAGCAATACAGCAGTGTACCTTCAGGGGATAATTTCAGTAGGTCATTATCAGATATATGTTCATTAACTCGGTCAAGCAAAGATCAACAATCATTTTAATCTCTCTTTACTGAGAAGCATTATAATCCATGATAAAAAAACCTAGTTCATCCTTAAACAATATGTACAAGGTGCATGCCAGAATGATTGTGACCTCATGAAGTTTCTTCCTAGCATGGCAATTGCTCCATTTGCACTTGCAGCAGTTTTTACCTTAGAAATTCAAGATTAACCTCTTCAATAATTATCCACGTGACCTGGAATCTGCTCTGTTATTCTGAGCTCCTTTGATCTTCTTGCCACCTTTCTATACCTTATTATTAGTACTTAATAAGAAAATGTGTAAAATCATACTTGCAATCCATAAACCATCATCCATTAAACAAAGAAAAAAATGCGCACTGAAAAAGACAGTTGAGACTTTATTCAGACTGCTATGTTTTACTAATAAAGCATTCTAATAGCATTATTCAATTATGTATGTTTGTGGGTTGGACTTTTCCAGTAGCCAAAGGAACCTTAGTATTTCATTTGTTCTGGCATGTGTCAGAGCAGTTATATAATCTCAGAGTACCATAATAAGACCATTGCAACTTTATTTATTCTAAAATATTTAATCATAATTCTGGCCAACTATCTTGTATTCATGTGAAGTACAATCAGCTTTCAGACCAGACTATGTAAGCAATAGTACTTTTTTAGTATACAGTTGTGCCAAACCTTTCTGTAATTCCATGACTAGGAGCTTTATTCTGTGTAGGCTGCTGCAGGAACACCAATCTGCTGATAGTTGGTGCCTGATTAGGGATTTATTCATTTGGAACTGGCTCAAGTGAGTGTGGAGAGAGGAAATCAAGATCCAATTTGTCAGTCTGACAAGAAAAAGCGTGGACAAAGTACACAGCAAAGAGAAACAAAAAATAAATAAAAACGGAGAATGTTGTGCTTGAATTATGCTAACTAATCCTGCTCTAAATTTTGCAGATTGAAATTCTCTAACTTGCATGTAGTGTATGAACACTAAAATTTAGTCAGTGCTGGACGGAGATCCCTAGATGTCTGGATTTTTTTTTCTTCCTACATTGTCATTATTTCATGCAAAGTCTACAACCGCAGTACCATATCACTCCATTAAGTCAAATTGCTAAGTCACTTACACCCTGTTTAACCTCAGAGTTTGTTTCTTAATGAAATGTAAGACACAGTCCTTTAACTCTGGCAAAAATGTCAGCGTAACAGACAAGATACTGTAGATGTAGTGACTCTTCTAAATATGAGTCTTATGATTTATAATCAGGAAAAATATGTTACTCTCAGAATGAACATTGAATATGACATGTTAGTTGTGGCAAAGGCAATGAACCTGTTACAGCTTCATGGGTGGTGCTGTGCCACCAGGAGAGAAGGGACAGCTCTACTTTCAGCTGGAGGCCACAGAATTCAGGAACGTTTCAGGCAGCCCTTCACCACCAGAGGCCCTACAGGTTAGTCAGATACCTATGGCTTTGCTGACATGCAGGAAGTGGGGCCACACAATCTCCTGAGGTCACTTTCCCTCCCACCAGTGTGTGATTTTTGAGATGGGAACTTTGAACTAGCAAACGTTGCTCAAACATTTTTTTACAATTTACTTCTGCTATAAACTTCCCAAATGTAAGTAAAGCTGGCACAAATTTTTATTCTTTTCTGTATCAGACAAAGCCACGGAATTAGAAAATTATCCTGCTGGATAGATGATTGGTAACATAACAACATCCTGTCATGGCTGCTAATCCACTGACAAACTTCAAACACTGGGAAAGAGTCTCATTCGTCTTGGTCAGGTCCTCATCCAATTCGGTGTAGCACTTCTTAGATCTATCTTCCTTAAGCGATGAAACTGCCTTTCTCCTGAAATGACTGATTTTATTTTAACAGCATGAATTTATATCTATATATGCTTCTTTCTACTTTATTTATCATTTTACTATGCCCAGGGGCTGTCAAGGGGCTGCAGGGCGACACGGCTGAGCGCCGCAGCCACCATGGTGGCGCCTTGGGGAGAGGCTGTGTCAGGAAGGGAAAAACGCTGCCTGGCAGCAAGGGGTGAGGTTTGAAAAACAGCTCTGAGAACCCAGTGCCCAAATAGGGATTCCCCTGCAGCCCCTGGAGGAGACCATGGTGAAGCAGGTAGTCTCACTGCAGCCCATGGAGGACTTCACATTGGAGCTGGCAGATATATCATGAAGGAACTTCAGCCCTTGGAGAGACTACACTGGATGAGGTTTATCCTGAACGTCTGCAGCCTGTGGAGGTGACTCACAGTGGAGTAAGAAAAAACAGTAAGGAGGAAGGAGAGATAAAGAGGAGCTGTCATGGACTGACCACAAACCCCACATTCCCTACCTGCCTGCACCGCTCAGGGGTGGGGAGGCAGAGGAGATTGGATGAAGAAATTAAGTTGAGTCTGGTAAAAAAGAGGAAGAAGGAAGGTGTTGCTGCTGTTCCTGTTTCTTACCACCTAAGTCTATTTTAATTGGCAATAAATTAAATTATTTCTCTCCAAGTTAATTCTATTTTGCCCATAGAGGTAACTGACAAGTGATCTCCTTCTCTTTATCTTGGCCCATGGACTTTTGCATCTTTTTTGTCCCACCTTGTCCTGTTGGGCAGGGGGAGTGTGAGATCAGCCGAGTGGGCATCTGGCAGCTGGCCAAGGACAATACCCCACAGTCATTTACAACAAAAATTGGTAAAGGTGGAGAATCATCAGTAAGTAAAAAAATCTATCCAAATTTTAAATCGATCCGTCTTTTCAGTAATACTGTAACTTGTAAAGCAAAGTTTTATCAACTAGCTTACTAATAAGCATAGATTTCTGCATAACGAACTGGTAAAGATAGTGGGTTAAAACATTAGGAATCATTGTATTAGATCATAGGATCGATTTTGAGGCTAAAGTCTTGAATAAGTTTGTATTGAAAAATCCAGTAACATTGGTTTTCTAATAATGAACACACAAACTTTAGAAACACTATTAACAAAGGATGGGTAGGGAACAAGACAAAAATAGCGCTCTTAGAATGGAAGTAACTTAGTAGTCACTCGTTATACTTAACAGTCACTTAGTAGTCATCTTAACAGTCTGTAGCTGTGACCATTCAGAGTAGGAACATAGCCATAGCAATGTATTTCTAATTGGCCTTCATTGGTGGTTGTTGAGGAATCATAGCATTCTGTGAAGATATCAGTAGACTAAGTTCATAATCCAAAAACCACAGTCTGAGAAGATGAATTCAAATTGTTCACTCCAAAATGACATAGACGGTGGCATCGAGTGCACCCTCAGCAAGTTTGCGGATGATACTAAGCTGAGTGGTGCTGTCGACACACTGGAAGGAAGGAAAGCCATCCAGAGGGACCTGGACAGGCTGGAGAAGTGGGCCCGTGTAAACCTAATGAGGTTTAATAAGGCTAAGTGCAGGGTGCTGCACTTGGGTCGGGGCAACCCCAGGTATTTATACAAACTGGGGGAAGATCTCCTTGAGAGCAG
>WKFP01014689.1:337404-358612 GCA_011057875.1 Pterocles orientalis
CAAAGGGTGGTGGCACACTGGAACAGGTTGCCCAGGGAGGTCGTGGATGCCCCATCCCTGGAGGCATTCAAGGCCAGGCTGGATGTGGCTCTGAGCAGCCTGGTCTAGTGGTTGGCAGCCCTGCATATGGTGGGGGGGTTGAAACTAGATGATCACTATGGTCTTTTTCAACCCAGGCCATTCTACGATTCTATGATTCTATGATTCTATGAAAATGAACCTTATAGACTTGTCTGGTATTAAATATAGTAGAATCTCAGATGATCAATGAGTGAAGCTGGATATTACAGACACTGTGGGACATGCTAAGAACATGTATGGAGTGCAGAGTAGTAAGTCTCAAAGTAATTAGAGAGCCAACATTTGTCATTTAGCAGCAGCTTGTCACCTGTGTTTCTCGATGCAGTCTGGCTCCTGTAGAGTCATGTCAATGTTCATGACTCGTGCTCCCCAGTGCTTGCTTCTGAAAGTCTCTCTGCTGGGACACACCACAGCAGAGCATTCAACTCAGCGGACACAGTGTGAAGGCAACTCAGCACCACTGCCCAAAATATACCCTCTCAAATGAGAGCCCTAGAAAAGGTTGGACAGACACAAGCTCCTTGGAGGTAGATGAGAGCCAGCCACATCCTCACTTCTGTGTGCAGCTGGGAAGTGACAACATTGCTCTGCTGGACCTTGAAAGAGAAGTGCATTAGCTCACCGACATGACTGAGATAACAAATCCTGCAGGATTAGAGCTGTTTCAGGGTAAATGCTGATTGCAGGTTGTCATGGATAAACCATCCAGATAAGAGTAAAGACCCTTTAGAAATATGCTGTGAATTTAATGTATTTTTATTTAAATGTGAATCTTATCGTCATGTCCATAAATAGACTTCAACTCTCTCAGAAGTACTCTGTAGTCACTATGGTTTCTCTGCCTTAGTGGTAAATACTGTCTCAGCGGCACTTCAGATACTGCTGGAGGCAGACAGGTAGAGAAAACAAATGTGTGAAATTCAGTTGTGGAGTGGAACAGACACAGTGCCTGAGCGAGGAGGGATGAAAAGGTAGATGGACATGAAATAAAAGGGGAGAAGTGAGTAAAATGAAAAATGAGAAGGAAAACATATCCTGTTACATTCATGAAATGCATGTATTTGAGTAAGAATGGTCTTCTTTCTCTGAATCGAAAGTTAAGATTAAGCAGTTTATTCTTACCTACTTTTATCTTCCAGACAAACTACTTATGCAGTGGTTATCTGTGTGTTTAGAGCCAGTTGACTTGCTTAATTAAAAAAAAAAAAAAAAGGCTTTGATACTCTGCATTCAAACATCCATGAAGGGTTTTGCTTCATGTTAAGTACCAGCATGCATGCAATTAAAAAAAAAACACAAACAGTTTGAGAGCTTGCAAGTGTTTTTAACAGAAAGTATGGATTTAATGATCAGATGAGTTGCACTGGGCCTTGGAAACTTTCTATGTTTCTCAAAAATCTAAATAACTAATGATATGGACAGAGTCATAGCTGATCTAAATCCCTAGAGAGTCACGGCAGTAAACTGAAAATTTAGCCGTAGGTAGTGGACAAAAGTTTTTGGCACCAGTATGTAACATGTTGCAGACTGAAGGTAGTATTAATTGTGCTGATAGTACAGAGCTCAAGAACCTGCATATACTATGTTGTTTTCTGCTTTTCTCTACATTTGAAATGCAACCCTGTCTTTGGGCTGTTGAGAGTAAATTCATTTAGAAAAGTATTGGAGGCTAAAAATAACTTAGAAAAACATAAATCTATGTATGGTTGACAAAATAACTCCTCATTCTGATGAACAATATTTCTGTAGTTTATAAATAAATCAATTCAGCTTCTTAACATTCTCTGACTGAAGTAGCTCAGGAACTACTCCAGAATTTGACATTTTGATTTTAAGTTGAAGTGCAGAAAAATAGACCATGTGTGAAGGTCACTGAGTATTCGTCTAAGAGATTAAACATTATAAACTGTCTAGCAACATTTCAGATATTAATTTATTTATGAAAAAGCATCATACATCTTATAATAATGTTTTAAAATATTTTCTGAAAAATAAAACTAACAAGAGACTTAAACATTAGATAAACTATAAAGTAAAATTTATAGCCAGCTAGATTACAGGTACAAAGACATTATTATCACCATTTTTACAAACAGATAAGTTAAATGTTAATACAAACATTTTTTTTTCTTGATCAGTAATTGGTCAATTTTTCTTGTGCAGAGATCATCTAAATTTTTAATGGCATGTAACATTCTTCCTTAAGAACAACATTGAATATATATTTTTTATATAACAAAGGAAATAATAGTTTCTATTATTTAATTACAGTGATTAAAATCACAGTGTGTTGCAGAACACATCAAGAATCCTATTGCCTTTTGTACAAATGGGTAGGATGGCTTCCAGAATGACCGTACGCATATGTGATGTCCTAAAACAGTGTACTTTATATTTCTTTGATAAGATCAGTCATACACCACACAGAGAATAAGTGAAGATCAACATATGTAGGGGAACAAGAAGATACTGAATTAGGATTTGAATTTCAAGACATGAAGCTTTGCCCTTGAACAAATAAATGGACCAGAAGAGGAAAACAGAAGCTGCTGACACAGCAAGAAAAGCCTGACCCTTTACTGAAATCAAGGAAGTTGTGGGTCTGAGGGATTAGCCAATCACAGCAGTAGTTGGAAAGCAGGAACAATAGTTGGTAGCCAATGAAAGGTTTGTTTATGTCATGTGCACAGCAGTAAACGCTATAAAGCAACTGTAAAAGAGCAATAAAGGGATTCTGATTCACCATCTATCAGAGTCCATGCTTTAATCTGCCGCAAACATATATCCCTTCTGACACATCATTGAAAGAAGGTGGAATTCTGCCATAAGACAAATGTGATCCTGGCAGAAATCTCTTTCAAGGAACCTTAATGTAACCCATTTCTTTATCTAAAGGAACGGCTTGGGGTTGCAGCATTTTTGGGAGACTGCAGCATCAGAATGAGCATTCTGAAAAGAGAAAAAAAGTAGAATAACTCAGCTCTGTTTATAAATTCTAAATTGTCCTGAATATCTCGAGATCCATGAGGTTTACGCTTGATTCTTAGGATACCTGCAAATTTGTGAGGTCTTAAGGCAGGCTGGCAGCACAGACATTTCTTTTTAACAAGTCACATTGCAATACAGCAAATAAAAATTATTTAAATAAAAACAATGACAGTGGGAAAGCTTAGATATAGAACCAGAACAGCTTTCTTCAAGCTAGGCTACTTATATCACAACATTTTAATGAATAATAGAGGAAAGAAAATAACTAGACCCTGAAGAACCATGTTTTCTCTTATATCAGGAAATTCTGAACAGCAAGATAGATGTCCTGCTCAATTTTAATAATCTAAAATTTGCTGACCCTAGTTAGTACTGCAAAAGGCAAATTCAAATTAATAATTATCCCAGCTAGCACGAGCATTTATTTTAAAATGGGATGACCTCGTGTTCATGTGTAATAACCACAGAAGTAACCTGGTCAAACAGCTTCATCTGAAATCAGGTGCCTGATCTATCCCTATTCTAATGTACCTACCTAGTCTAGGCCTAAACTCCCTGAAATGACAACTTGTCAAACCATAACAAGCAGTCTTATCTATAGAAAACACACACTTAACACACTTGCGATGTCCTAGGTACATAAAGAGAAGGAAGCTCCCATGTGATATTGGATTTTTTTGCAGCAGACTGCAAACTTAAATAATGTTCAAGACTAAAGAATGAAAATTAAAAGTATATGCCACCTTTCTATAAATTCCACAGCATTAAGCTGTTTATGGTTTGATGGGTGCCAGAATTGGATTAGGATCCTTGGAATACTGGGATCTAGAGTTTTCTTCTACAGCTCATCTCTTAGAAAGACTCAAGTAATCCCTAAGTAAATCTACAGATAACTGCAGAGGTTTTCTTTTTCTGTACTACCATATGATGATCTATAAAAAGAGGCCTAAGTGTGCCATTATGAATGTACAATTTTACATTAATGAACTTGATTAATATGATCTGACAACTACATTCTGTAACATGGAGTTTCCAATCTCATGAATTTTAGAGCTATCAATGGAGAAACAAAGAAAAACAAAACTTCAACGTAACAAAGTTCCTCTGATTTCCACATTTGTTATACGAAATATACATACACAATGTGTTTGGAAGTTACTAACGAAAATCTATTCTCTAACATAAAAGGTTGTGTTTAAAACTTACTGAATATATGCTTTCTTTACAAAAGAATGGTCCATTATCTCTTTTCAGCATGTAGATAAGTTAACATGTTATTGAAAAAACTATCTAGAGTGTTTTGATCCAATATATAATAAAATGTACTGATTAAGAATTCCATCTTTTTACTTATAAGCTGCAGCTCACATATTTTTATGTATAGTAAGCCCCTACACATTACTTGCTTTCTAGTATTGCCTTAATTTCCAAATATCAAGAAGAAAAGAAACTTCAGATGGTTTTCAACCATGCATTGCTGGCATTTCCCTATGCAATTCTCTGTAAATTTCACAAAGTTCTTTATAATCCTTTGTCTGATCTGTGTCTTGAGGATCCCACCTGTGCTGAAGAGCACAAATGGTGGTATAGAGACTGCTGAGGCAGCCAAAACTTCCAGCTGCGTAGTTTTCAAATTAACCACTAAACTGTAGAGAGTTTGTATACCCAATTTAAAAATCACGAGAGCAGGATTTGGACTCACACTCCTTCCACTAGACCAGGTTGTTCAAAGCCTCATCCAGCCTGGCCTTGAACACCACCAGGGATGGGGCATCCACAACTTCTTTGGGAAACCTGTTCCAGTGTCTCACCACCCTCACAGTGAAAAATTTCTTCCTAATAGCTAATCTAAATCTGCCCTCTTTCAGCTTCAAGCCGTTACCCCTCATCCTATCGCTACACTCCCTGATAAAGAGTGCCTCCCCATCTCTCCTGTAGGCCCCGTTTAAGCACTGATAGGCTGCTATAAAGTCTCACTGGAGTCTTCCCTCCTCCAGGCTGAACGACCTCGACTCTCTCAGCCTGTCCTCATATGGGAGGTGCTCCAGCCCTCTGACCATCTTTGTGGCCCTCCTCTGGACTTGCTCCAACAGGTCCATGTCCTTCCTGTGCTGAGGACTCCAGACCCAAATGCAGTACTCCAGGTGGGGTCTCATGAGAGCAGAGTAGAGGGGGAGAATTGCCACCTTCAACCTGCTGGTCACACTGCTTTTGTTGCAGCCCAGGAGACATTTGGCTTTCTGGACTGCAAGTGCTCACTGCTGGCTCATGTTTAGCTTCTCATCTATTAACACCCCCAAGCCCTTCTCCTCAGGGCTGCTCTCAATACATGCCCAGCCTATATTTGTGCTTGGGATTGCCCTGACCCAAGTGCAGGACCTTGTACTTGGCCTTGTTAAATTTCATGAGGTTTGCATGGGCCCACCTCTCAAGCCTGTCAAGGTCTCTCTGGGTGACATCCCTTCCCTCCAGCATGTCCACCACACCACATAGCTTGGTGTCATTGGCAAACTTGCTGAGGGTGCACTCCATCCTACTGTCCATGTCTCCCACAAATGTGTTAAGCAACAATACTTACACCAAGAAATGTGATTTGGTATATTTATGATTAAACTGTTGACACATTCTAGTTTTGTTCACAGCACTATAAAATACAAACAATCCTCCCAAGGCCAACAGAAATACAAGACCTTAAAACTAAAATGAGGGACATTTTTTGCTGTAAACGCCGATTTTTTTATATCATTGTCTAGCGTAATATCTTCCATCACAATGTAACATGTAAATAATATATCATAAAGCTTGTTAACCCTCTCAAAAATGAAAGATACAGTGAACTAAAAGTTTGCAAAAATCTCCTAATGAGGTTTCATATTTCTAATGAAAATTTATCAGGGTTTCTGTGAGTCAATCCACACAATTCTGAAGAAAGTATGTATCTCCAGGAAAGAATATTTAAAAATACTTTTGGAACTCACGTTAGCCCATCCAACACTCAGCTAGCTTCTTTCAATATTTCCAGATTAAGCTGCTATGAAAATTCCAGTCTCATTTGAATGGCATATGATTTAATGAAATTAAGAAATTTAATTATCTGAATAAGGCTCAGACTACATGTTTAGATCAGTGCATAACTATGTAGGTTTAAACCAACTTTCTAATAAAAACATTTATTTCACAACAAATAAAATACTTAATGATATCACTGAAAAAAGCTCTGGGAAGACAGAGAGAAAGTAAAAGAGAAACAGAACAGAGACAGAAGATTTATGCAAGCTGAAGACAAATAATACTGAATATTTCCTAGTTTAACTTAAGCAAATATTAAGACTTCAAAAACTTTCCAAAAAATTAATCACAGAAAAGAGATTTTTTTAGTATGGATTGGTAGGTGCGATGCAAAGAATATTCTTCTATAAAACATTCCTGAAGACAAATATACATTAGTCATTAGCTGAGACACAAAATATAAATAAATCTTAAATAAAGTTTGAGAAGATCATACCTGTCTCCAGTGTTCATGCTGCAGGGAGAAAGGAAAATATCTTCCTAGAAAATGTTTCTTACTAGTTCTGCTAGGTATATTCCAGTATAAATCCTTTATTGTTAACATACAAAGAAAGCTCTCTGCACCAAAATACGATATTTGGGTGGTCCGAAAACATTTAATCAAGCAACCTCGAGCATTTCTTGTACTCAGTACAGGCAAAACTCCTGTATTCAACACAGACAGGCAGATCTTTTGTTCTACTTCCAGAGTTGTCTGCATTAGTTCTATTGATGTTCTAGGATAACAGTCCTTTGTTATTACCAAAATGAGTCAAAATCAGAAAATAGAACTAGCACTGTAAGAATGTAGTGTATCATTATTAATAAAATTACTTTAAAGAAATACTATGTTCGAGGTTTAAACATATGTATATATAACAAACTTGATAAATGTAGCTAAAATATTATCCTCAGATTTTGCGGGGATTTTTATGCTCTTTTCAGTCACTGAGAAGACAAGGAATTAAGTAACAAATATTCATTAAAGAGATCTACCGTAACTCTAATATTGCTGTGATGCTAGGAATCTTAGTTACGTCTAGAAATAACACAGAGAAAATAGGTTATCCTTACCGTCTGTAGTTCCAGTAGAATCAGAAACTACCAAACACAAATGGAAGGTTCTCTTTCAAAGTGGAAGGTGTGGGATGCTGCTACGAGTTAGTACCTTCCAGCTGGTCTTCTGTTGATGCTAGGAGATGTTCTCTGAATACTCCTTCATCATAAAAAAACACACCTCATCCCTTCTGGCTGCAGCCATAAGATGGGTATCTTGGAAGCAGCAAGTTTATTGTGCCTCCAAATTGAAGGGATCAAACACCAATGGATCAGTGTCAATCCCACATTTTGCTACCCCTTATATTCCTCCTCCCTCCTCTTTGGATCCTGAGCTCCACCATCTCGTGACAACCTACAATGTTTCCCATTTCTGCCATTTCTCATGTTGCTGTCTTGTTGGTGTAGTCACGGGTCAAGGTTGGCCATTTGCTGCATATACATTACTTCTCTTTGGTCTTTGTAATGTACACTGGGTTTGCGTGGCAAGGTTTTGGTAGTGTGAGGGCTACAGGGGTGGCTAGTATCTCACAGATACTAGAGAAGGAGCTATGCCACCCCACCTCACTGCCACAGAGCCTGAATGCACCTCCCATTGTATGTCCCCTGTCGTCATAGTTCTGGGAGGCTGGCTACATTGGTCATTACCCATGAGGACTGTGCATAGCTGCAAAGTAATTTCTTTCACTCTCTGACATCACTGTGACCCTTTAAAGGCAGTGCAGCATACCCACAACAAAATGAAACCAGTAATACCTCTGTAGGGCATATACTACATGTAGAAAAGTCAGATGGTTTGGCTTTGATAGTGCACGCAGCACTTTTAACATATTGCTACTTTTTTTTTTTGTTAGGCATTTACTATTCCCTCTTATCCAAATTCATAGAAGTGAATTTAACAATTATTTGCTCTGAATAGAATTTAGCAGAAATTAAAGCCTTGGACCTCATTGTACTAGCTCTTTCACACATGTGGGATGAAAAAATTGCCTCTTCACCAGAGAGCTTATAATCTAAATTGTTAGCAAGTATATGCTGTTACAGAAATGATTCAAACTAGTTGATCAAAAAGCTAGGATTTTCAAAGGCAGATAAAAAATTCCTGTCTGTGCTCAACAGCATGAAGTATTCGTGAGATTTCATGCATTACTCTCATTTCATCGCTCATGTATACGACTGCCATTATTTTAGACAGACTAAAAAGTACACTATTGAACAATTAATAAGTATTAAAGAAAACTTTCAAACAACAGTCTTCATTCAGCCAGTTTTCTGACTAGAAATTCCAAATACTAATGTTAAAACTGAAAAACAGTTTTGTGTTTCTGGAAGATGTATTGTATAAGAGGACAAGAAAACATAATGAAAGCCTTCCAAAACACCTTGCACTTTGGAAAAATTGCCTGACTCTACAAAAATCCATGGGAAGTCCACAATTAACTCAGTCCTGGAACTGAGTTTAAATTTTATTTACAGCTACTGTGACTATAACAGTTTCTGACATAATTCCTGATAAAATATTAGCTGGAACAGCTTTTGTGACGCACACATCCAGGGAAAAGATGAGACATGGACATGGCTGCTATCGCTGAGACGTGGCATGAGACCAGCACCAAAGCTGTCCTTGCAAATCCAAATTTACATCTGTGGAAGGAAATGACGCTGTGAAATGATGCCCTACCCTGAGTGGGAGAAGTGGAACCTCTGAGCTTTCTCTGTTACTTCTCTGGGTTGTCTTCCCTCCACATATCTTCTCTCCAAGGTGTCTGACATATCACTCTGCTACATGTATGTTTTGGCATGTAGGATCAGGGGAACTGACACTCTTGCGTTATGCACCCTTCCTGGACTGTTGTCACAATATACAGTCCCTTTACACTGCTGACGTATCGTATAGATACATTTTACCATGGACACAGAACCATCGGCATTCAGCCCAAAGTTCAAGAGTCAAGGCAAACAGTTTTCTTCAAACGTTTCTTGAACTCGGCTCAATTTTGTAATCTGAACTTGCTATCTCTAAACTTCAGACCTGGTTCTAAAAAGACAACAGATGTATACAGTAAGGTTTTAACTAGTCAATAAAGTTAGGAAAATTTATTTTTTGCCTTATCTGGGGTTGTGTTCAAAACATATTTTAGAAGTGTTGTTAAAAATGCATAATAAAAATGCAGTTGTTGGTCCAGTTTAGATATCAATACTTAAAAGAGCATAAAGAAACATCTATCTGATAAATTATTTAGGCAAGCATTCATATTTTTATGTCACTTCTTCAATATATTTTAGAAGTCCCAAGTTACAAAAGCTTAAATTCAGCTCAGTATTGATTTTCAGCTGATAAGCTTCTTTCTGTCTTCAGTAAATTAAAACTGTAAATTGTGGCTGCAAAATTACATATTTTACTTCCTATAATACTCTATAGAACTTTTCTACTCTAAAAGAGAAGTCTTGTACAAAGAGGGGAAAAAAGAAGTAGTTCTTCCCAATAAATTCTCTTAAGAATCCTTAATTATGAAGAACTTTTTTTTCATAATTTCCTTGAAAACAATATCTGGGTTTTTATAGTTTAAATGGATTTTGTTATTTTTTTCATTTTTTTTTCAATCCCCAATTGTCTTTTCTTCTGCAGTGTTTTCCTTTCTTAAAAATCACAAAAAATACAGACATTCTGCACACAAGTAGGTAACTGGAATATGACTCTAAAGTGCTATTACATATGTCAAATTGAAGGACACTAAAATTGAACAACAGCATCCAGAAAGTATCCATACATGATTTTGAAGGCAACTGGAGCCTCATCTGCATGCAGACATATACTGCAAACTTTACAACAGTCTCTCTCTGTACTGAAAATAGTTTTATTCAGCATGCAGGACCTTGAATGTCAAAATAAAAGCTAAGAAATGACATTAGTAAACATAAAATTTCAAGAGACAAGTGAGAAAAAATGGTAAGAACTATTAGTGAGAAAAGGAAATGGTAAAGTGAAGTGGTTGTTGTAGAACTGAGGCACTTCTGGAGACCAAGAGACTTTTCTGCAGTGTAAGTCTCTACATCTCACTAAATAACACAGAAATGTGTCCTTGCTCAACAACAGTTTGCAGACAGAGGAAGATGCTCAATCATGAATACTTTATCAGACACATAAGCTTGTATCACATAGATTGTGAAACATGAGGTGTGAAGAAGAAATGAAACTGAGGCTCTCCTCCTCCTTCCAATAGCCAAGCAGGACCAATATCGTTGTGCGAGTGCAAACTAATTTTTGCTGCTTCACTGCCCCTTCAGAGGGGGTGTGCTGGGGTGGAGGTGCCACAGCCACAAATGGTAGGGTTTGCTGCATGGATTGCAGCTGGAATGACTGCAGCAGGAGAGTGAACGTGTCTGGCTTTGGGACTGACAGGTGGCACTGAAGGAGGCCCAGTCGCTGTCCCAAAGTGATAATGACAGGTGGGTAGCTTAAAGCGCGGTCACACTGTGGTCCAAAGCATGTCTGAAGCCTACACAGACAAGCTGAAGCTGTTAGAGGCTGTGCTGAAGGCTGTGTTGCCCCATTGGTGCTGTTTGCAGTGCCCGGGTTGGAAAGCTGAAAACGCCTCCACACGCCATGCCATCAGCAGAGAGCGTTGATGGGTGGGCACAACTTTTTGCTCTGTGGAGCTCACTGTAAAAAATAACAGCGTTTCTTCTCCAGCTGGAAAAGTTATGTAGGTAGCAGCAAAACAGACCTGAAGGGAATAGCTATTTTCCGTATCTAGATAACGCAACCTTTAATAAGTTAGGGCATGTAACTAATTATAGTGAAAGACGAGGAAGCCAATGGTTTATCAGAGGGGAAACTGGCCTTATGATTATTACAATGACCTTGAAATATTTGTAAATAGATTATTTTATGGAAGTTGTTACAGCAATCAGATCAAGGGATGAATCAACATGGGGGCTTCCCAAAGGGGTCTTGATGAGGTTACTGTACGATATCCAAAATCTTGTGGTTTTTTTATACAAGAGTGAAGAATCTACACACTTTATCTTTCTCTCTCTATATGTAACCTATAAAACTCAAACGTAAATTGGCATGAAAATGCTAATTATACTGTTTATTACTTTTTCTAGACAAGTATATTTGCTGCAACAATCATTTAGCAGTTAATCATCTTGCCATGAGTTTAATCTGTTGCTTGCTACTGGCTGAGATCATTTATAGAAATGTGCATAAGTATTATTATGAAAATAAAACAGAAATTCTTATGCATCTGAACAGTTCACCTGTATTGTAATCAGCATTAGACTGTCTTGATTTTCTCAGTCTGTGTTTGCTGAAGGTCTTTGGTTAATTGAGAAAAATTAATAACAACTAAATATATTAATGTCATTATATAGGAGAAAAAGATATAAATGTCTTTCAGATTAACTTGACTTTTTTCTGGACTTCTTACTGTGACATAAATTGTTACTTTAAATCATCTGATACAAAACCATTAGAAGCAGTCTGTGAATTTATTCTAGGATACATTCTGAATAACTGGGAAACAAGCATGGAACTGGAATTGTGAGACAAAAGTGTGGGGAAAAGACAGTGAAATATATCAAAACAAGTAGAAAAGCACCGGTGATTAGAAAATTTTAAAAAATGACAGAAAATTATCTACTTCACATAGATTGAAAAACATAGGATTATACGGTTTATTTAAAAAAAAAAAAAAGAGCAAATTTAAGAAAAAATAAATGCCATAACGAGAAAAAAAAAAGTTAATCTATCATCAGATAATTAAGAGGAAACAAAATAAATTAAGATTTTGGGAATAGCCTTTATTTTTATTTTAATATAGTCACATAATTAATCTCTGGCTTGTTTTGAAGATGATATTTGTGACTTCTGTTATTGCTTGCAATTTATTATTCCATTCTGACAATATTCCTTTTTATGTGTTCAGTTTTAAGCAAGTCAGTAGAACTACAGCAATTATTATGATTTCTGTAATGGAAATTCTTCTGTATAGTTTTTTTAAATATTCTTTTAAAAAATAATGAGGAATTTTTCTCTTAAGTCACTAAATGTAACAAATGCAGTCTTTACTCTCCCAGTTTATATTTTGCTGTTATGCCCTTGCAATAATGTTTCATAAACTACATTTGCAATTAGAGTTGTCTTATGTTTTCAGAATTCTCTAACCTTTCCCTTTCTGATGTTTCATGCAATCCCTCAGCCAGCTTCTTCTGTCTGTTCCAGATAACTTGAAAAGTGTGTATTAAAAATACATATTTTCCAAGCAGATCAAGGGTTACCTGCTTATACTTCTCTAGGCAAATACAATTGCAAACATTGCCCAAGGCCTTCGAAATCTGCTGAAACAAATTTAGAGGTGTTATAGTGGTTATCCACTTGACTCACCGTCTTTAAACATTTATGAATGCTTTCTCTGCTTGTTCGTTCTAACTTCAAGCAATCCATGAAACTGCCCTTGACAGCTACCTCTGCATTGCCCCTGTTTTAGTCCCATCATACAGAAGGGACAAGATAACATACATCTCTGTTATCAGATTAGCAGTGCTTTTGGGGTTAGCCAGTATTGTTGCTGATCAAATCCTTCCCTCTTAAAGCAGGATTTAAACACCTCTGTTGAATCTTGGTGGACACAGCTTGTACGAAAGAGGAAAACATTAAGGACAGGGTAAGACTTTCACCTGTACAAATGTAGCTGCAAGAAATGCAGACACATTCATTGTGTGTGAGAAGAGGAACAGCAGCACTCCTACGAACATTAACAGTGGAGTTCATGTGAAGACATTGTAATCTTTTTTTCTCATCAGTGATTATACTTGGAAATAAAGTTCCTGTTCTGGAGGTGGATCTTAAATTTTTTTTTTTCCTAAGAAATTGAGCAGTATTTATACTTTTCAGCTTCCTATGGGAAAGAGGAGGTTTTCTTCAGTTTAAGGGTGTATTATATCTATCTTTTGCTATGGATTCAAATGTTTGTCATCACAACCTGGTCCTCCAAAAAGTGAAAGGGCCTCCAAAGAAGTCAGGTGCTCCAGAAACTCCACTGGGGAATTTGCTGTTGATTTTACTAGGAAAAGGCTTAGAAACTTTAGGGTAGATGACAGAAAACTGACGGAAGAATGAATGAGTGGATGGATTGATGGAAGGATAGACAGAACCCTACAACAGTATTAATTTAGCTACAATAAATTTATACAAACTGAAGTTGTGTCCCTGGGTTGTTTTGTTTTGTGATTTTTTTTCTGAATTCTATTCTAGTATGTTAGGTTTGCTGTGTACATATTAAGCATAAGTAAACAGAAAACAAGAGGTAGAGCCGTAACCATGTACAGATACAGAAATGAGAATTACTTTACCAAAAGATAAAACAAGTGAGTTACAATTCCCACTGCTGTTACTGCAGGCATCTTGACTGAGAGCTGACACTGGGGCAGATACCGAAATGTGAACCAATTTAAAACATTTCCTTGCAATTTTGACTCGTATCTCCTCAATGTTGCCATTAGCTTTAAAGTTTCAGCCTCTGCACTCAGAACTGATATCACTTACAACTGCTGCTTCTGCTATTGACTGATGAAATTAAAATGCACTTATAAGCATTACAGAGAACAGATTTGCAGAACATTGATTGTGGATTGACATTACCATGAGAAATAGTATTGATTTGTCATATTAAATTACTGTGCTATTTACATGACAAACTTTCACTATTATTTGAAGGAGGTGAGAAGGAAAAACCCGAAATATGATTCACTACAAAGACTATAACTCCTCAGGTGGGTCCAGGACACACTTTTTTTTTTTTTTTTTCTTTCATGCCTGCATTTGAGTGGTAAGACTTGCTATGTTATGTAGAATTGTGAGCCTCAAATTTACACAGGGTAGGAGAATGGTGATTTCTTAACCTTTCTGGACGTACATAGAGTGGGCATTCATATCCTTTTGCTTTACTTTAACCTGTCTCTGCTTTGTGCAGGAGACCTTCCTTCTACATTCCTCCACTACTTCCTCAGCTGGTGTGTAGAATAGCAAATGCAGCTAAATGAGCCTGCAGAACAAACTCACTATTATGTCATTAATGTTTAAACTCTATTAACTTTTGAGATAGAAGGTTCAGCATGAAATTACTCAAAGTGGGTTGTCAAAAATTTCATTTTCAAAACATATTTTTGCATAATTCTGGCATATAATATTATTATTGCTATTATTACACATGCAAATTAATACAACATAAAGGCTGTTTAGATGTTGGTATTATAGGTTAGTGTTTTAATAGCATGGTGGCACTGAAAACCATATGTACAAGTTTATAAATAGCAACCATTAACTCACTTGCAATACAGTATTGTCATGATTTTAAATAGAATCTTTATTAGTTCAGCCTCATTATCTTAACAATTTCAGAGAGAACAAGAATACTGATGAGACAAGATAAACCTTCTTGTGCCTTAAAGTTGAAATAGTAAAGAATTTAGTTTCACCAGTAAAATGGTGTCCCTATCTATAGCTCATGTTATGAAGAATGGTAACTGTTAAAATTAAACATATTCTATAGTGATCGTTGCAGGTAAAAGGTTATTTTGCAACTGAATCGTGCAGTTTAGATGTAAACCAGAGACTATTCTTGAGGTTAAACTGAGCTCATTAGTTGAAGTCACAGCTCCAAATATTCCTAAATAAAATAACCTGTTTTACATCACATTTTCACCAAATGCTAAACAGATGAGATGAATAGCATTAAAAAAGTATATTTTTCAAGAAAATAAAGCATTTCTTTTCAGTAAGAAGAAAATAGGCATAGAATTTGTCAAACATGCCATTGCACATTAATACAAAGACTGAAAGATATATGCAAATAAATAACAGTTTAACAGCTTTTGTGCATTATTGTCCTTGGAAGTGTAGTGTCATTGGTTTTTTTTCTGGAAATGTATAATTTATAACTGTTAGTGTTATAGTATTCAGAGTTACATCTTTTCATAGAAAGTTCGTGGATTATTTCAAATAATCTTTTAAAATGTCAATGCTTAATGTTGTCAGTGTATTTCATTTATCTAAACCTTTTCCTTTATAAATCAGCCTTTAGAAAGACAACATAAGTTTCTAGTGAAAGCAACTTGGATTTGGCTTTTTCTTGACTTATCTCTCTACTATATCTTCTTCAAACTTTTTCCTATGTTCTAGTGAACAAAATCATCCAAGCTTGTCTTATTAACGTTTGGAAAGTTACAAAAACTTGGAGAGTGTGCATAAAAATATTAGCTTTATGTTGGCATATTAGCAGGAGTGCTACTGATCATTTAAGTACCAACAGAAGCTGCACTGAAAATGCAACCTAAAAAATAATTGAAATTCAATCAGCTTACATATCTGAATATTTTCTCCTCCTTTTATGGTTTAAGAAGTAACACTTAAACTTGTAAAATACTGTGAATATTTGGCATGAAAGACAGTTTCGAAAGAAAGGGTAGACTGGGAATGAACAAACTGCAAAATTCTATTTTAAAAAGATTAATCTTTCTGTATTATTGAAAAAAATATTTGTCTATATTATCTCAAGCCACTAGAAGGATTTCAAAGACTGTTCTTGAAAAAGATTTAAGTGTATCTTATTTCATTACAGATTTTGGAATGTGACTGAATCTTTTAGCACCCCTCTGAATAAACACAATATCTACAGAAGGTTTCAGTGAGCAGATACATATTCTGGAAATATATTGAATGAATAAATTGTGAATGTGTATTGTTCTATCTATCTTGATAAAAGGATTGAATTCACATGCCCTGAACTAAGGCAAAATGTGCCAGAAAAATGTTGGTCACATAGCTGGATTTTCTGTTTCAAACAACGAATTAGAGTCAGTAGAAATGGAAAATTATAAAAATAAATTAAATTGTGCATGCATAGTAAACCAAAAAAAGATCATGTGGCCAACAGTCTCTGGTCATTTCCTACACTGGTATTCGTAACCTTTAAAGCTAGTAAAATGTCACTTCTGTTTTGCTTGACACAGCTCAACATTGCAGAACAACTGGATAAAGGCAGGCTAAGTAAAAGACAGGCCACATTTGTAGAAGTGTCTGTTCTTCAATATCACTGTCGTATCTTGCATTGTTTTAGAAGTATAGAGTGATCACATTAACAAATACTTTAGTTTTATAAAGATCAAGGCATGGAAAAACCAGAATCAGATAGCGTGAGTGGACTGAACTGTCACATATTCTCTTTTGCATGTTTGCCTTAACTTATTCTTGTACTCTTAACTTATGCTTATATGCCAGTTGTTATTTTATATTTATAAAACATGTACAAACATATGTAAGTACACATACAGATAACTTCATAGTTTCTTGTAATAATTTTATCAGGTTTCCATATATAATGTAGCAAAGTTGATACAAACATTGTGTGTTGTCTCCAAATAGGTCTCATTTATTTGAAGTAGAAAGATATCAAATGAATTAATTTTTGTTTTTTGGATTTTGATTGATTACATCTCTAAAAGTAATCAAGAGAAAAATGTATCTTACTTGATAAACATGGGGTGGGGTATTGTCTCAGTAATTTTTTCAAGCTTTAAAATAATACTAAATTGTACTACGTAGTACCAAATAATACAAATCTATGAACAAATACTGGGACCAGTGTTGTTATAAAATCTTTGATGGAGACATGGACAGTGGGATGGAGTGCACCCTCAGCAAGTTTGCCAATGACGCCAAGCTGTGTGGTGTGGTGGACACTCTGGAGGGAAGGGATGCCATCCAGAGGGACCTTGACAGGCTTGAGAGATGGGCCAATGCAAATCTCATGAAATTTAACAAGGCCAAGTGCAATGTCCTGCAAGTGGGTCGAGGCAATCCCAAGCACAAATATAGGCTGGGCGGAGAATGGATAGACAGCAGCTCTCAGGAGAAGGACTTGGGAGTATTGGTGGATGAGAAGCTCAACATGAGCCAGCAGAGTGCGCTTGCAGCCCAGAAAGCCAACCATGTGCTGGGCTGCATCAAAAGAAGCATTAGCAGCAGGTCAAAGGAGGTGATTCTCCCCCTCTACTCTGCTCTCGTGAGACCCCACCTTGAGCACTGTGTTCAGATTTGGGGCCTCCAACAAAAAAAAGATATGGACCTGTTGGCGAGAGTCCAGAGAAGAGCCACAAAATTAATCAGAGGGCTGGAGCACCTCCCCTATGAGGACAGGCTGAGAGAGTTGGGGTTGTTCAGCCTGGAGAAGAGAAGACTCCGAGGAGACTTAATAGCAGCCTTCCAGTACCTGAAGGGGGCCTACAGGAGAGATGGGGAGGCACTCTTTATCAGGGAGTGTAGTGAGAGGACAAGGGGTAACGGGTATAAGCTAAAAGAGGGTAAATTTAGACTAGACATTAGGAAGAAATTTTTCACTATGAGGGTGGTGAGACACAGGAACAGGTTGCCCAGGGAGGTTGTGGATGCCCCATCCCTGGAGGTGTTCAAGGCCAGGCTGGATGAGGCTTTGAGCAACCTGGTCTAGTGGAGGGTGTCCCTGCCCGTGGCAGGGGGGTTGGAACTCGATCATCTTTAAGGTCCCTTCCAACCCAAACCATTCTACGATTCTGTGATTCTATGATTCTAAAAGACATATTTAGCTTTGTTGATTGTATTTTAGTTTTGAATAAGGGATGTCATGTTCTAGGTTCTTTGCTTTTGCTTTGGAAAGGGAACTCCACTTGCAAGTATGCCTCACTTTCATAGTACTTATATGCCGTGTACACTCATCTGACTGGAGAATTGATGATATGCATACCTGTCAGCTACAAAGTATTACTGACATGCAGTTCATAGTATTTAACACAAAGAAACAGGCAAGCAAACAAAAAAAGAAAAAAACTCTACAAAAATGTAATAGCCAGAAAATCAACCCAGTAAATGCAAATTGATAACAAACTTATACTGAGTTTCTGCAGTATGAATCTAGAGGACTCCTTAAGATGCGTGGCACCTCTCAAATTTAATATGACCAAGAACATATATTTTTGCCATACTTTTAGAGGCACTGAGGTTTTTTGGTGTAGGGTTTTTTTTTATTTGGAAAAGGACAATCTTTCATACATATCTTCTTTTTGTGGGATTCCTAGCTTAAAGAGATAATTCTTGGGGAAACTGAGATGCCGAAATTACTGATGGAAAGGTCAGAGTGGCCTGTTGTAGGGCACATATTTCATGATTCAGATAGCCTGGTTTTTGACAGTACTGTATAACCAATTAAATGCCTACTAGGATGGAAAGAGAATTACACCATATACCAAGAGGTTAGAGAACTTCAAAGTGGCAGGAAAATGCAGCTTCATGTCCTGTTTCCAAATGGGATTTAATTATTTCTACAGATTGGAAAACTCTTTCCGACAACTAAGTGAATATGGACAGGTGGTTCAGGTAGACGTTAGGGATATGAAGAAATGGCAGAGTACAGATTTAGGTACACACCTGTCACATCATTGAGCGGGGACCTCTCCATTAAGCTATGTACCACTCTGTAAGAAAGAAGCCTGGTCAACTGATCACTGTCTCTCTTTGCTCTCACTAAATTTGCCAAGATACAAAAATGCTTCTATAAACAACAACTTTAAACAACTTCCAGTTTCACCTCAAAGCACTGGAAAGGAGGAGAATTTAAAATATTGAGAAGAGAGATGGACTGGGAATATTGTTTTTTATCTATTACCTGAAGATCTACAACCCTTCTAGCTGCAGTAGGTAAGCAAGTTTCTTATTGGCATGCCACCAAGTGGTGGCTAAATTTAGCTAGTTCAATGCACAGACAAGAGGTGGGTCAGCTACCTGTGGACAGAAATCACATTTCCTTGGGGATCCCATTTGTTTTGAAAGATAGAGGCATTTTTGTTGGTCTGCTTTTAGCCCAAGTGTATTTAAAAATTACCAAGGTACAATACAATAGGAAGAGCTGAATGGGAGAATTGTGGGCTTTCTGTAAGCACAGTTGTGCTTAATCCTTTAAATCATCCTCTAAATCATGTTCTAGATCACTTTGGGGAAAAAACAGCTATATAAATTCTGAATTACCTGGCAGGTAATTTCAAAGCTATTTTCATTAGAACGAGATAAAATCTGTAACTACTGATTCAAATGTATTGCAATTGTTATGAGTACTTGGGTCTTTTGTCACAAATACAGGACAAATTTTATGTCAGTGAATTGACCTTTCTTTCCCTATACATGATGACTGAGCTGATTGGTAGAATATTTGTCAAACATTACTTAGACCTTGAGAATTTTTTCTGCTGAATATAGAATGTCTGCCTTTCTCCTGCTTGAAGTTCCACTGCTGTTCTCAGTCAGAGATGTGTCTTTTGACCCAACTCTGAACACTAATGAGTTCAGGAATGGCTTTTGTGCCTACATTATGTAACATGACATGTAAATTTTACTGATGCAGGCACTGGTACTGCAGAAGATCATTAATCTGTGAACCATTTCTGGAAGTCCCCCACCTGTCTGATCTGTGTCTATATGATTTCTGTAGGTTGAAGTTACAATAAGGATTTAGGACCTGCCTTGTATGACCAGATCATCTCAAATGAGGACTTACCTGCAAATCAGCTAGTAGGAATTGTAGAGCTATATTTTATATAAATGAGTAAGAAAAACTGTGTTACTCCTTCACCTGTCTACTCTGTCATCTCACATTTATCAGTGGAGACCTGCATGTAGACAAAAATTTCCTTCTCAAATAAAGAATTAGGGCGAGTAGGACTTCAAAAATCAATGTGATAAAAAATATTTGTACATTTATTAAAAATACTTGCTAAAAGAAGCTCAGAAAGAATTTCAAGAGTTTCTTTCATGAAACATTATTTAAAATTAAGAAAAATATGGATTTTGCTGGGCAATATTAGCCCAATCATAACCTTTCATACATGAAAGCTCCCATTTCCTCCTCGGTTAAATACACAGACAACCTAAACCAACCCATCTCACTATGTGAAATAGAGACCAGCTCCTCTGCAGTTTCCATCTCAACCTACTTAGTAGGCTTAAGTGACACAAAAACTGTCAGTCCTTGTCAGACTAGTCTTTCAGTTGAGTTTCACCCAGAAAAAGAACTGGCATTCTCTGAAATTAGATTTCCATACTTTGACAATCTCTGAAGTTAGAGAAGAATATTTTACAGAGAGTGCTGAGAGGTTTCAAAGGATAAGTTAATAATTCAAAGGGAGTAACAGCCTTGTTATTTACATGTCTTGAACATCAGCTACACATGCACCACTTCTAAACAAAGTAATTACACCAGTAGAGTTTCACCAGCATAAAATCTGAGCAGTAAACTGGTAATCAATCTTGCTAGTCTCAGACCTATCACTGTGTTTATGCACTGTTTATCAGTATGGTAAGAGATTACCTAATCAGGCAACTCTAGTTTAATGGAGAAATTTGTAGTGGAGTATAGCACTCAATAAAATAATATTAAATGGAACTCTTAATTAATTTATTCAGATACAGTTTACTTTCAACAATAACAAAATCCAAATACAATAAATGCAGTTCTTGTAAATTTCTGCACATTCATTTTGAGAACTAAATTCATTTTGAGAAGTAAATTCACTGATAACAGTCACATAAGAAGAACCCTTACTGTAATATAAATGTAGACATCAAATTCTGAAAATATGATGTTCTGATTCAAATCAGAAATATAATTTCTAACTAGAAATATGTCACACAACAGAGGTATTAATTTCAGAAAATGTTAGTCATAGAAAAAATCATATTAGATAACTTTTTAAATTGGAAATAGCCTCCCAAATTATTCATTGCAAGTTCATAGAATCATAGAATCATAGAATCATAGAATCATAGAATCATAGAATGATTAGGGTTGGAAGGGACCTTAAAGATCATCAAGTTCCAACCCCCCTGCCATGGGCAGGGACACCTCCCACTAGACCAGGTTGCTCAAAGCCACATCCAGCCTGGCCTTGAACACTTCCAGGGATGGGGCATCCACAACTTCCCTGGGCAACCTGTTCCAGTGTC
>WKFP01014689.1:362798-379209 GCA_011057875.1 Pterocles orientalis
GTGAAAAATTTCTTCCTAATGTCTAACCTAAATTTACCCTCTTTTAGCTTATACCCATTACCCCTTGTCCTCTCACTACACTCCCTGATAAAGAGTGCCTCCCCATCTCTCCTGTAGGCCCCCTTCAGGTACTGGAAGGCTGCTATCAAGTCCCCTCGGAGCCTTCTCTTCTCCAGGCTGAACAACCCCAACTCTCTCAGCCTTCTTAAATTCAAGTTTAAATTCTTAAGTTCTTAAATTCAAGTTTAATTCCAAAAATTCTAAAGTGGAGAGGGAAAAAACCCTAACTGTTCTGTAGTTTTACAGTTTTAAAAGCAAATTTTAATGGAAGGAAATGTCAGTCATGGTGCTACCTGTTTCAAGGTATTCTGAACTGAGGTTTCTGTGAGTGAGATGATCAGGCATAGATTTTTTAACTTTAAAGTAGTTATTAAAATTGGCTTTTTTGAACAACACAGTATTAAAGCTAGAGAGATAATGCCAACTGTAAAATACCACTACATGATGAATCCTAGGGTTTTGGAGGGTCCTGACAGATATCTTCCCCATAAGATTTTGTGTGATTATTGACTCTTCATATTATAGAAACCTTCAAAGGTGACTCAGCAATTCCTTCTACATCTTTCTAGTACCCTGAAAAAGCATCCTTTTGTGACTGGTGGCAAAAATAGTCTTCAGGATATTTGATGTTTTACTATGGGCAGCCACAATGATCAACGATTTTACCACTTTTAACCAACAGTTGCACTGTTGTCTTGAATTAGGGGTGTTCCAAACTTCCTCAACATACTTGAGTCAAGCTGTGTAACAAGGATGATCCATATAGCAGAATCAGACAAGAAGATATACTCTTCCCAATGATGAGAGGGTAAAAAATGGAGGATTAACAGTTAGTGGAGTTTACTCAACTTCAAAAGTACACTTTGGTTTTAGAGGCAAGTAAAAGAACAAGTTGGAAAATACTTTTTATTAGCAAAGTAGCCAACTCAGCTCTGCAATGCAATAAGGCTACCTAGTCATCTATTGTGAAACAGTCAGTGGTATAGGTCAAGAAAAAAAAAATTAGTCTGAGATTGCCAATTCCTAGTATTTCAAGGCATACTTTCACTCAAAAGTGGTCATCCTAAGAGGAGTGAGAAAAACCTCTGACCGTTTGAAATAGATACATGGTGAGCTACATGTGTGAGTGTTGAACTATGAAAGCATAGCTGAACCATAAAAGACAAACAACAAAAAAACATAGAAACGAGCAATCCGATGTTCAAGAAGCTCATCATAGGTCTATATTACAAAGTCGTGACAGCAACATCAAAATTTTTTACTTAAGCACTTACATGATTTCTGTCTAGATATTCTGCAGTTGCATTATTATTTCTACTGTGTGAGCTTTGTTCAGCAACATTTTTTAACATTATGTTTTGCTAAAGGAAAAATTTGTGTGAAAAAGTTTCAATTGTTTTTTAAGGAGAGTGCGAGGCTTTTCAAGTTCTCAAATTGTCTAAAGGAAACTTCTCAATCTTCTGTTCAAAGTGAATTTTTATTTACACAATTTGTTTACTTTATGAAAAATCAATACAAAATAAGAAAGTAGAAAGGTGCATTTGAAGTACTCAAGTGAAATATTTTTATGGAACAAAATATTTTCTGTGGCTGATAGCTACTTGTCCAGGAACATTAGTTAGCTATGTGAAGGGGTAAATATTTCATCTGAGTAGTAGCTAAAATAGATCTTAAACTGTTTTGGCTTTGGTTTTGTTTTTAATAGAAAACATTCTGTTTACAATAACATATAAATAAAAGTAAAAAAATACACATAAATGTGCATTTTTCACTGGATATCTTTTTTTTTTTTTTTAATGCTATTGGCTTTCTGGTTTAAACTGTTACTTGCTACTACTTGTGTTTCAATGCCAAATGACTTCAAACAGATTTGTAGAAAATAGTGATTGCATAACAAATGAGAGAGTTCCTTTATAATTTTTTTTCTGGATTCTTTGTGTGCAAGATGGATTAAAAAAAAGAAAAGTGAATAATGCTGATACCAATCTTTTACAAATTATATACTGTAACTTTGAACAGAGCATTAGGTACAATATTTTTCATGTTGATATTAAGCATTAACAGAATTCTCAAGAAATTCAAATTTGCTCAAACCTGAAGTTATTATCTTTCCAGTTTGTTTTGCAAACAAAGCTGAGTCTATATAAGTCTATATAAGTCTATATAAGTCTTCTATATAAATACCACAGTGTGATTATTAGTTATCACAGGTACTTTCAAACATCAAAATACTACCATAAGTAAGGTATGCTTGTTCATTTTCTCAACATTAGACACAGAAATCTTCCTAATATTTAATATTAAAATGATAAAAAAACCCCAACCAGCTTGTATCATCTGACATCTGGGATTTTTGGTTGATTAAAATTAGTGTGTCTCTGCCAAAGTCAATGGAGCTGAATTTCAATAGCTATTCATCTGATGTGTTATTTCTGAAAGTGCAGATTGGAGTCTGTAAGCTTGAGGAAGGCCTAAAACATCAGCTAAACACCGTCATTTAACTTAACACATAATAAGTCTTCCTGTATTTAAAGCTAAGCTCCTAATCAAGTCTTCATAGAACTGGAAGTACAAATTAAAAATAGAGATATTGCTATTTAGTTCATATAAACTAGGACCACAACAAACAACATTTTCAAAATTAAACCCTTTTAAACCTAAGGTTTTAAATGCTTGGATGCCAGATAGGAATACAAAACCAAGAGCTTGGCTGTACATTATCTGGTTGTATGTCAGTAATGAGAAAATAAAGTCTTCTGTGTGATGGATAAGAAGAGTGCTAGCTGAGACAAAAATGCTTAAAAGAAAGAGTGGAAAAAAACCCCTTTTTTCTGGAGGACAGGTCCCTATATGTTACTAACAAGTGAGGCATAAGAGGGAAGGACCAAAGCTGAATGTGATCTGGCTCACTGTGCTTCCAGGACTGCACATCCACATCACATCTTAACCAGCAGTGAAGCTTGCAATGATGGCCTTAGGCATGCATGGTGCATGCTTGGAGGGCTGCAGAAAGGATCTGCTTTGCTGCTGTAAGTGACGGTCTCTGACATGTCCCCTCTGTGCTTTGTGAAGTCAAGCATCCCTTCAGCTTGTTTCCTACAGGAAGGAAGCTGTTTAAAGCTCACCTGCGCTGTCTTCAAAGGGATACCGTAAGATTCCCAATACATATACAAAAAGAATTTGTGACAAAAAGAAACCCTCCAGCACTAAATCGCTAGCGCAGGCATACAATGTGTCTGCTGCATGGGACCCACATAGTCCCCAAGTGTTCAAACTCTCAGCCCTTTCATAAAAAGTGAAGTTTTTTTATATATAACCGACAAAGGCTTGATGGGATGGTAAGAGAAAACAGGGGCTACAGTAAGTAGCCTGATGGTCAGGGAACTCACCCAAAATACAAGACATCTACAGTCTTCTCCCTTCCCATTCACGTATTTTGCATTATAGGAGGGACTATCAACTACTTGAGAACAGGAGACATCTTGCTACCTGCAAAGAAAGCGTTCAAAATTTCTGTGCCAGAAAGAGAGTAAGAAAATTGATGTGTCTTTACGTCCTACTGGGTAAGGCCCTCAGGTGGTAGGGTGGTTTCTTACTTTCTAAAGTTTGCTGCAAGAAATGTATGCATTTTGCTTCATCACAATTAAAACTTTCTAAAGTAAGAAGACATTTTGGCTTCTTATGAGAGGATCCCAGAAGAAAAATTCCTGTGGATGATGGAGAGCCTTAACCAGGAGAAGCAGAGCTACTTGCACCTTCTTGTTTAGCATCCAGGGATGGGTAGGATAAAAGCTCAGTTCCTCTTGGTGTCAGGGCAACTTAAGGTTAAATTTGCCCGCAGATATGCACTGATCAGTAGGATATAACAGGCAGCTGACATTACGGACTCTACTGTGTATACCAGGCATGTTCAACATTGAACTATTGGATCAAGCCTTCAGGGAATAGTGACCCATTTCTTTCTGATTCCTGGATCCCAGTGCAGCTTGAAAAGGTATTAAATTCTCTGTTGCTTACATGATGAGATTTTTGACCATGAACAGAAGGAGAATGGAATCAGATTCTGAGGTTTACAAGCCTCCAGGCAAACACAATTGCTGAGCAGCCTCCATCAATCCTTCTTTTGGACACATGTTTGTCTGTGCCCCCCTATGCTTTTTTTAGATGATTTAGGCAGTTTTTTAGAACTTTCTTTGCACTAAGAATGTTTTTTTGTTCTTGTTTGGATCAGAGAATATTAACTGATGTTTTACTTGCCCTCATCATGAATGATTTCTGAGAAAAAAAATAAAGACCTGTCATTTTTTGCATTATCAAGATGCACTTGAAATTAAAATTTAACAAGTAAAAATACACAGGAAGATGCATATTCACTCTATTCTTCACTTCTCAAGTGTTCACATCATTAGGGTTAGCTATGCAAGAATTTCAACAGTGAGTGAAGACTGCCATCTTCTGACTTCCACAGTACATCTGCATGACTGAATACACAGCTTAGCTTGCCCTACTCCTGTTTATCGCAATGCTTCCAACTGGAAAAATCCTCAGCCACATCTTGATCCTGTCATCTAAAATACTGTAGCCCAGCCAGGGTCTTGCAATCACAGTATGGTGCTCTAGCTCTAAAGGAGAAACATTCATCTGTGACACATAAAACTGGTTCACTCCTCTATTTTCTTGCAGAGCTGTCTGTTTCATAAATTTGTCATCTCATCCTCACTTCCAAAGGAATGCTATCACCATCAGTTAATTGATCCATTGACTATTTTCTTAGTAATTTTAAGACTAAATGATGAATGCTATGAAAACATAGGACACATATGTATAGTAGAGTTCTGCCTCCCATTGCAAGTCAATAGAATTCCAGCAACCAACTCTAGTACCCTCAGAATTCCCATCCAAAAAATTAATCTGTCTGACATGTCAACCTGAAAGTAAGTAACAGACATACAATCAAATCCCTCAAGCTGTTTCCTAAACCAAACCAATATTATAGAAGACTTGCAGCAAGTGGAACTGATGTGTATATATACACACACACATAAAAATTCTGGCCAGTTGTCACACATTCATTTGTGACTCAAACAACAGACTGAGATAAAATAACAAACTTCTCTTAGCAGAAGGAAAGCATAAGTAGGAACAGCTAAACACTGTTGTTTACCACACCTTTGATTCAGACTTAAGTCCCAGGCATGCTGCTGACAGAAGGCACAGTTGGATCACCTAAAGTCAAGGCATAGATGATCCAACTCTGAAGTTTATCATAACCCAGGTATCACACATGGAAATACAACCTCTCTTAACATTAATTTGGTGAACTTAACACTAGCACAGAAGACCAGCTGGTATATACTCAGCAGGAAAACATGTTCTCTGCTGCTGAAAACACCGATGATCCAGCAGGCTTCCCTGTGTCAAGGAGGAGACAGTTAGGCTACTAAGCATATCTAATATTTAGATCACTTTCTATCTGACCTACAGTGTCTGCACATATGCATTCTCAATGTGTATCCTGCTATACAACGCAACTAACACAGAAGATTCAGAATCCTACAGATGGATCAAATTCAGTACTCCACAGTTTGATCAGTAGTTTTGAAGAGTAAAAGAGTGGAATATAAGCTGTCACTTGGGTGAAGAAAGAAGACACCTATATTTGCAACTGTTCTATTACTTCCCTCCTTAATGTTAAGGAAAATCTCTCTTCGTATTCTCCTTCGTGACTCTCAGGGCGTTTTTATCTCTTTTAAATAATCCAGTACTTTCAACTTCTTTTCCTGGAGGAAAAGCTATTGCTTAGAAATACTTTATGTCATATTATACAAGCTCACTTTTTGCATTAATTCATTTCAGTGTATTAAGGTGCTAATCCAAGTTTTAACTGAATGTAGGAGTGTGTGCATGTGAATATTTCTTTGTGTTTACGGAAGCATAGATAAATATCCTTCATGCAAAGTGTTCAGTCATCCAAAAAAGTTCCACTGATTATAAGTGGGATTCCCCTTTCTCTCCCCTCTCCCCAACCTTTTTGCTGTCTCTGGTTCAACCAGAGAGGTATCTGATTAGTCCTTTGATGGGAAAAACAAAAGAACAGGCAGGTCTTTGAGACCCCACCTGTGGTCTAACCATGCCCAGTTCTCGGTTCTCAAATAGAAGACAGGGACATACCAGAGCAAGTCCAGTGGAGGGTCACTCAGATGATGAAGGGCTGGAACATCTCATCACAGAAAGGTTGGGAGAGTGGAGACTGTTCAGTCCGGAGCAGGGAAGTCTCAGGGGCATCTTACCAATTTGTATAAATACCCCATGAGGGGAGTAAAACAAGGAAGCCAGGCCCTTCTCAATGGTTCCCTGTGACAGGATGAGAGGCTGTTGTGGGTTAACCCCAGCCGGCAATAAGCACCACAAAGCCATTTGCTCACTCCCCCACTCCTGCAGTGGTATAAGGGAGAGAATCAGAGGAAAAAGGTAAGAAAAATAGTAGGCTGAGATAAGCAAAGTTTAATGATTAAAGTATAATTAAAAAAAGTATTCCTCCTACTTCTCCTCCTACTACGCAACTGCTCACCACCTGCTGACCAATGCCCAGCCAGTTCCCGAGCAGCAATTGCACCGTCCGGCCAACTGCCTTAGCTGTTGAGCATGATGTTCTATGATATGGAATATCTCTTTGGTCAGTTTGAGTCAGCTATCCTGACTGTGTCTCTTACCACCTTCCTGTAGAGAAGAAGCTGTGAGGGCAGGGGTAGTATGAGAAGCTGAAAAATTCCTTGGCTTAAAGTAAGCATTGCCTGGGAACAACTAAAACATCGGTATATTAACACATTATTCTCAGCACAAATCCAAAAACATAGCCTCATACTAGCTACTATGAAGAAAATTAACTTGATCCCAGCCCAAACCAGCACAAATTTCCTGAAATACAACAGAAATAAAAGAAGTTGTATTTAAACATAAGGAAATAATTTTTAATCTCATTATCAGAATGCATCTTGGTTTTGCACTGCTTTAGGGGACAGAGGTGAAACTAAGTGTAGGAATATGTCATTCTATCAGTAGGACTGGGTAAATTATTTTTTCAGTTCAACAAACAAATAAAAAAAAAGGCAAACAGAAACTGAGGTAGAGTAAGCCAAGGGCCCCTTCAGAAAATCCTGTAAAAGCAACAAGGATGCTTATGAGAAACTAGCCAAACAAGCAGAGTTGCATCCTGCTAGTCAGTTAAAGAAAAATAAATGCAAAATCCCATTTGCAGGTTGCAGTGCAGACTGTACTGGTTCACACTCCACTGTCCTGTATTTACGTATTTATAAAAAAATGAAGTAAGATTGCATCAAACAAGGCCTTTAAAGTTTCTTAACATGACAATCTCAATTTTATAGAAAATTATTCAGAATGAAAATCATAGAATCATAGACTCATAGAATCATAGAATCATAGAATCATAGAATCATAGAATGGTTTGGGTTGGAAAGGACCTTCAAGATCATCAAGTTCCAACCCCCCTGCCACGGGCAGGGACACCCTCCACTAGACCAGGTTGCTCAAAGCCTCATCCAGTGTGGCCTTGAACCCCTCCAGGGATGGGGCATCCACAACTTCGCTGGGCAACCTGTTCCTGTGTCTCACCACCCTCATAGTGAAAAATTTCATCCTAATGTCTAGTCTAAATCTACCCTCTTTCAGTTTAAAGGCAGTACCCCTTATCTCCACTTGGAGAAGGAAGTTGTCATCGACACATTCCAGGAACTTCCTGGCCTGTCTATGCTGTGCTGTGTTGTTCTTCTAACAGATATCAGGGTGATTGAAATCCCCCATGAGGACCAGGGCTTGTGAGCGTGAGGCTGCTCCTATCTGTAGAGGGCCTCATCCACTTGCTCTCCCTGGTCAGGTGGCCTGTAGCAGACCCCCACTACAATGTCCCCTGTCCCAGCCCTCCCTTTGACCATGACCCACAGGCTCTCTGTTGGCTCTTCGTCTGACCCCTAGTGGAGCTCCATGCACTCCAGCAACACCCCCTCCTGGTCTCCCTTGCCTGTCCTTCCTAAAGAGCCTGTATCCCTGCATTCCAACACTCCAGTCGTAAGATCCATCCCACCATGAAGAATGATTAATGAATGAGGAGGATCAGAGTCCCAATACTACTTCAGAGAATGGTTAATGACTAACACAGGGTAAAATAACGTCAACAGAACACCCAGCACAAAGTAGCTTAAGCTTCAAATGCTACCAGGCAGAAGAGGAACTATCACTTTGTTTCTAATTTCTAAGAGTAGAAACATTGTATTACACGTAAAGAAAGATAAATAAATAAGTAAATAAATAATATATGAGTGTGAACTTTTAATAACATAACTGGATGAAAATAAACTGTTTGTTTATTCTGAGCAGCTGAGAGATGTATCAGTACCAACTTTAGCCTTGGGAAGCTTTTCTTTTCTCCACCAAAACTGTTCATTTAATAAATTTCAGCTAACAGAACTTAATAGATAACTCAGATCTATTTTTACTGACTTCATTTCTCACTACACAAGTGCTATTTCAGTCCATAGATAGAATTATAAAATTTGATTTTTTTTTTTATCCTAAGTATCTCTTGTGATCTCTACTGTGGTCTAGCTATCACTGAGAATGTATCTTGGCTTGATTGGCTTCCACTTCCTTCTTAGAAGACAGAGAGAAGAATGACCAATCCTTCTGACCATGGTATATTTGACTACTATAATACAAACAGATGCTAAATAATACAAAATTCAAATATCTTCTGATACAGGATTTCCAGTAGCAAAGATAGTAGCTTCTCGTATCTCATACCCTGTGCAAAAAAAAATGAGCTTGGGTTTAAAGAATTATATAGAAAATCTTGGACAATTTCACTCTTTAAGAATGAATAAAACAAGGTGTATCATTATATACTTATTCTGTAAATCTGTGTTTAAGTGTTTCAGTGTCCAGGAGATGTCTTAAGAGCTATAAATATTTCATAACTTAGTTTTCTTCTTAAAGCATTACTTTTCTACCTAAAAAAATGTACTTGTGATAATCAGCACAGTTAATACCTTGAGCTATAAGGATGGTCAGGATGTCAGTAATAAGAGATATTGTAGCTGCAAAGATCACAACTTCTGTGTATATCATGTAGATTATTCTTTGTTAGAAACAATATCTTACTAGAATTCATTTTATATAATTTAGTGTGTATATGAAAAAATGTACAATGCATGCAAAGAAGAAAGAATCTTCCTTGAATTCAGCTCATTTTGCATGCACCTAGTTTGAACAGAGCTATAACGGAATTTAACTGAATTGAAATTGGGTTGTCCTAAATAGAGATAAGTAATCTGAGGATTCCATTTCATCTCATGTGCAGGGCCTGAATGCAACGCTTGTGGAGTTTGCTTTTATTAAAACCTTAATGTACATTTACTAATGTAGGTTTAAATGTGACCTAATTCTTAATCAAATATATTTCAGCAGCAGGAGGGCCAACATTCAAATAATTATTAATTGAAAACTTAATTAAATATTTCAAAATACACATGAAAGTGTTAAGATGAAGTTTCAGATCATGCAGTTTGCATCTGAATCTGAGTAATGAAAATGAAAGACTTGATCCAAAAGCCTCTATAGTCAGCAAATAAAACTATCCCAAAGCTGCTGAAGAACATCTAGCTCTGAATATTTGCAATGAAGTTTTCTGTGGCAGTTTTGCCTTACATGGAATATAAAAATAAAGAGTTGGCTTTACATGCCTGTTCCAAATTCCTGAGCTTCTCTGATTCTTCTGCTGTGAAATGCCACTTTACTAAACTTTGTCCAAAACTGCCAGAAAAATATTTTCCCAGTGTAATTGGAACTGAGACTAAAAGATGTAAAGATTGTTGGTTTTAAGTAAATAAAATTTTATGGCTTAAGTACTTTATTCTGCATGGTTAGTCTCAGCATACTGATGAGGAGCAACTCATGCACTTACTAAAAACTTCCAGATTGTAAAAAAAACCTTCCAGATTGTAAAAACAATCGAATCTGTTCACAATGGAAAACATTTCTTTAGTTATTCTCAATTTATGCCACATTTTTCTGCACCCACAGGTGATTCATTTCATGTCTTAGCACTGTTTATAGCCATTGTGATGCAGAACCTGCTGATGGCTCACTGACTCGTTTTAAAATCTGTTATGGAGGGATGCATTAACATTGAGAGTCCTGTATACAATTATGATGATGTATAACCTTCACTATATAAAATTCTCAGGACAAAGATTCATTTAAGTTACAGGAAATAACTCCAGAGGCAGATAAGGCAAAAAAAGGAAGATACAGCAAGCACACTTTACCAAAAGGCTGACTCCATAGCCCTTTGCATATTTGATTGTTGCCTTAAATGGCAACTGGAGATGCACTTGTGTTTTTCATGAAGGTAAGCCAGGATGGGGGATGGAGGTAGGAGTGCATGCACATGCATGTGTGTCCTTGCACACATCGGCATTTGCACACAGGTCCATATGTGTACACCTGAGAAGAATATCTAGGACAAAATAAAGAGGGTTGGGCAGTAAGCCACTTCTGCCTGCCTAGGAAAATAAAGCTGTTAAGAAGTGATTCTCTTATGTATGGGTCTGGAAGAGTGAATGAACCACAGACCAGTGGCACAGTTCAGAGACTACAATACAGCTGCACAAGGTGAACACCAGCTCTGGGCTAACCACTGTTCATGTGAAGAGCTGTGAAGAAGTTATATCAGTTTTGCACTCCACATCACATCTAGCTTACCAGAAGACACTGCAGGGACCTCTGCATCATGCTATTTGGTGCACTGCAAATGTAATCTTGAATTCTTTACTGCTATCAGCACAGCTTCAGCAGAAAAGATAAGGGGCATCTTCCTTATGCCCAGATGGGCAAAACCAGCTATCATCATGGAAATTCAAAAATTAAAATGAGTTTGAGATGTATTAATTTAAGGAGGTCATGCTTCTCGCCTCAGATGACTCTTTTTGAATGAAATGCATCTTGCATGTATCCTATTTGCTCAGTTCAGCATTACTGCATTCTAAATAGTTATTTAGATCAGTGGAAGGGAAAAGTAAAATGTTTAATAGGATCAGATAGCAAGTTGTGCTCACTTTGTGTTACCACAAATTACAGAGGACAATGGTGAAACAGGTATCATAACACTTATTTTTCTTCCATAAGAATTTCTGTTAGTTGAAAAAAAGGCAGTGTAAACAGAACTGTGATAGTACAGAGAGGAACAGCTAATAGTAAATAAAAAAATTATTTCATCTACTTTATAGAAAACTGGCAGGGAAATTCCTGCCAAATGCAGTGCAGGAATGTTCTCTACATTACAGTGCAGGATGGGGTGTAGCTAGCATACCCGTGCCTACACGTTGTTTGTGGGAGCATGTCCATTGCATCCTGCTTGACGCGGAGGAAAACACAACTGCTGGCAGATTTGGTGGTCTGAGCACTTGTCTGCCTATCTGATCCTGTTAGCATCAGGGTCAACTTCTGGCCTTAGTGAGTGATGTAATTAGTCCATGACCAGTAACCTGTGAGAAAAAAAAGTCAGACAGATGGATCTGGTGTCACAGCTGATCATCAGTTGCTGAATGTTGACTTGAGGGGTACAGAGTTTGGGTTGGAGTTGGGAGACGAAGGTAGGAGAGAGTTAATTTAACATGACATTTACAGTGGCACAGTAATTATTCTCTTATTAAAAGTGTGCATGAGCCATAGGCATTTTTCATGCTGTAACATTTTGCAGAATTACACAAAAGAAACCATTCTCATCCCAAACTCTTTTTCTGGCATTCATTTTAAAGTGATATTTAATTAAAAAAAAATAAACGAACAAAAAAAACCAAACCAAAACCAAAACCAAGACAAAAACCCTTTGCTGTTGCTGCATAGTCTCTGTTTGCCATACAGAGAATCTGACTTCTGGTGCAGGCTTCCCACAGCCCAACTCACTTTTGTTTCCTAAAGTAGCTCTGTGACCTATTTGTTATATGTCATATTTATTAACACACATCCATCAGCCTTGACAGTACAAAACAATACACAACACAGCCTTCAAAGTACAGATGCTTTACCAGACTGCTGGAGCTGTATGTGATCTATGCTCCAACGGGCTTACAGTGCCTTGTTAATGTGCATACAAAGATGGCATATGCCTTTCTTGTGGCTGTTATTAAGGTCAGATTCCTAAACATCTATGGATTTTACTTTTCCAACTCCACTAAATATTTAATTAAATTGTTTGATTGATTTCCCTCTTCTGTCTGGTTCTTGCTCCTATATGACTTGGTGTCTTTCTCTGAAGTATAGAAAAAAAAATTACATTATTAAATAAGGAAAAGAGGAATACCATAGCTTGATATCCATGGCCAGCAACGGCATGTTATAGAGCTACATATATCTGAACCACATTTATGAAAACAGAGAAATCCATAGTTAATACAAAGCAAAGCTCTTGAACTATATAATATGTCCTTCAAGAGAGATATATCACATTCCGGTTACTATCAAGAAAAGCAAAAATGAAAGGGTAGTCCATAAATAGATTCCTGAGGTAAAGCTTACAAGGGGACAGCACCCTTCAGTCATATACACAAGTGCCTTAGTATCTGAGACAATGCTTCCTACTTTGCTTTTTATATCCTTAGCTGTACTAAAGCTCTAATTTAGCCTTCCTTATTTTAGTGATAACAAATCCAAGCACGGCACCAATATAAATAAGAAACAAAAGCCTAGAAAATCTGGTGACTGCTATTATCATCTTTTTCTGTTCATTGAATCTATTCTGTTTTTTTGCTTCCATTGTCACTGTTTTTAGGAGTCACCACCAACAAATTTATTTCTTTATGTTACTGTCTTCATAACGGATCTATTATCTCTCTGAATTTAATGTTTCCATATCCAGCAACAGTTGTAGTCTGAATCATTAGAAGTGAAGACTCTGTGGATTGACCTTCAGCTACAAAACTGATAAAAAAAGTAGTCTCACGTTAGATGAGGCTCTGCCTAAGAGAGACCCCCCATTCCAAAAATCCCACTGCTTTTCAAAAGTACTGGTTTAGAGAACCAGACTGATGCCTTCTTAACAACCATCTAAACCACCCCCTGCAGAGCTGTTCCTCAGTCATTTCCTCTCTGAAGCTTTGAGTTGCTCAGATTTCTGCAACAGTTGTTCTAATAGGCTGTGCCTACGCTTGTTCCTCTCATTTTTAATAAATGATTGTTATGATGGATTAGGAAAAGATAATTTGATATAAAACAGATTTTGTCCAGATTTTGTACCTTCTCCTTTTATGTACTCTCCCACGAAACCATGGAAATCTGGAAAAAGGGGGTGTAGAAAGCACCTGTTGGTGTGTGTTCCCAAGCTTAAATTCTGGCTACCCACACAGTGCCTGTGTCTGGCAGGCCACTGTCTTTTTGTTTTCTTTGCTAAGCCAGTAGCAGAGAGCAAATATCACCCTGTGATACTCCCATAAGCAGCCCTGTAAATGGTCATGACGACTCTGCTTTGTGTTTCGACTCTTTTGTTCTGAGTGACAGCAGGAGCAGTCACATCTTGGCATTTTGCTCTGTACAGGACTGATGTCCTTGCAGGCAGCCTGCTGCCCTGCAACCACGATCCCCTTCAGCTTAATCAGGACTCTCAGATGTTCAGTGCCTATGTACCCACCAGAGGTTGCTGGCAGGTTCATCACACTAGGACTCTCAAACATCAAATAACTCTGTACATTGATTTTCCTGACTCCCCAGGGAACTTCAAGAAACATTTTGCTTACATGTGCTTGTCAAGTACATAATCTCACATGAGTTTTACTCTGAAATTTCTCCCATCTCCTTCAGTCTACCTCACTGTCTGTCAGTGAATGCAAGTGCACAAAAGGACATTTAATTTTTCTTAAATCACTTTCCCTTGTCTTAGTGATACATTTGTACACAATATTCAACGCAGAGACAGCTAGATTCAGCTTGTTTTCTTCTTTAAGCTTTTCCTTTTATTTCTATTCATAATAAGCTTGTCCTTTGCTCACAAACTTTTATTTCATTAAATTCTGGTATAACATAAAAAAGCATGAACCACTGCATACGTACCAGAACTCGCAAACATGAATGAAGTTTGTATGTTTCTGCTCTTGCTTCGCTTACTCCCTCTCTTAGCTCTCTCCCTGATCTCATACCTACAAATAATTCTTGTACTCAATCTCTTTTAGAAAATCCTTTGCTCTAATCCGTACGTGCCTTATAGAGTACCTGATCCAGTATCTTAATCTCTAAAATTGAGTCTCTTTATTGGCTTGACTCTTTTCAGAGTGGTTTCCATCTTCTCCAGTCAGTCCAAACTGACTTCAGAAAGACAGTCAAAAAAGAGCTACTCCTATGCTTCAACTCTTTCATTTAACATCTTGTCTTCTTTAGTCATTCTTTACTCATGTCTTCTTTAGTTTTCTCATTGGAGATCTCGACATTGTCATAAATTTCAGTTTCTTCTTGTTCTTCTTTTTATCTCATGCGCTGCTGTAATTCTAATGAATATGTCTTTAGGCTAAAACCTTGCTACTACAAATAGCTGTCTTCCAAACAAATAAATTTCAAACTCCTTATGTTTCCTTTCTGAGCACTAGGCAATCTCAGAGCACTTACACCCTTGCTTCAATATTTTCCCTCTGCCTCCTACTCTTCACTTCAGCACCTTCAGTCTTTAACTGTCAGCTTTGACCTGAAGGCTTTGACTGTCAGGACAGGGAAATTAAAATACGTTCTCTTGCATAGGGAGGTAGAGCAGAAAGAGGAGCACAAGGCTGAATTTCCACTGAGAGCAGTATTCCCAGCCAAGCACGTTGTTAAGTTTTATTCTTAATTGCTTCTCTTATTTTCCATGTGCCACATTTTGAGGTTCTTCTTTACCTCTTTTTTCATCTTTGACCTTTCTCAAGCATGAAGTAAGAGGCTAGGAGTTTTTACTGTGGATTTTATTGGGATCCAATTAAAAAACTACGATAATAAATTTTAGGATTTTCAGAGCAGTCCTACCACTGAACTCCAGTTTCATTTACAGAATGATAGTCTCTTGCAAATTAGGTTTCAATACTTTTTTTTTTTTCTGTAAAATAAATAGCTCATCTTCAAATCAAGCCTGGAACAACTTTATCTTCTTGTCCTTTCAACTCTCTAGGGTACTGAGCAAAGCTGGCAACTTCCCAGTGAGTGTAGCTGCTATGGAATTCTCTTCGGAATTTGTAAGAGAGAAAACATGCCACTCTTAAAGGAAAGTTTTAATTTGTCACTGCTTATAAAATGATGTGTAAGTCGTGGGCAACAGTTTGACTCTCCAATCAAGGCAAATCCTACCTCCTTTTAAATTCAGATCAGAGCACTTTTCCTGTGTACTGGAATACTAATGCTTATTTCTGTGTTGATTTTTCTCTGATGGAAGGCATATATTCTTGCTATGATGTTGTTAATATTGAAGAAAGATAAAGAAAAGAAATGTCATACAGTGGGTGAGGTAAAGATAATGTGTTTATAGTTTTATTTTTCATTTTACAAAAAAGGTATTGATTCATTGCAAGATGAACATATATAGACAGTGTGCGAATATACCGCAGTGTACAGATTGTTATAGACAACCTAGCTGCGAAATATGTTCGTCAAGATAAGCCACTATTATGACTTCAGAGTTATAAGGGGAATTGTATCATAGGTGCACTTATGTAGCTAGTCACAAGAAAAATCTGCTATGGAGCTAGGGACTGATCTTTGCAGTCTTATGAGAGTACTCTAAGGACTCACTATTTTTCCTCTGAAAATTAACGTTTCACATATGTGTTCTGGGAAATGCCAAAGCCAGAGGAACCTTACAGCGAAGTTAGAAAAACCAGATCACTTAAAAATAAATTCACTTGTATGAAGGCAAACTCTGTCATCATTTTGAAAAGTATGACTATTCATTACAGTATGGTGAAATATCTAGTTCAACATATTTCTGTCCTCATAATCACTTAGATCCTCTGAGTGCTGCCAAGAATACAAATGTGGAACAAAAATCTAAATAATTGCTTGTGATGGGTTGGCCCTTGGCTGGGGACCAAACCACACACACCCGCTCACACAGTCCCTGCCCCCACCCAATCATAGGGGGGAGAATTCAAGAGGTAAATGGCAAAGAGGACTTGTGGGTTGAGATAAGGACAATTTAATAACTAAACTACAATAATATTAGAAATAATACTATATACAAAGATGCAATGTGATACACAGTGATATTAACCCTCCCCACCTGATGGCCAAAGGCCCAGCCCACTCCCAGCCAATGGCCCCAAAGGAG
>WKFP01014689.1:379229-501939 GCA_011057875.1 Pterocles orientalis
CAGCACTAGTGAGGCCGCACCTCGAGTACTGTGTCCAGTTTTGGGCCCCTCACTGCAAGAAAGACATTGAGGCCCTGGAGCGTGTTCAGAGGAGGGCAACAAAACTGGTGAGGGGTCTGGAGCACAAGCCATATGAGGAGAGGCTGAAGGAGCTGGGAATGTTCAGCCTGGAGAAGAGGAGGCTCAGGGGAAACCTCATTGCTCTCTATAACTTCCTGAAGGGAGGTTGTGGTGAGCTAGGGGTTGGCCTCTTCTCTCATGTCATTAGTGATAGGACCAGAGGGAACGGTTTCAAGCTACGGCAGGGGAGATTCAAGCTGGACATTAGGAAGTACTACTTCTCAGAAAGGGTGGTCAGGCACTGGAATGGACTGCCCAGGGAGGTGGTGGAGTCACCGACCCTGGGTGTGTTCAAGGAAAGACTGGATGTTGTGTTGAGGAACATGGTTTAGTGGGAGCTATTGATAATAGGTGAACAGTTGGACTGGATGATCTGTTATGTCTTTTCCAACCTTGGTGATTCTATGATTCTATGAATACCTACCCTAGTGAAGTTGTGAGAATTTTGTTGTTGAATCTTAAATTGGAAGGATTCAACAATGAAATCTGTTTTCATGAAGGACTTGAAAGATTAGTCTAAAGTTCTTTCTACTTGATTATTAAAATAATCTTGATTTTTTATTGTAAGTCTTCCTGAATAGCATGGGAGCTATATCTGTGAATTATAAAATCTAGGTATTATGAAATAATTAATTTTAATCCCCCCCTAGAAAGGTGTAATTATTCTAAAATTAAATCACTGAGCCAAGCTTTTGGTTTGGTAAAATTAAATCTTCAACAAATATCTCTCTTGTGGTTTAACCTTACTTTAAATAAATTTAGTTCAGACTGAAAATAAGTGATACACATGAACTGGGGCATGACATGAAGTACAAAACAAAACCACTGGTACAAAAATAGCATACCTAGCCATATATGCCCTGGTTCTTATTATCCACAAGCACTAAAATATGTACTTAAAAAGAAAAAAAAACAACCAAACATAAAAACCAAACCTAAAAGAGCAACAGGAGCAGCATGGACTTCTGTCATTCCTGTATAAATGACATAGATTTTCTCTCATGAAATCTAAACATCTGTTTTTTCTGACTGAAAAAAAAAAGGCAAAAAGGCAAAGGATAAATTCAGTGGGAAGGCTTGTGGAGCAGTGAAGCCAACCTCTTTTTGTCCTGCCCACAATGAAGTGAACGTGGGTAACGGTTCCTATTCCTGTCATTGTAATGAGGTAAGGCAGCCAGACCTTCTGTTTCTGAGTACGTTTTAGTACAGAATTCACATAATAACCCAGGCAGGATTATAGATACTATATAAGAAAGGCTCCAGAGGTGGAGGATATAAAGGGGAATTTGTGGGCAGTACTGTTTACGTCTGCAAGCTAGGTCTGCTGCTCCACAGCTGCAACTGCAGGATGTAGTGCATCACCTGTTGTCCCTGCAGTGTTGCTTAGTCCAGCAACTTCACAGCCCTTTACCATGCCAAAAGGTTGAGACAATGGGAGAACAAGTCCAGGCTTCTCTGTCTTGAATTCAAATTCCTCTGCAGTGCTCATCAAAGTTTTTGATCACTGCTCCAGAACATCTACTCCTCGTCTTAGATTCTCATCTTCAGCATCTCAGTTCTGCACCCACAGTTTAGCCCACCGCTCTGCGGTCAAGAATCATCACCCAGCAACCCCATATTTATTCCTTAACTAGGGAAAGACTGAAACTGTTTCTCTCTTCTTCCACTGCACTATTCAGGCAAGCAGTTCATCTTTCTTGTTCCTAATGCTGAAGGAACCTGTCAGAGACTGGAAAGTCTGTTTGGGCTTGAGGAAGGAAAGGAAAAGGGAGAAGAGGGAGCCAGGCTTACTTCCTCCTGTCTCTTCTAATGTCAAAATACAGTACTAAATTCAGGCTGGTTTTACACATTTTTCTTCTCAACTTTTCTCTAACCAACTGGCTTTTTCCTCCTTCAGCATCTCCCCCCTGTCTTGTATTTTCTTATTCTTTCAGAATTATCTCATAAAAATAAAAACAGTTATAGATGAAGATATTGTTTCTCATGAGTATCCCAAGTCATAAAATCACTGAATCATAGAACAGCCCAGGTTGGAATTGACCTTGAAAGATCACGTAGTCAAACATTTTGTAGGAAAGAGAGCCTAGATGAGATTATCTAACACCCTATCCTGTTGCATCTTGGAAACCTCCAGTGATGGGGACTCTATCACATCCTTGGGGAGGTGGTTCCAGTGGATGATTGTTCTTGTGCAAAAGCTTTCTTTCTTATATCAAGATGAAACCTCTCCTGGTGCAAATTGTACCCTTTGCCCCTTGTCCTCTCTATGTTGCTTCTTGTGAAGAGAGAGCCTCCATCCTCTGTGTAGCCTCTGTTTAAATACCAGAAAACTGTGAGGTTCCTCAAAGGTTCCTCTGAGCTTTCTTTTCGCCAGGTTGAAAAGAGCTAACTCCTTCAGTCTTTCCTCATGGGGTAAGTTCTCCAGCTATTTGTTCATCTTCACAACTCTCCTTTGGTCCTTCACGAGTCTATCCATGTCTTTTTTGAATTGTAGGAACCAGAACTGGACACAGTATTCCAGGTGGATCCTGAGAAGTGCTGAGTAGAGTGGAATGATCTCTGTCTCTGCTAGTAACATCCCTGCAGATGCAGCCCGTGGTTCAATTTGCCTTCATCGCTGCAGCAATACACAGCTGGCTCATGTTTGGCTTGCTGTCCACCAGGACCCTCTGGCCCCTTTTGGCAAGGTCATATGGTAGTAGGCCACAAAAAGCTACTGTGGTACTTCAAAAAGATAAAATAAAATTAGTTCCAATTTAGTAATTTTCATTGTTAATCTAGAAAGCAAATCCTTCTTAAACTACTTGGCACGGTCTGGAGGAATGTTAATTCACTGGTGTTCTTGTGTAGTATAACCTTTCTGATTAAAACTTATTACCTGAAGTTTAACTGCAGATTAAGGAATGTTGATAGTTTTTCTACATATAAGCAAGATTTAAGTTTTTCTAGATTAACACCCTATAGAAGGCACTTTATTCATTTAGAACATTCATTCAAATTTCTGTGTTAATTTTCTAAGTTATTGTCTGTACATATACTGATATTCTCTGACATCAGAGGAAAACTCATAAAATTACTACTAAGTATATGTCAAGAAGTGAACATCTGTGTTGTCAGTATGAGAAATCATGAAAACTATAGTTAGGGATTTTCAAAGCTAATAGGACAACAATTCCACACAAGCCTGAATTTCAGCAGTGAGCTGGCTGGCTGTTTATTCTAGCTGGCTTTATAAACACCAACCATAATGCATAACATTTATATTTATCTCTGTTTTGCAACTGAATGCTATTCTAACTCTCTTTCTGAAATGTTACTGTATTTCAGTTTCCACACAGAATTAAAAGAAAATATATTTCAGTCAATAAAGACAAATGCAAATTTTAGCTCTCAAACAACTGCAAGTTATTTTCCTCCTTCCCTATTGACAGCCATGTGCCTAGAAATTCTCCACTGAAAAATGCTATCAGAGATACACACAAAATACCCTGAAGCAGTATCATACATAAGTGGAATTTCGTTGCACTTGACTGAGCTTAATGTGTCGTAGAAGCCACGTTTACACATTTTTTATTTCAATATAAAGCATTCAATGTTCCTATCAGACAAAAAAAAAAAAAAATCCAAAACTGTTTTGCTGTCTCTTTAAGTTTTTTCTTCCTTGATAACTTTGCACAGTTTTAACTTGGGCAGGAACAGTTGATTGGTGATTAGATGGTAGTGACCCAAGGCAGTACTTACCTTGGCAACATTAGGAGTAATACACAAAAATTATTTTAACAGAGACAAAGTATTCTTAACTAGTTTTGTCAATGCATTAAGCTCAGACAGGTTTTTCTTCAATATCAAGCATGGTTTTTGCCTCCATTTCTCTGCAGAAGCAAGACAATTTCTGCAAAACAAATTCTGATTTCAGTTAGAGAACTCAAGTATTGCTTCACTGAAAGAGGAAAAGCTAAAATAGCTTAGTAGCAAGATGAATTACAACTACAATATTCAAAGACAGAAAGGCAATCTGAAATGAAATAATTGTGATTGCCCATCTGAGTTGCTTCAGGCACAAATGTTTGTAGGATTTTTTACCTTATGCAACTTCTTCACTAAATACATTCATAGCATTGCACTGACCAAAGTAGAAAGTCTAGAATTTGATACATGTTTTTTGTTTTAGCGCAATGGCCTATGAAAAGCTCTTTGATAGCAACTTCATTTTTCAGACATTTAGTCTATAGTCTGAACAGATGCATGCTGTCCCATTGGCACTGTCACTAGGGAATATGTTCTGGTAGTACCCGAAGACAATTCAAAAGTATTTATCCTAATTTTTTTGCAGCAGCACTATCATTATAACTATTGTCAGTGAAACTAAAATGTGCTGGTGTAAAGCGAACCTCTTTTCTACTAGCTGAAGCAATTGTAATTTGCATAAATCCTTTTACTTTCATATACTACATAGAATTGACTGTGGTTCACTGAGGTTATCAAGCAATTTTGTTTCAATTATCATGTTACAAGTGCATTTAAGGGTCTAAAGATTTGAGTATAGGTACTGAACACACACAAAGAAATACAGAGTTTCTGCATCAAGGAACTTACAGATTGCAAAGGAGAGAGGGGAAAAGGGAACAGAGGGGCAACAATGGAACACAAAGTGAGAAAATGCTCATAGCAGGGCAGATCCAAGAATAACACGAGGTCTCCAATACCAGACCCTGCTGATTTTCCTCTTGTCAAAAAATTGACTGTGAACTGCAACCTGTAAAACCACGTCCATACTGCTAACACATAGAAGCATACACATTTAGGAAACAATATTATTTACATGCTTTTTTATATTTTCTTTATTATTTGGGGTTTTTTGCAAAAAAAAAATCTAGAACCAATTATCCATTGTTTTGGATCTTTAAGGACATACATGTTGCATACAGGTTTACGTCAAGCACTAAGACTTTATTCCTTTTCTCCTGGTGTAACTATGTCATATATATAACAATGATTTATTATGTTGCATTTTAGAACACTTAGAATACTTTTTTAGCTCTGAAAAAATCCTCATGGAGATACAGGCACTAACTGTGACAGCACAGGTCAGGTTTATCTTCATTAGTTTCATAAACTGATAGGTTTATTTTAGTCATAAAATAGGTCACCACATTGGCACATAGAAGAAAGCAAATTCAATATTCCTGAAAACATTTTCTCATTTCCAGATGATGCTGACACTCTTGCCATTACATTTCCAGATGAAACCCTCAGTAATGTTGTTGTTAAGTCTCCACTGTTATACAACTTTCCCAAGTACTATAGACCTGAAATACATTGTTGGAAACTGAGTCTGTTCCAATTCAAGGTAGCTGACCTAGCCTGGTAATTCCTTTCTTCTTCCTTCATGGAGACACTTACCCACATTTTCTACATCTACTGTGTAATTCAGGGGTATCCTGGAGGCAGGGTTTGAGACCAAAGTTACTGTGTCAGTTACTTTTCAGAGATTTCAAGGACAGCTGAGCAGGTGCCTTCTGGAGCAGAAAATGTCATCTGGCATCTGGGAGTGTTGTGGTTTAACCCCAGCTAGCAATAAACACCACCCATCCACTTGCTCACTCCTGTCCTGTGGAATAGGGGAAAGAATTGGAAGGGTAAAAGTGAGAAACCTTGTGGGCTGTGATAAAGACAGTTTAATAGGTAAAGCAAAAGCCATGCATGCAAGCAAAGCAAAACAAGGAACTCATTCACTACTTTCCATGGGCAGGCAGGTGTTCAGCCATCTCCAGGGAAGCAGGGCTCCATCATGCTTACAGGGGAAGACAAATGCCACTAGTCCAAATGCCCCCCTGCTCCCTTGTTCTTCCCCCAGCTTTATATGATGAGCATGACTTTCTGCAAGCACTGTTCAGCAATAACTAAAACATCGCTGTGTTATCAACATTGTTTCAAGCACAAACCCAAAACAGCCCCATACTAGCTACTGTGAAGAAAATTATCTTTACTCCAGCCAAAACCAGCAAATGTAGTCCAACTCAGGCTGCATAAACCCTCTGCACCCATAGGACTTGGTGGGCACCTTCGTGCACCTAGAAAACCATTTCAGTACTCAATGGTATAGTTAGTGATATTAATAAAATTATTTCATCATAAACCATGTTGTAAGAATGCTCAGTTCTGAAGCAAAATGTTCAGAAAAATAAAGAATTTTTAGGAATACATATCTTTTCAGTGAGTGATTTTAAATTTCTTGTACTGTCACATATGACCATTATCTTCTCATTGCTCAAAAACTAACATTGAAACAGACATAACTGTAGAAAAACAACTTAATAAACAAATTCCTGTACAACATCTGTTGTATTATGTTCCTTAAAAATCCAATGTAAGAACATTTGTTTTAATTTAATGTATAGTATTTACTCAGAAAATTGAAATGTCTTGATCTTTCTGGTTAAAGATGTAAAATTTTATGGGTTTGGAGCTTTGATTTGTGTGTATGTTTCATACATTTTAAACTGATCAAAAGAGAAATAGGAAATTTTAGGTCTACTTAATAGTACAAATATTCCACGTGGCTTTCCACAGTGTTATTCAGCACAGATGTTTCTAGAATTGTGATATATCAAGAGAATTTTGTGTTAAATTGGCCCCAGAATTTCTCATGTTTTACCTATGGAGAGGTAGATACAAACTGGCCCAAGGGGCAAAGCATTTGGGAAACTTCTCTGTCTGTCTTAAACACTGACTTTTCCCATCACAGTCATCTAGCTCCTCAACTACATTAAACTATCAAGATAGGGATTTGTGCATTAGAAATTATGTATATGAATCTCTTATACATACTTAAATAGATAAACACACAGAAACACAGGTGATTTTCAGAGTGGAAGCAATCAACCAAAATGTCCTTGATTTTAGTGATTCTGACACTTCAGATGAGAAGTATTCATCATCAGTCTGCCTAGGGCTTTAGACCAGGCTACAGTAACAGCACACAGAACTATGGTTATCGCTCTGTTTTGGAAAAACAAATAGGTCTTCCACCTTGTATGATAAATAGTGTAACAGCAGAAGTACATCTGGGACCTTCCTAAAATGTAAGGAATATCTGACAAGTCTCCTACTCTTACGTGTAATTTGTAGAGACAATAGGAAGTAGTTCAGTGATATTAAATCACATAGTTCTGGACAAATTTGCAAACTTTATCACACTTGACCCTTTCGCTTCTTTTTACTCATTATCTTCCCTCTTCTCATTTCTTCTCATTTCTTGTCACGTTGGTGACACTTCTCCATGTCATTTAGGAGTTCAGTACCTTTTCATTTCTGATTTCTCAGTTCTGGATATGCTAAATGTCGTCCAGGAAAGAGATCAAGCCAATTTCCAAAAAAGAAAGAGACAATAAGCATGTCTTCTTAAGTAGCCCCTCACCTTAAACTGTGGAAATCATAACTCTGACCTTATCATTGACTTCACACATACTTCCTTAAGAAATTGATAGGGAACCTACAACATTACAGTTTTCTGTATGAGCCAAAAGCTGATATATAAAGAGCCCTAATTAACCTAGTCAGATTTGGAAACATTTAAAATAACAAGATGTTCTCATATTTTATTGAGTTATTACATTAAAAAATCAGTATTTGCATCTGTAGCAACCAACAGCATTTACTTATTACTACCCCAGTTATTAAAACCACAGCACAAACTTGTGAAGCTATCAGCTGTTTGCTGTGGTAACTAATCCAGTTCACGACCAGTGCCAACAAATAAATATTCTGAGACAATGCTTATCAATTTCTTAAAGAAAAAAATATTTTAGGGCAATAATTGCATACCAATAGGATTAATTGACAATTGCTATGTAGTACTTAAGTATTGTGGTATTATTCCACTTCTATCTACCGAAATAATTATTCTGTTCAGCCATTCCAATAACTAAGTAGGATTATTTTACACTTTATAGACTGAATTTTGAGTAGACAGTTTTGTTTGTCAGAACCTGCAAAACTTAATTTAAAAAAAAATTATTTCACTGTTATTGCAGTTAAATAACAGTCATTACCTTTATCTGTTCAACCACCAATGGAAATATTACCAGTACACTAGTTCAAACTATGCTCCATTGTCTTAAAGTATTTAAGAAAATAAACCAGAAAATATTTGTCTTGGTTTTCAGAAACACAGATAAACCATGGCTAAAAAAAAAAAAAAAAGAATTACTGTGGGACCGCACATACTAACTTTATTAAAGACCTCTTCTCCTGAAGTTAGTTCATATTTAAATTTCTCAGATAAATGGGATCAATTTTGTAAATTATTTGTAATTTATAACATCTGAATTATGTTAGCAACTCAATAAAATTCAAAATATTGCTATCATTCTGTTTATTGGACTGATATTCACAGGTAACTGCAGCATGAACTACTAGTAGTATGAGGCACTACTGTGTGCTTATAATACTCAATAAACTATGTTCCTCTCAGTTTTAATACAGACTCAGTTTGTAAAGAAGTTTATACTGAAAGTACAGGAAAAATATTAATCTTAAATTCTGGTCATGTTTATGATAGGGTAGGCACAGAACAAATATAAAAATAATGTACTTCAGTGTTTTATTGTTTAAATAAGACAACCAAAGCCTACATGAAAAAAAAAAAAAGCAAGGGTTGAGCAGATTAGCCAGGGAGTGTGCTTGTAGCGAAGCTATTAAAGATTTTGGTTCCTTTGTGACAATGCTGGGTGGGTGACAGTGTATCCTGCTGATGGGATGGGAACTTGTGATGGGTTTACCCTTGGCTGCGGGACCAACCCACGCACCCGTTGAGATAAGAACAATTTGATAACTAAACTACAAATAATATTGACAATAATAGTGTATACAAACATACGAATGAGTGATACACAGTGATACTGCCCCCCACCACCCTATGACCAAGGCTCAGCCTGTTCCCAGCTAACGATCCCAGAGCAGGGAGAGTCCCGAAACTGCACTCACAGGACAGAGTTAACAGTCCGAGAGTCTGAGACAGAGAGCTGACCAGGGTGAGGGAGGGAGAAGGTCTTGGGAGAGCGACACCTGGAGCGAGTTGACCCGGAGCAAAAGAGATCCAAAATCAAAAGGGACAATGTTCTGGAGGGTCCTCACCTATATACTGGGCATGATGTGTATATTACGGAATAGATTATTGGCCACTCTGGGTCTCAGTCCTGAACCTAAGATCAAATCCTGGGCTTGTATCTGGGGCTGTGCTCCCTCCCAGCTTCTCCTGTTTGCAGACAGCCAGAGAAGCTGAAAGACCTTGGCAGCGGCATAAACATCACTTCTTATCAGCTTTCTTCTGAGCACAAATACAAAACACAGCCTCTTGCTAGCTGTTTTGAAGAAAGTTAACTCTGTCTCAGCATAACCCAGGACAGACATCTCCATGTCATGATCTCTGTTCCTGTCATGTAGATGTGGGTGGAACACTGCTTTGAAAGAGATCTTTCTGAATAGTCATGAGGGAGTGCGGAGGGGAGGAGTTCAGCACATCAGGACTTGCACTCCTTCTGTGCCTGCCTTAGCTGTGCCTACAGGTCTTGGAGCTGCTGTTCTGTGCTGCCTTGTGCCTAAACCTCATACTGACGCAAAGGCAGAGCAACCAGAGCTGCACTGTACAGAGGGTTCCCCACTTGCAGAGCACTATATCCACCTCCCCGGGATTGCCCCAAGGCAATGTCGTTGGGCTCCCAGGGCTTGGTTTGCCTTGAGCCCCCCAGGCACACACTTCAGGCTCCCCATGGCACAAGAAGCAGCAGGCAGCCATGTACAGCTCTGGCCACTGGATGTGATCAGCCAAAAATCTGTCCACATACCATGTGTCATGAGTCGTCTTCTTCATCTACCTTCTTCTCCTCCTTTTGTTGTGCATAATATATTCCCTACATGAGTCCTACACTTAATTCTCTGGTCAAGCAGATGCGTATGACTGCAATTAAACTATTTATTGATTTTTCCCATAATAATGTATAAACTAACAGGAAAAAAAATGTATATAGCTAAGAGTAAATACTTCCCTTCCTTTTCTTTACTGTAACGAGAAGGAAGTGCAAAGCGGCAGGACACAAGTTCCATATTCGAGTCAGTGTCATCAGTCCCGTGGAACTTCAAAGACAGAAAATTTTTGTGATGTAGCCAGTATGTGCTAGCTGTGCCAAAAACACCCAAGAGACTACCATCATTTGATTACCTTGCCTCTCTTCTGAATTTAGCAAATGTTAGGGACTGAAAAATATCTGATCCACACTTGTAAAAAATGTGACATAAAATTTGTGTGAATTAACAGGAATTTTACAGTAACCTTTAACAGAAACAAGACTTCAATAAACATCTGTGCTCAACAGTAGTGCAAAAGTTAAGAAAAATGTCACAAAGGTACATCTACAAGACCTAATAGAACTTTGATTACAGCTAATTTGACAGAGGAGTTGTGACAGAATATGGATTGCTTGAGAAGGAATCTGGGTTTTTTTGGTCCTTGTGAAATTGGTATGTTATAAATTGTCTTGCCTGGCTATCATCAAATTTTTCTTTTGGTTTATTAACTTGGCAGAAGTTTTCAGGAATTAATGAACCTGCCTAAGACAAACAAATAACACAGGCAGGACTCCAGCCGCTCATCTGACACAGATCAGAGGGACCAAATAACAGTGTCTCCCTGCCAGATTTCGTTGAAGTTTCAGCGTTCTGAGAAACTTAGCTCCTCACTGGGGGTTTGGGAAAGATGTTCTGTACACTCTACTTGGAGACATGCTCCTAACAGTAGAATATCCAGTGGATATGATTATTACAGAGGAGATTCTAACAGGAAATTCAAATCAGTTAAAGCACTTGCCACAAAATATTGGCAACTGCTGCAAGGTAACTACCAAGTAGACCTTAAAAGAAGGAAAGCAGTAGAGAGGAAAACAGCTTTAAAAGAACAAATATTAGATAGGACATTACCTCATTTTTTTCTTTCCAATATGAGCTTTTCAGCTTTCTGCTACTTGTTTTTCAGGAAATTTTCACCGTAATCTGTATAATTTAACAGTAGTTAGGCAAGAAGAAAGTCTGGTTGCCAAATTCTTTTAAAAAATCTGGACCAAGTAATCCAGATGAGCAAGTTTCTTCTTTCTTACTCTCTCACTACCTTCTCTCTCCCATTGGAGAGAAAAGGACTCATATATCTTCTCTGGTTATATCCTATAGATTTTTCCCACCAAAAAATGACCTATAAGACTATTGCCATTTATCCTGACCAAGACACAAAATGACTGTGACGAATGCAAATAGCCAACCAGTCATGGCAGTTTTCTGTCCCTGTACCCAACGGCTACCACCCCAGCATCCTATGGACGCTGATTTCACACCTCTAGATGTTCATATGGTTTCCTACAACAGCAATGGTACTCTGCCCCTTGTTCCTGTCACAACGTGCAGTCCTCTGGCTTATCTTTGCTGCACATGTTTTGGATCAGACGACGAATCTAAATAACTTTTTTTCTCTTCCACTGTCTGGCTACATTTTATTGTTTTTCCTTCCTTTTTCTGTGTTTGCAGAGATTGCTGGAATATGCAACAGTCAGGAGTAGACATCTACAGAAAAGGGAAAGAGTAGTTAAAGCTTCCTAGCTGGGGAATCCAAATTGTAAGAAAAAATAAAAAATGTAAGCACAAAGAGGAGAAGATAAAATGTTACTAAGATTCTTCTAGTTTTCTGTATGAGTATGCAATCCTCAAATAAAGATTGCAACTCTTGGTGAATATCCAGGGAAAATAATTACATTCTGAGTACAAAAACTTGAGTATCAGGACTTGAAAGATGTTTTGATTTGAATCTGTAGCATTACTAAAAGAGGACAAATGATACAACTGGGGAGATAATAGTATGCAGAATATATTCAGATTTATCAGCAAGATAAAAAATAATGCAACAAAACTGATGTTCAGCTTTACGCTGTCTGGAAAATCAGAATTTATTATATTTCCAATTGCCATTTAAACTCCAGGAAACATTTGCCAGTAAAAAAGTAGTCAGAAAAGATACATACAAGTTTAGAGAAATTCTCAAAGGAATGGAATATGGATGTATTTATTACAGACTTTTGGAGAAAAAAACCTCCAAACCCAAAACCCAGAAACCCTCCAAGCAACACACTCCTTTTTGATGAACAAATTCACGCTCTTAATATGAACTTCAAACAACATATATGCAGGAAAAGTTTAATTTAAATTAATGAATAAACCCCATACAATAAACAAAACAAAATGCTCAAATGTATGCATTTATTTTTTGGCTCTAAACCCTTCTGTTTGTGTGCAGCTTGGACCACGACCAAGAAACTTCTATAGACAGTAGGCAAAAAATATGCATCTAAACGTTTGCCCAGTTTTGGTCTAACACCTACTTAAGTCCAAAAGAAGAGAGAATCTGCTTGTAATAAAGTGCCAGACTGAGCTTAAAGTTTGGAAAAGTGAGAAAACATGCAGGGCTATGGAAAACTGTGCCAGGGTGCTGTTTGATGCACATGACACAGCTTTGGCCCAGAGAGAACACCCAAAGTTAGGAAGTCAACTTTAATATTCATATCAATCCACTGATATCCTTTTAGACACTGACAGGAAAAATCCAAGTTAAGGCAGAAGTTACCAGCAGTTAATCTTTAAGAGACGGAATGAAAACACTTAACTCACGTGTTCCCTATTCAGGGATGAATTCAAGCCCCGGTTTTGCATCAAGCAAGTCTTCCTAGATCATTTATTTCAGGATCTTATGTACATAATGAGACTAAACCCTTTCTAAAACATTTTTTAAAAATAAATGAATATTAATAAAATGTTTTTTCCACTGCATGTTATTAACAATGTTAACATGTAAAAAGCTACATGAATACGAACGCATAAAACACAAAATATTAAGATACTAAAAAAATGCTATTTTTTTTAAACTTTCATTGATGTTTAGAAGCATCCCAGATGGCTCAGTGTATGAGTCTCATATATTAGCAGGGCATATATGTAAAACTAGAGGGTCCATATCTCAAAGATACTACAGTATTAATTCCATGGGATATATCTGTTCAAGATGTGGAAATTTTATACAAATGTGTCTGCCTCCATGACTGGCATGACAATATGTGGAATCTGTCAAGTTATTTTAAAATAGTTTAGAAAACTTTTTGTCTTTTTTTTTCCCAGTAGAAAATTTTCCTACTATTTGCATCCAGAATCATGAAAAAACTTCAGCCACATCTGTCAACTGCATAGTTTTGGAAAGGTTGTGTTTTCATGGACTTCTGTCTTTCAAAATGAATTGAACTAATACCAATGCAGAGGGTGACAGCACTTATTAAGTCACTGTCTTAGGTGAAATCCAGCCTGTTCTGCCAGCTTGTTTCATGACATCCTTGTTTTCAGGGCACTGATAAAAAGCCTTAGTTATTGAGTGTGATATGAAGCATTTTTTATATTAGGATATATTTTCTTTTTATCTTATAGCCAAGGTTAATTAGAGTACTTTGGTTTCCTTATGCTTTAGATAGAATTGTATATCTAAATTCCTGTTCCATTTAGCTGGCTTCTCATTATATAGATTATATAGGTTACTACCATTTCAGTGAAAATTCTAATAAACACTGAGTTTATATTCTTAATTAGTATTTTATTTGCTTATTTATTTAGAAAGGAAAGAAGGTTGTTTGATTTAGATGAACTAGAACAGAAAGTTCACAAAATTAGTGAAAATGAAGAATAATTAGCACAAGATATTCAATAAAGAGATTAGTTTCCATTTGCTAGTTTAGGTATTTCACTTCACTACTGTCTAGTTTCTGAGAAAACAGGGAGAACTTCAGTATACAAACACTTTTATTTAAAATGTGAAATAGCTCTGGCTTAGATCAGATTCAGTATTTACTTCTGAACTTCTATGGGAAGACCCCACAGAATGACCTAAATGAATACAGCACTTGCAAAAAGTTGTGAAAGCTAAGCTACTCCTTAGATGCCTCCCTCTGAACAGAGTATTGGAGGCTTAAAAAAACTGAGTATCTCAGCACCTGCCTATTTCAATCCCTGATTGAGATCCAGAAGGCAGGCCTCCAAACACTCAACCCTCTTGATATTCAAGGCCATGACTAGCCCACAGAAACAAAATCAAGGCTAATTCTCCTACTGAGGGGGAGGATAATAATAATCTTATCAAGACAGAAATGTTCCATTCAGACCTCTCTGATTTAATGAAACATTGCCAAATGCAATGCATTTTTCTCATAGATCAAGACTGTGAGCCAAATCTCCTCTCTCCCAGGTGATGAATCCATCAGGATTCAAAAATCATACTGAATCTGGATGACTCTTTCTGGCTTAGTGAAGCTGGACTCCTTGTGTCTCAGTTGTATCATTTTGAGAGGGATATATAGAAAAATGTCTTCAGTCTATTACTTCAGTATTGCTCTGGGAGGTCTCAATGTGAAGCAGCTAAAAAAGTGTCTTTCTCTTCCTTTCTCCTCTATAAAAGGTCAGACAATTACACCTCTGACTTATATAAGGGATTTCAGTTCCTTCCTCTCCTTCCCAATGAAATTATTCACACATCTTCCTCAGAAGCATGTTTGTAGATATTTATTACTAGAAGAGACCCCTGCCACCTCCACCTTGTAAATCCGATAGGCAGAACGCCTACCCAAAACCCTGAGCACGTAGTGTGTCCATCCACCTAGCACCAAGTCGCCTGTGCTCTGCTTAAGGGCAGGCTGCTGACTGATTAATGTGCTGCAAGTTTTAGATCTCATTAGATTGCGTGCAACATCCTCCTGCAAAAATGCAAGGAAAGCCCAAATATCTTGCCCAATAGTCATGGCACTGGATCTATACTCAAGCTTGTTCCTATAACTGGAACAGCAGACCTTCTCAAATCACTCTGCTCATTTCTGAATACCGTATGCCCCTGCTGCCACTTTCTTCTGCCTTCTTATGTTTTGAAGGGAGAAAAATAATAAAAGGGAGCCTTCAGCCTACAGAGTGGGTCCTTCAATCTGCAAATCCCATTTAAGAACAAATGAATTTATCAAAACCATGACTCACCTCTGGAAACTGGCAGATTGCAATGAACCACAGTTTTTCTTAAATACTAAGCTTTCAAAGCCTGCTGCCTGTCCAAGTTCCTCAGTGCCTCCAAGATGATTCTCTCTACCAAAATTGTACATGATCAGAATTTGGTAAATATATTCTGATTATGAACGCAGATGTATTGAAGACAATATTTTTTCTTTTAATTAATACTTCAGAAGGGCAAATTTAAATGAGGAATTCAGTGAACCAGTTTGGCACAGAAAACTGACCAAGTGAAAATTTATTTTTTCACCCTGCAGAGCTTGAATTACACCTGAAGCACATGAGACAACAGAGGTGCCTTCATAGACAAGTATGAATAGAGACTTTTTTTCTATAGTTAAGTTTGCCAAATGCAAGTTATTTCTGATCTGGAAACTACACAGGTCAGCTCTGCATCCAGGTAAATAAAAGGCACTGAGGAAACAGACGCTTAAACATTTGTCAACACTGGTCAAGTCAGGACACTAGCAGGGTGAATGGACATCTGCAGGCACTGTTTCGTACAGGCAGACATGGGCAGTGAAACAGGGGGAAAAGGGCAGCTGTGGTGGAAAGAGTGAAGGATCAATGACTGGAAAACATTTTTGAAAAAAATTTGAAGAAATGGGAAGAGGGAATCTATTGTGGATGACAGGAAATATATTACTAACATGGTCTGTAACCTCAGCTGTTCGAAACAAGTACTTGTCAAATAAATGGGAATATGGTTGTTGCTAACAGGCAGCTGCAAAGGAGTGTTTTTAATTTTAGCTAAGCTCACCACAGTTTCAGTCAAAAAGGCCAGATTTCCACATCTCATCTGAAAGTGTTTAGCAATGTCAGTACTTCTAACATACCCTGATTTATAACAGAGAACTGAAATATTTTATCAATGCATTATGGAAGGAAGAAATATAAGCTATGGAAACACCCTTGAATGTACTAGGAACATGCAAATTTCACATGCAGTCACAGCACACAAAAATCTAGCATGCCAAGCAGACTAAAAGATGCTTATTGAATACTTACCAGTCCAGAGGAAAAATAAATTATAATAAATAAATAAGGAAATAAATAAGAAGTGTGCATCCCTGCTATACAATTTCCCTTTAATTCTTGTTCTTAGATGTCATTTAGAGAAGTGCTTGAGTCTTCAAAGTAACAGACTGATCTGGGATTCAAAATGCAGCATGAAGTTATGCAGGACTTCTACAGCCTTGTTCAGATCACTTTGTCACTTGTGTATTTCTCTACCTTTTTACATTTCTTTTGCATTAGGCCTGTCTTTACTGCTCATGTTATAATCTCTTCCTGACAGATGACATGTTTGTTCACATTCGGGATCTGGCACAATGAGCCTGTAATCTCTACTGCATCACACAAAATAAAAACAGTAATTTCAACCCTATCTTTTCTACTTACCTTTTTCTGTTTAATCACATTGATTTAAATCCGAATATATTGACTCAGATAAATAATGTCTTCATTTTGCCACTCGCTTTTCTTCTCTGGCTGTCTGAGGACATATGAGTGACATTTAAACAAAAAACACAACCACTCCATACACACAACTATAAGCAGATTTCTTTCTGCTTTGTTGTCTTTTGTTTTCTTTTCCTTTCTTCCCTTGTCAACAGTAGTCACTCCTTTGATGTATGATAATGTGAGATAACTCATGACCTCATCTCATTCTGAAGACACAACTCCACTAATTTTGGATTTCTTCCTATACCTTTCCTGAAACCGGTCGGTGCCATGTATCATCATCCTGTCTACTTGTTCACAGGCTACCCTACAGCTTTCAAGGCTGCAGTCAATGTTACCCTATAAAGGGTCTGTTCAGGGACTCCGGCACTCCAGTTGTTCAGTTGTTTCCCTTCCTACACTTTCCTGTGATGAAATATATCATATGTACTTCTGGATCTTGTTTCCTTCCGGAACAATATTACTGGTGGTGATTGGGAAGTTTTTTGTTTGTTTGTTTGCTTTTATATTTGACTCACCCGTGCCTCCATTTTGTAATAAATTTGTTTTGATAGAGAGATCGACTAAGAAAATGATGTTATCCTTCTACTCTGAAGTGGACTATACAGACTAGTGCAGTTTTCAAATTAATGATGGGAAAATAAGGTAAAATAAGCTTAAGAAAAACACTTGTAGTCATAACAAAACCTCATTCAGACTTCATTTTCTCCTGTCCTCTTTTCTTGCTTCTGCTGATGTTCATCTCAGGTTTCTGGTTTTCCTACAGTCTTGGTGTTACAAAAAAATATTCTGTAATGATCAGCACAGGAAGGATACAGACCTATTGGACCTAGTTCAGAGGAGGGCCACAAGAAGGCCAGAGGTCAGAGGACTAGAGCACCTCCCATATAAGGAGGTGCTGAGAGAGAGCTGGGCATGTTCAGCCTGGAGAAGAGAAGGCTCTGAGGAGAATTCATTGCAGACTTTCAGTACTTAAAAGGGGCTTATACTAAAGATAGGGACAGACTTTTTAGTAAGGCCTGTTGTGATAAGACGAGCAGTAATTGTTTTAAACTGAAAGAGTGTAGATTCATATTGGATATAAGGAAGAAATTTTTTATGATAAGGGTTGTGAATTGCGGGAACAGGTTGCCAAGAGTGATGGTAGGTGCCCCATCTCTGGAAACATTCAGGGTGAGGTTGGGCAGGGCCCTGAGCAACCTGGTCTAGCTGAAGATATCCCTGCCTATTGCACAGAGGTTGGACCAGATGACCATTAAAGGTCTCTTCCACCAATGAAGCACTTGGTAGTTCCATGCTGATTATGATAAACTGAACAGGGTCTTCAGCAATTATGGGGACCAGTTATTCTGAGATGTATAAATGTGTTCAGGAAACCTATGGTAAAGAACCTGGCAGAGGGGGGGAAGTTGCCTTTTTTCTCATTATGATAATTTTGTCATTAAAAAATTGGTCTTATCTATCTTAAGACAATATTTTGTCTGAAATTTTTCATAGTCACCTTCTTCTATCCTGATACTTACTCTTTTTGTGTGAGCTAGTGTAAGGTAAGTAATATTTTTATTTCAAACAGGGATTAAATTTCAAAGTTCTTTGAAGAAAAATCTTACCTGCGGATGTAGTTCTTTTTCCTTCATCATTCAAACACTTGGCATGCTTCAAAGACTATTAGTCTAGGAAAACACAAGCAGGTTGACACTGATCATGCATTCTATCTTACGTAAGGCATTTCCTAAGCATGAAAAAGCTCCTTCTTCCCTAACACACTTATAATATTTTTTCACTAAACTTAAAGCAAGCCATGTCAAAATTTTAAATTTGCAAGTGTAGAAATATTCCTGACACCCTTGAAAGTAAGCAAGTTTTTACTTGGAAAATAAACACATACACTTAACATCTTAAAAATATATAAAGGAATGATCTTATGAAAAATCACATTCTTTAAAATATTGAATTATCTTAAGAAATTACGGTTAGCATTAAGCTTCCATAAACTTGCAACAGCGGAAAATAAAATTTCTTTCATGGAAAATAAATAAAGAAAATGTGTTTTTAAATTTGAATATCAGAGGAGAAAATGTGTGACATTCAAAGAGGAGAAAATGTGTTGACATTCAAAGGGTGACTTTTAGATGGATTCTGAGGGTGCAATTTTCTTTGATGATGAAGTGTCATACTACATTTAGTTCTTGAAAAATTAGAGTGAAGGAATATATGATAGAAAAACTTGAAAAACTGACCTTTTTTCTTTAAAAGTTTGAAATATACAATGATGCTATGTGAAAAAAATGTATCATTCGTATCACCACAAGACTATGTCTCTTTTTAACATATATGCACTGTCAATTGCTATGAAAATAGCTTTTAAGAATATGCTTTCCTTCAGGATGGATTTGAGAGAGTGAACTTACAATTTGACCTTCCACGAACTCTTCTTCTTGATAAGCCCAGATACGTAAATGCTTCTAAAAAGCAGCTAAATAGAAGCACAAGCATGTCTCAAGTAAATTAATTGAAAAATTGATGTGAAAATTAATTAAATTATTTCTACTAGTGTCAAATGCTCTAAGTCAAGGTCAGCATGTGTTTCGAATTCCCAGACTTTTATATTCATTCTCGTTACACTGTTTTAATGTTTTTCATAACATGCAAAATCCAGTCATGTCATGAAAAAAAAAGTAATTGGAAAAATTGCTAAGTTGTACAATGTTGCTATATAATTGATATCAACTCTTCAAATTGTTATAATGATAAACTCTTTTGTCTGAGTTATTGTTTTGATCTCCACAATCTTGAAGCAAACAAAAATCTGAGGGAGAGTAAACTTCAGGTTTTTGAAGCCAGCTCATCCCTCCACCCAGCTTCACAAAGCAAACCAGAGCACAGTAAGTGGGCACAAAGAGATATTTGCTTCAGAAATGCTGATCTAAACTGATAAATTAATATAGGTGCTCCTAGAAAGAATTTCCTTAAGATCAGGGGACTACAAAGTTTTCACTGTGATGTGGGAAGCTATTTGGTTGATCGAAACCCAAAACAAGAAGTAAAGACTTGCCTTCAAGGGCAGACAGAACTTGAGGAGTGCTGTATATAAACCCACATGGTTTCATGTCAGACCTTGTCACTTTGAGTTTTAAAAAGCTTAATTATTCTAATTGATTTTAAAAGATTTTTGGACTTTTTTGAGGAGCTTTCTGTAGGAGAGGTCTAAACAAACCCACCTCAAATCTCTGATTGTCTGGGCACTGACATCTTATTTACACTGGCAGCTGCTACTGGCATCAGACAGAGGCAGGCAGCTGAATGTTTGAATACTGAAAATGTCTGGTTGCAATACCTGATATCAGGAAAACCAGCAAACATCACCAAGTCTGCATATTTCACATTTAAAAATTGATATAAAGAACTTTACTACATTTGCATTTCTGTAAACCCACAGGCATAATTTTATGTACATACAGGTTGAGTACCCAGAGATAGACACAAGGGGAATTTTTTTTTAATGCAGAACAATCACCTGCCCCACATACTACATTGTGGGATAGAGTATTCTGATACATCTTAGAAGAGTCCTACTTCCTCCTTTTTTTTCTCAGTTATAATAATACCGCTGATCACCAAAAAGTATTGCAAATGACAACAAAATAATGGTGTTAAAAGTTGCTTCTGTTAGTGTAGCCTGCCAGAAATGAAGTAGAGTGAAAAATTCTGACATTGCAGTTTGTGTTATGCTGGCTTCCTTTGGGATGACTACAAGCAGTTCTTACAGCCTGTGCCTGTACAAACTGCCCAGGCAGAGCAGACCACTTTACTAGCCAGAATATGAAGAAACAAGCAATGCATTGTAAAGGTTAGTAAGATTGACTTGGTCTTTAACAGCCCTTCACTGCTGATGTTACAGTGTCAGATCTAAATTGTGTACATGCTGGCTGCACATAGTGGGCTGAAAAATGACTAGTGAGAATAAACAGCCAGATATAACTCTGTTCTGATATTCTCCCATCCTCTATACACTTTCTTATACCTACAATAAAAGATTTTCACAGGCATTGTTTCAGCAATGATGAGCTCATAGTCCTTTTTTCTGCCTGTAAGGGAGGTACCATGCCCAGTGTGACCAGGAAACTGTCTCAAAATCTACACAGGACATATACAGTTCATCGTATTCCCACACAGGGAAAAATAACACTACCACTAAGAACAAGACTTCAAAATTGCTTGGAAGGAGGAGGGGAGGAACCCAAAAGAAAAAGCTAACTATTTCTCCCTAGTTGTGGTTGTGGTTTCTTCAGGGTCCTTAGATGACATCTTAGAGTCACAGCTGATGTCACTACTTTTTTAATTTGAATGCACCCATCCCCACAGGTGCTTCACCCACAGGCTGGAAATTTATTCTTTTAATCCTTCTTGGGATCTTATTTACCACAGCATTTGTTGTTTATTTGTCTAAACTCACTTTATGTAGCTTTGTCTATTTTTCTTGAAAGAAAGGATGTCATCATTCATATTCCAAAAATGATTAAAAATCAAAGATGTTTTACCTTTTCATATAGAAATAAAGGGAAAAAATGCATTATTATCTGCAACAAGGATTTGCTTTTTCTCATCTCAGTATATAAGGGAACCCAGAAAGGAGAAGAAAGCATACATGTTTGGTTTGAAATTGTTAAAGGAAAATCAGCTTCTGTGCTTTAGATGCTAATTATTCATTAGCAAAGTGTATATTGGAAGATATAAAAATCAAATACACAAAAAGATATTCCTATAGTTACACACCCCCTAAAAGTCACTATGAAAAAAATGGCTATCTTGGGGTTGGAAGGAGAAATGAGATCTATTAGAATTATAGCTGTGCAGAAACAGAGCATACAGTGGCAAAACTTTTATAACAAAATTAAATCAATGACTACTTTTAAATATAAAGCATATGTGTCCTTGAAATGAACTATTTGTCACTTTGAACTTAAGTAAAGGAGTAATTCTTCATCAGTAAAGCTTCATCAATAGAGCTAAACAAATTTAGCAAAACTTAAATGTCTTCAGATGAAGAAAATAACAATATGTAGTTACACACAAATAACCCACAAGAATAGAAATATGGATGTTGTAGTTAAGGCTGGCGGCCGGAAGATGTCGCGCTGTACGAAAAGATAGGACTCTCTGCGTAGCCAATAGCGTTCAGTTTGTGATGTAAGCAGACGGAAGTGATGTTGTAAAATGCAATTTATATAAAGCCTGTTCACCCTTCAATAAACGCCATTTGCCGTCCACCACATTGGTGTCTGTGAGCAGATGGACTGAGCGGCCTGGGATTAGTCGCCGTGCCGTTCCTGAACCAGGTCGCCACGCCAACAAAGTCAACATATGGAGTAAAAGTATTTCATCAAAAACGAACAGACATATTTTATAGCACCAAAAATACTTCTTGTTGCAGTGGAAAATACCATAGTCGTTATTACAACACAGATATATGGAAATTTAAAAACAGAAAAAAAATGAATCTTGAGAATAAACAGATCACTCAAGCTAATATCTCAGACTACAGTATCATTGAAAAGAGAAGCTGTATTACATATTCTCCTCAAATGTAAATTATTCAGGCTGAAACTCCCCACTCCATTGTTCAACGGTTTTCTCATTTATTTTACATAGTAATGACTTCTTTATCAAATAGCAGAGTATTTATGTACGTGCTAATGTTAAACCTCATGGGAATAGTCCAAGATTCAGTTTTTATTGTTCTCCGTCTGTTCCTATTACTCAGACTTTTTGAAATGTTTTCCTTACCGGTGACATTACCGTCTCTTTATAAAGTAACTTTGAACTGTAAGTAACAGAATATGCATATGTGTAGCAAAATAGATCAATGCATTTTCTCTGCTCATCCTCCAGTTCTAATGTCTCATCCTAAAGTTTTTCACAACCTGTAAGACTGTGCTTGTATGAATAAAGTGTCTGTTTATTATGTGCTGCCTCCACAATCAGAGACTATAAATGTGAAGAGCTTGTCTCTCATCCATTTCTGTCTCGTCAGGATTATCTCTTTCTCCAGATATTTGGAAATTGAATCTCAAGGACTGGAGAAAACCTAGGATTTCTCTTCAACCAGTTTACAGCTATGAGGTCTCTTTTCATAATATTTTTTGGATAACACTAGTGTTTTGCTAGTGTATGGCCAGCCAACAGTCTTCAACTGATTATCTGAACACAGAAAGCCATCCCTTATACGTCATGGAAAAAGATGCAAGCAATTTTGAGTTCAGATTTTTAAGATTTATGTGATGATGTTTCTACATTCCCTTCACCACTTTTTTCTAGGAATGGAAAACATCACTTAATATGTCATTGTGTTTTATTCTCCTAGAAGATTCTAACATGATTAAAAATGGAAACTAAGCATTAATATTATGACGTGTGCAGAATGCTCTGCTCTTTGCCTCTTTCTTTGTCATGTAATGTGTTTTTGATGCTACTTACTGTTTAGTACTACCATAACACTCCAGTCATCATCAGAAACTGTTGTAACCACACATTTGTTCTCCTCTCCTTCGTAGTAATTTTTCCCTTTGACTAAACCATGTTAACTACTTTATCTAAAGAACAATTTTAATGTGAATAAAACGTAATTAGAAAATGCAAAACACTGACCTTTCCTTACTTTTATATGTATTTTATTTTATACTGAACATATTTTTAAATGATTATGCTCAACAGTTACTTAGACACTACCATGCAGCTGTGAGTTTACTACTTAATGGCACATTAAAAATCTTCTCTGGCTGTTGCTCCTAGGCTCAGTATAATATTTCCTGATGCCATATGATTACTACACCATGTTCCTGGAGCCTCATTAAAAACTTTAGTGGAAAGACATATAGATAAAATATTTTGGCAGAAATTCATACATTTCCTTACAGAGAAAGAGGCTAATATGTACATGCTCCTACAAATAAATGAAAAATGTTTTCCAGAAGATTACCAGATATTTATAACTGTGAAGAACAGATTAAAGAGTTCATAAGAAACCTGCAGAGAGAAAAAAATACGTTAATTGCTTCTAATAATTAATTAAAAGTCACATATTTTTTGAATGCAAAAATATAATACAGTCCAATAATATCTTTCAGAATACAATTTTATTAACTTCTTATTCTGGTCAATAACATTTAATTTGGCCACTTACCAGCAGATCTCAAAGTCTTCCAGTTACTGAGGTCAGAAACGTAAATACCGCAAGGAGATTGATAAAGTCATTATCCTCTACTAGTCCTTCCTTCCTCTCAGAGGAACCTGTGAATTTACTGGTATGAACCACAGGGACTGCACCTTTGGTTTTCCTGTCAGGGGAACTATGATCACGGAAACAATGAAAACTTATCCATCAGCCCTCAATGTCATACAACCACCCAGCACCAAAAGGTCTCCCATACAAGTTGAAATCAAACAATGCTGCAACCTCCAAATGACTCTTTCAATGAATGTAGGATATACAGTGCTGCTGGAGAATTAGTTTTCACAAATTATTTTTCCATCCCTGCTTTCTGCATCCTCATCTGCAGGGGAAACCTACAATGGACCTTCAAAGACAGGTTTGGAAACCATTTTGTGCCCTCGATACAAAAATCAGGGATTAGGAAAGAATATGATTCTGTAGCACATTCAAATTTTTTACAACACACCACCAGGTGACCCTTCACTTTGAGGATGTTAAAAGGGATATTTACCTATATATTGTATTTACTAGAGACAGTAACTTTTACTTTAGCTTTTGTTAACACCTTTCTGAAAGTAACTATGAGCATAAATAAGAAAACTCAGATAAATTCTTTCAAACCCAGATTGAAGATTGGGATACTTGTACATTAGTCTGAATAAATCAATGTAGTGCTTTGATTGTACCACTGTAAATAGAGCAAAAAATAAAGTTCTTGCTTTTTATACATTCTCTGAGACAGCTACAGAGGCTGTTGAAAGCCTCAGATTTACAAAGCAATCTGTAAATTTTATGGTACAGTTTAATTTTTCTAGTTGCTGTTTTCTGTTTTATGTAACAAATATCCTTTGGTCATCCATTCAAAGTGTTGGATGTAGGCAGAAAATTCAGCATGCTAAGAACATCTAAGAAAGGATTTACGAATTTTTTTTCTCAAGCTTCTTAATAAGGGCTCAAGCCAATTTCAGTGTTCATTGAAAGTGTCTCTAGAAATATACCAGAGTTTTTTGTCTGTCTTCACTTTTGCAAACAGATACTCATTAAAACACTTTTTTTCCTGCTGTTATACAATGACATTGTAGCCTGCAATGATACATTTTATCTACCTACTTTCTCTCAATACCCAGCTTCTGCAAGTACTATGATGAACCGTAACCTGCCTTCTAGTTCTCACTTAAAGAAATTTTCTACTTCTTGAACTGATTTCTGCTTGTACCGCAGTTTTCGACTGTTACTTATATTGAAATAAAAGGTCAATGGTACAGACCACATAAATAGCAAATAGTATGAGGTCCCAAGCTTGTTAGAGAAACCTGCCTTGTTTGCAATAAAACAGACAACCCATCCATGATCTCCAAATTTCAGTGTTATAAAAATAATTTTCACTCACAGTTAGTCTTTGGCTCTCAAAGAAGGCTTTGCCCAGGCAGCTGTTTTGATTCCTATTTTGTAATACAGGCCACACGGCCAAGGGGTAAATGGTCCCCAGGACATAAAGACTGAATAACCATGCTCACTTCTGAGCTGGAGAGCCTTCAGGTAGGCCACATATGTAATGAAACCCAGCTTCTGGGTTTTCATTTGAAATTTAAAATATTTCTGTTCACATTATTTAATGGCAGAAACTTAAGTGCCTAGTGTCAGAATCATTCTGCACAGTGTAAAAAATAGAGCTATAATAACCGCCACTCATTCATCAATGTCAGAGTGAAAATGAACAACTACCATAGAAGAAGGGAAGGTTGCTCCTTTTGACTAAAGAAAGTTTTGTCGCTCAAGTTCAGCTGGGGTAACTTGCTCATCAGTAATTTTGAAATAGTAAAAAAAAAAGAAATCAAAGACAAAATTACCAGTCATTCATGTTGCACAGAGTATATCCCATGGCAGACATGAAAAGAGCGGCTTTCCTGTCTTTTTGCTTACTGGGGCCAGTGTGTGCCAGTGTCCCTGGAGAGACACTTTGTGCAATGTGGAAGCTACTGTGACCAGAATGGAAGAGAGATATAGCTGCTAAATGCTGTCTTCAGTGAATTTCTACACATTCACTGTCCAGGGAAGCACACTTGGACAATGTTGACCTGCCAAGAACATTGTTCAACTTTTAAGGAAAATAGACTACAGGACCACAAGCCACTGGAGTCACTACAAACACAAACAGTGTTTCATTAAATGCCAGAGGGTTTGTCTGCATCCTCCTCTTCACATAGAAACTATCACAACTTGACAATGTTATGTTCACTCTATGATCTTTGAAAGGTCAAGTCTGAATTAATTATGAGAGGCTAGAGGACTAGGTCATATTTTGTGCTGAGTCCCTATTAGCTTTGGGGACTTTATTTGAAACTTCTTTTCTGCAGTATGGCATACTGGTAAAGTATTCATTAAGTATAAAGAAAACCCAATTCTAGCCTCATCCATTATTTCATTTCATATTTAATTTGTTAATTGTTGTATGCATTTTTTTATATAGAAGTTCAAAAGGTCCACTGTGCACATGGGCATGCTGAGAGAATATTATAATCAGAAATTAAACTCAATTGATCTGATTTCAGGTACATTTTTGCTTGCATCTTCTTGAGAGTCTTGGAATGAAGGTTAGTAAACTAGAAACTGTTCAAATCAGTAGTAGTTCATGATCATTCAAGTCTCTTTATTACTAATTAAATGTCAATCCCCTGTGCTCCTTCTGCCAGGGAAGCTGAAATAAGAATATGTAATGGCTGCAGGAAGTTAGTGTTTTGTCAGTTAGGTTCACGCCATCATTGCAGTGAGAACTAAATAGGAAAAAACAGCTACACCTTATTTAAAAATCAGTTGCTCACTGCTGAAATTTTAAGATGTAAGCTTAATTTTGCAGAAAAAGTAATTTTCTGTTCACATTTCATACTGCAATAGCACTATATTTTGCAAAGGATAATGCAGCATTCACTGTAGGAAAAATTCTACAATTGCTCTATTACATGCATAGTTGCATGAAAATGAACCAGGGGAAATTATAAGAAACTAACAACAAATTCAGTGTAAAACTTGTACTTAGATGTCCATCTGCTTAATTTAAATGTGTTTAAATTTAAAATTATTATTAATACTAGTATTATTACTATGAAAATATATTCACCAATATCTTCAGATTCAGGTCATTCTTCTGCTTCCTTCTATATTTTATGTGATCTAAAAAGCTGGAATATTTGGATGGAACTGAAAATAGCAGTTTTTCTTCCATTCCACCCCTCACCTCTGAGAATAATATATTTAAGAATTATCATTAAAATACAAATTCGTCATGAAATCTACAATCTTCACAAACTTCACATACATCAGCAAAAATTATTCCCTACACCACAATTAAAATAACATCATCACAACACTGACAAAAGTGGACAATTTACACACAATCCACTTCTTGTCCTTTCATCATAATTATGACAAAAATTCCCCAAAATCATTCCATTCTTCTCTCTAGCAATGTTCAGTCTGTGTTTTGCCCATTACCTCTCCCAGTTACTGTCCTTACCTTGAACTCCACATGCCCCACATTGGGTGCCAAAAAAGGACTGTGGTGGGTTGCCCTTAGCTGGACACCAGGTGCCCACAAATCTAATCTTGGCCAGCAGCAGGTCCATCTGGAAGCTGGCTAACATTGGCTCTGTCAGACATAGGGGAATCTTCTAGCAGCTTCTCACAGAAGCCATCCTTTTAGCCCCACCCCGTTACCAAAACCTTGCCACACAAATCCAACACATTTAAAAATATGCATTACCTGTTTCCATGCAATAGTTTCTCTCTTCCCCTTTTTAGCTCCTTTGTCTTCTGTTCTCCTGCTGAATCTACACTTGTTGACCTTGTTAATAAATACAGATGTTTGTATTAGATGTAGGCCAATGCACTAACAAGAATAATCGAAGTAATGAACATTAGAACAAACCAGAAAAGTGATTTCAAACTAAGAAGAAAAACTTTAAATTAGAAAAAATTATACTAGACAAAGGAATCTGCAAAATACGTAGTGTAGGGTATTTCATTACATTTTTTTTTCTCTCTGTGAAGATGGCATTCTGGTGGGACCACATCTCTACAATCCATGCTTCTGTAAGCATCTTTAAGTTGCACTGTTGAAGTTCCTTCTGAGGATGTCAGGAAAACAAAGTATGTGCACTATAATTCCCATGGCACCTAGCTACAATTCTCATGTTCAAATTCAAGCTGTTAAAAAGCTAATGGTGGCATTTGTCTAACATAATTCGTACATTCAAAACATAGTCTCCCAATCTTTTTCTTGTCTTTACAAGTCACTAGAGTCTACCTGCATGCTGCGGTCTAACAAACTCCACAAATACTTTGCCTTGATGTCGTCTCACTAGGTCAGAGACACTAAATCAAGAACTCTGCACAACCTTCTTCCTTGACCTCAGTCCAACAAAACACAAAGGTCTATGCTCCTTTTGAATTTGCTTAACTAGAAGCAGGACGGTAACAATGCGCTTCCATTATTTCAACACTTTCAATACTTAAAAGCAAACCAGTTGCTTACATTATCTACTTGTCCTGCCATCTAGAACAATGTCTGCCACTGCCAAGATTTTTTTCAAGTTAAAAATGCAGGAGTTTAATTGTCTTGACTTCAGTAAGGGGTGGTGAGTGGGCATCTGGAAGCTGGCCAACGTTAACCCACCACAATTACATTTTGATTTTTGTATGCTCAAGGTTGCTGATAAACCTTTTGACCAAATCCAGAAATTTTATGTGTTGCTGTGCATCAATTTTGTAGTACAACTGGTACCTATTGTAGATCTCAATGGGCAAAGAGTTTTTGACCATGTATTCAGAAGGAAGGTAGTGGCAAAGAAGTGACAGAAAAAAATTCAGTCTAGATACAGGCCTGTATTGTAAGAGCGCCTAAGTCCTGAAAAAAAGTTCATGCATAATTCTGTTCAAATACAGCAATATTGAAGTATCAGCTACAAAGAATATACACCATATTAATGTTGACTATAAAATGAATACTTATTTTTAATTATACACACAACACAGTACAGCTAAGTATATTCTCTTAAACAATGGAAGATAAATCCAAGCAATTGTTGGAGGAATTTTGATTTTATATATATATATATTTAAGAAATCCTGACACTGTGTTATGCTAAATGGTGACCAGAAGAACAGAGACAGTTTTTGATTCTCTTGTTAGGGCACACAAAGTACAAGTATAAACTGAATCAATATTAGCTAGGCAAGCCTGAAACTTAATTCAGCAGAAGAGAGTAAATCTGCAGTTACAGATTGTTTTTTCCTGATGAATATATTAAGGAGACTTTTATTAAAAAACTTAAAGTTGATTGTTCCTCATTGCTGTAGGCTTACATACAAATTCAGTGTTATCCTCTTATACCAGTCTTTAGATACTAAGAGTACAGAATCTCTGAGCCAGTTATGGGACTTGGATATGAAAATTGCATAAAATATAATTTTCTCTGATCTTAAGAACAGGACTTACTCTGGACTGTATCCAGAAATAATGGGATTTAACAGAAATTCCTTATTCCTGCCATCCAGTTTTCAACTTGACATGTTTCAGACATGCATATAAAACACTGAACTCCAAGCAGTAGAAATCGTTTGAAAGTTTTCATTTATGCCAAAGATGTGCCATACACAGGCCCGAATGGTAGTCCAGCTTTTGAGAACTGCAGAGACTATTCAGTGTATCGTATTCCAACAAAAGTTATTTTCATCCCCAGTTGAAATTTTCACACACATTAGAAGAATTCTCTTTATCTGAAGCCTACTCCTACATCCAAGGGTTTCAAGCAGATTCACAAGGCACTAATACTGGATATTTTCTCTCTCTGAGAAGGGCTAACAGGAAAAGCAAAATGAAAATATGTATACACATATGTATGTATATGTGTACAGTAGAACAGACCACCTCACCAGTCTTGCACTTTATTAAAAATGCGGTGACTGTAGAATGAGTTGTATAAGTCTACAGATGCTGCAGATGAACACAAAGCAACCAGATGTTACGTACAAGAGTTGGTAATAGCTTTCTTGTTTCTTGGGGAGAAATAAAATGTCTAGTTTTCAGAAATATTGTCTTAAGGAGTCTTTTGCAAAGGAAGTTCCACACATTAATACTTTAGTTTTACTAAACAGCACTTTGAAATTTTGATTTCTAGCTTTCCTCTTTGGATTTTAATCCAAGAAAAATTGGTTTTGCTGATGAATGAACCAGAGTTCTTCCCCAGCATAAACTGACTGACGTGTGAAAAGGGACTGAACATCAACTTCTGACTCAGAAATATCACATACACTGAAAGATGGCTTGACTGGCTACTTTGCTTTCCCCTGGCATGGAAATACTTCTGAATTTTGCACAATCAGCACAATCTACTTCTGTATGTTGGTTTTCTCAGCCTTCTTAAAGGGAACATATCTGGATTAGGATTAGAAGAAAGAGGATGTGGATAGAAAACCTGCAGTGCTTCTCCACATAAATCTCCACGTAAATTCTAGTAGATCTGTTGTGCTAGGTGGCATACGTTAAAGTTAATCCTGAAACAAGGGATTCATCTTTCCATCTGAAATAAAAAAATAAACTTTTAAAATTTTGATACTGTATGAGATTAATATTAAAACCAGAAACATTCTTTGTTTTCCTTAGCATGATTTTACCAGCGTGAAATTTACATTTGTTTCAAGTTTCTTGTAACCATTTTTTGTTCTTATATTAACACTCACGTAGCCCACTTACTTTTGAATCATTCTCTTTCCCCCCGAAAAACATGCCTTTCAAATACACCTTAAAACATACCAGTTGTTCCATCTAGGATGAGAACTCAGAAAAGTATGATAGGTTCATTATAGAGCTCCTAGTATGACATTCAGTTTCACTAGGCAACAATAGTCAACCTGAACAATCTAAATTTATCATTTTGTTTTACGAAATGCACATTTATAATATGGTATATATAAATGTGTGTATGCACAGAAAGATATTTAGACACAGCAATTTAGGGACAAGCATATGACACGTTGAAATATGCTTAAAATGCAGTTTTCTTTAAAATATAGACATCATTTTAGCAACTCTATTCTAAAAACTTTCATATCTTGTTTTTACTTTCCATTGTCCCCAGCAACACAGAGTTTTAGATATACAGAAAAGACTGTTTGAGACAGAGAAATGTATAAGGTGGATATCTGCAACGATTTCACCTTTTGAATGTCTATTAGACTTCTATTTCACAGTTCAAGTTTACAGACTCTGTATTGAGGAGCATTGCAATAGCTGATATATTCAAACCTCTTGACCAGAAGGAAAATCCCCCTGGTGCTACAACAGCACACGAAAGGAATAGCCCTGCCCAGCATGGTCAGTGCTACCTTTGCCCTTGCTGTAAACTCAGGAGTAAGATGAATGCAGAAAGCGAACAGAAAAGAGGGTTTATAAACCTTTTTAATCTTTGGGAGGATACTGAATGGCATCAGGACAAAATTTGTTAGTGTGTTGGTGTTAAACAGTGTGTGCCAGCTGTTAACTGTGTGCCAGCACACATGCTGAGGTTCTGGTCCTGTTCAACTTTCTGGGATGGTTGCAGACTTCGAAGGAGACTGAATGAGGTGGCATTCAGGACACAGAAGAAAAAGACAGTCATAGCATGACACAGCTCACTTCCTGGAAAGTGAGGTAAAAGAATCTTCTTCAAAGGCCAAGTTGTCCAAGATCAGTCAGGATCTTCACTGTGCACAGATCAAGCTGAGGTTAGGAAATTCAAACAAATGCAGTGCATAGGTACTCCTCAGTGGTAGAAGACACAAAGAGCAAGGCAAAGAAAATTGAACTTTATAGGAAGGGGTAGGGAGAGTTGGCTCCAAGTAATTCTAAGTCGTTTGCTGTGAGGCAGCTCCTAAATGGATCAATCAAATCTTTTGTCCCCTACAGTAGGGGCTACCCATGTGCACAAGTATTATGGGTCATGGCGATATACTGAACACAAACTATGTCTGATTATAATCATGACTGTTTCATATGCTTACCAAGATAAAGTTCTGGCTTGGCATTAAGGTCATGCTGTGCTCTCCCTACTCTGTTTGCCTATTTTTACAAAGCAATTGTTCTTTTTTCTGATTCACCATTGTTTGTGTTCAACATAGCTTCCTAAGTTCTTAAGATCTTTTTGATCCAGAAATTTAACTGGAGAAAAATATCTACTGAACAATAATCAGTTTGGAGGGCAATCTGAAAGAAATCTCAGTGAGATAAGCCGCTTAAACCCTAAAGTGATCATTTCCGGGTTTAGTCTCATTTAAGAGCCCATAATGAGACACACACAGTAAAGGTGTTTAGATATTTAGGTCATATGTTTTTAATATACACACTGACACGGTGTGAAGGCAGTGAAAGCTGAATTCCTCAGCATGCCAGACAACAAACTGAGGAAAGGATCAGAGTTTTACATTACATTAGGCAAGGAATTGCTTGCAAATCAGCTAAATGCAAATATGACTCCTAGTATAACAAATAGAAGTTTGTGTGTGTACAGAACAATTTTAATGTTAATAAAGAGCCTAACATGACAAACCCCAACACAGGGGGAGAAAAGAGTGAGTTCTGAGTGCAAGGATATACTGGTATATTCTCTCCTCCCCATCCCCCGAGAGGATTTCACCAGCGTAACCCTAGAAGAGCAGAGAAAGCACGAGAAATGTCTGAAACCTATATGATCATCTAGAGGAAAATAACGACATGACTTTATTAGGGAAAGACATTTTCCTGATGTAATGTTCTAATATAAGGTGATGTGATTTCTTCTGTTTCTTCACTTACATAACTCAAGTTTGTAACTGTGTCAACTACTTCAGATATGATGAATGAATTAACATTTTATCTTAACGTGGTTTCAATGAAATGTGGTTTAAGATAGCCTAATTCCTAAAGAACTTGCAGACTTGGTCGACTGCTATTTTTCACTGTTCCTTTTTTTTCTTACTTGGCATCATTAATAGTTAACAAGAACAGAAAGTCAGTAAAACCAGAAGACAATCTGAAATAAATTTGCTCTACAAAATCCCTAAAATTTAATTGTGAGTACTGCAATACAGTATTGTGTTGCATGAAACAGAAGGGAAAAATAAGGCTTTGAGCATCACAGAAGGAAGAATATTTGTATCATGCTAATTTGTTTTAAATGCTAGGGAAAAAATAAACACGTTTACAAAATGTTTTCTGACAAAACTTTAATTCATCACAGGAAACAGTGCCATGAATTTGGTTTTATTTTAGCTTCTAAACGTGCAGGGACTCAGTCTTGTCACAGAGTTTAGTTTCTAAGGTGTTGAGAAGCCAATTCAGAAAGGCACAAATGTAACTGCAGAAGACTAGTAACAACTGATTAACTTACATACTGTGATTTTAATTTACTAGTTATAGAACATCGTGTCAACTTGGAGGTTTATTATGAACATTTTAATCCTATATTACAGTTGTCAATCACTGCTTTTTTGTCAGAGCCTGTGAGACAATAGTTTTAACAATTAATTCTGGGGAGTACTGTGCTGGGAGGATGAAAAGAGGAAACTCATTTTGGGGGAACACTGTAACTTCATCACTCAGCTCACTTTTTCCTGACTTTAAGCAGAGATTCTACTTGTAGAAGTAAAACCTTTTTCTTCAGTGCTCATATGCCTCAAGCCAACACCACTGCCATTTGGACACCCTTTGGTCTCATTCACTGCAGGGTTATTCTGCTAATACGGTGCACTTGGTAGGTAATAAAGGCCATCTTGTACCTTGGACTGTCCAAGCAGTCAAAACCTGAGGAACTGGTTCTCAAAAGTTATGCCAGGCAAGGTTTTCCTCACATGGAATTCCCTCTATTGTTGCAACAGTTTCAAAAGATATGTAGTTGGAAAAACATTTCCTGCTCCAGTTCTTACAAGTAGATTAGATATGGTCATGAGAGGCTGCAGGAGTGTTGACTAACAGAAAAGTCCAGAGCTTTGTCAGACACTTCTGATTTTCTTATAAAGCTTTGCTTTAAGTCAATTATAAACTTGTTAGCATTTAATGAAAGTTAAATGACAAGATCCATTCTTTTTAATCATTGGTCTATTTTACAAGCTAAGAGAGATACTCCCAGCAGCTTTTATCCCACTCAGAAAACACTGGTCTGGGAGAGAAAGAGAAGTTGAGAGAATGTATTATTCTTCACCATGGCTTATTTGCATGGTATGATCAAACATATTTGCAATAGATTTATTCTGGCCTAAATTCATGGAGGTCAATTTCAAAACTTTTCATAATGGCTTTGTTTTGGGGTAAGAAGTCCAGTTATACAAATTTGCCCATGTCCATATATTTGGCAGTTTTCAGTTGTTTTGTTTGTTTCCTTATAAAGTGTTCTGAGTTGCTGACCCAATGTCTAAATGAGAAACCATTTAAATTCCAACTCCTCAAGTCTCTATTAGTCCTGGGAGACCTTCCCAGTCTTATTAAAACAAATACCATTTCAGTCTGGCAGTGCAATAAATTTGTTGTTCATTCTTTTGCTCTTCTTTCTTTTTGTCATCCTTCTAATCTAAAAACATCCTTTATGCATTTTTCTATAGCTAAATAATTCTTACAGAAATATGTCCCTGTGTAAAATAAGGAGAATGATATTCATCTCCTTTGTAAACCACTTAAGATCTTCAGATGGAAAGTACTAGATAAGTAAGTATTATCATAATAAGCATGTCTTTCATGCAAACCAACAATCATAACACAAATCAGATGCATTGTGAAGAGAAGTAAACAATGATAGCCTCACAAATACATTATCTCATTGAACAACACTCAAAGATACAAATAGCAATTATGTGAAAAGTAGCAAGGAGAATATATTCTTAAAGAAAAATATGTTGAAAGTTTATCTAGTAAAAAGACCAAAATGTTTTCTTGTTAGATTTCTTTCAAAACATTGATTTATTTTCTGATAAAAGAAAGAAAGAATGACAATAAGCACTATAATCATTTGTTCACTACTGTGTCTAAATCGGCAATAGGGAAAAAATTCAATCAATTGAACTCTCAGTGTCTGTTTCAGTTAATCATTACTGTGAGGTGAAACTATATGCATGTGTAAAGAAATATTTGTAATGACTGAATCAAAATTATAGTTTAAAAAATTATCCTTTTTAAGTCATTCTAACTTGTGTGGCTTAATGTGGAGTCCTGTGAAGAAGATCATAAGCATAATGAGTCTCCTTTTTTGATCCTATTTAGCTCATTACTAGTTTTTTTTTTTTTTAAATTATGAGGAACTTACATTGATCTTGAAATACATTCTCTGTGAACAGAGATCCATCAGGATTTTTAGTCGACAACACTCCATTACTTAATTATTTTCCCAGAATTTTTTCTAACTGCTATTCAATGTTTACTCTGCGAGTTTTACAAATGTATTTTCCCAGTTGTCTTCTATAACAATAAAAAAAAATTGCCTAAGGAAAAAAAAAAAAGAAATGAGTGAATTGGAAAAATCTCACTGAGAACACTTGGTTTGGAAGGATGTCTCCTCGTGAAAGGTAATATTTAGTGGAGCCTCTATAATGTTCTACAGAATTCACTTAACATATTAGCTTTAAGGTAATGTTAATCAGAGCAAGTTTGAGTCACGTTAATTGAATTACACTATTTTTAACATGAAAGCAGGAGAAAATCAGTTCTTAAAAAAAAATTAATCAGTGCATTTCAGTTTTCCATTCACAAAAAACCTGAAAACCCCAAAGAAAAAACATTTGATCACAGGTCAACTAGTATTCGTATTTTGGCGACTCTGAACCAATCATGCCAAACAAGTGAGTAGATGAGTGGTTCCAGGCCTCTCTCTATAGGACTTGAGATCTTTCATGCACAAATCCTCTGTCATCAGTGCTCAGGTATAACTCATTTATAAGGAAACAGCAGACATTTTTAGATTTTGGAGGAGAAGGAGTTCTTACAGAAAATGCTCCTTCTGAAGTCTACAGTGCAGAAAAATAAACCCAATGAGTGATTCTTTAACAACAATTATAGAATATCTGTATCTGTTTAATACCAAATTTTTAAAATATTTTGACAGTTTACATATCTGATGTAGTACAAAATTGCTCTAATTCCTTTCCTATACATTTTCCCACAAATTTATCTGTGCATATAATGTGATACTATTTACCAAAAGAATTCATAGTTTTAAATGGACTATAGAAAAAATATATCAGAGAGATCAACTGTCGAATAGGACTTCTCTGATCTACTTAAGAGACAGCTAAGTTTTTTTGTAATCAGAGTAACACATGCCTGAAAAGGTTTGACCTCAAGGTTCCCAGCCTTGAATGTACAAGAAAAGTCATGCAAGTGAAGCATCACCTGCTGTGAAAGAAAATAGAGGTAGGGAACACTTAAGCAAGTTGGACATCCGCAGGTCTGGGACCAGATGGGATGCATCTGAGAGTGATGGGGTACTATTTTAGTTTGAACACCCTCAGCTAGCAGCAAAACCCCACACAGCTGCTTGGTCACCCTGCCCCCTCTTGGGGATGGAGGAGAGAATTAAAGGGGTAAAGGGAAAAGAGACATGTGGGTTGAGATAAGAACAATTTAATAACTAAACTACAATAAAATAGAGAACAATAAAAATAGTAATAATAATGATAATAGCAATAGTAATATAGATATATATACAAACGAGTGATACACAGTGCACCTGCTCACCACCCAGTGACCAAGGCTCAGCCTGTTCCCAGCTAATGATCTTGGATCATGGAGAGTCCCAAAACCACAATCCAAGAAAAAAGATAAGAGCCTGAGCGTCTGAGAGAGAGAGACCTGATTGAGAAAGCAAAAGAAGACACTGAAAGAGGAGATGACCCCAAGAGATGGCAAACTTCTGGACAGACCCTCATCTATATACTGGGCATAATGTGCATGATACGGAACAGACCATTGGACAATTTGGGTCTCAATCCTAAACCTAAGGTCAAATCCTAAAGCAGTAACTGGGGCTGTGCTCCCTCCCAGCTTCTCCAGTATCTGTAGACACTGGCACAGCAAAGAAGCTGAAAAGTCCTTGACTGTCTTGGCAGCAACTATAAAAGTTAATATATTATCAACCACCTTCTCAGCACAAATCCAAAACATAGGCTCACACTGGCTACTCTGGAGAAAGTTGACTCTATCCTAGTCAAAACCAGGACAGGGAACTTGACAATGTTGTTACAAGGCAGTTCTCTTTATCAGCTTTGAAATATCATGGAAAATTGTGGAGTTCCTTCTTGTCTGGAAAAAAGCAAAACTGAAACCCATCTTTAGGGACAAGAAGAGGATTTAGAAAACTATAGACTGGCCAGTCTCACATCATTCCCTGAGAAGGTTATGATGAAATTCCTAACAAGACTTTTTGGGACACAAGAAAGGATTTGAAACAGCCGGCATTTTTTACCAAAGGTAAAAAGTGCCCGAGCCACCTGGTACCCTTCTATGACGAGAAGACTGGCTCTGTGGATTAGGGGAGAGCAGAGGAAGATGTTTACCTTGATTTTAGCAGGAGTTTTGATGTGGTATATCATAGCATCCTTCTAGAGAATTTGTTGAACTATGAACTGTTGGAATAGACCACAAGTTGGATGGAAAATTGGCTGCAGCACGTTCAAACCATTTTGATGGGGTACAAAGTCCAGCTGGCAGCTGGTTAGTAGTGGTGTTTGTCAATAACTGATACTGTTGCAGCCAAAACTGTTTAATATCTTTATTAATGCCCTATAAGAAAAGATAAAATGCACTTTTGGGAAGTCTATGGACAATATCAATCTGCAGAAGAAGGCAAGGCTCAATGGCAAGACTGCTATGTGGTGATGGAGATTTAGGCTAACAGAAAATTTATTATGTTCACCAAATGCAAATGCAAAATCTGGCATCCAGAACAGACTAACCTTGTGAAGCATTACAGCTGGAAACCAACTTAATAGAAAGAATCTATGCAAAAAATAGATCATGTTTCCGTGGACAAGAAGCTGAACATGAGTCAGTGGAGTCCTTTATAAAGAAGACCAGTTGTATATTGGGATGTTGTTCAGCCTGGAGAAAAGAAGGCTCCAAGAAGACTTAATAGCAGCCTTCCAGTACGTGAAGGGGGGTACAGGAGAGATGGGGAGGCACTCTTTATCAGGGAGTGCAGTGAGAGGACAAGGAGTAATGGTTATAAGCTGAAAGAGGGTAGATTTAGACTAGACATTAGGAAGAAATTTTTCACTGTGCGGGTGGCGAGACACTGGAACAGGTTGTCCAGAGAAGCTGTGGAAGTGTTCAAGGCCAGGCTGGACGAGGCTTTGAGCAACCTGGTCTAGGGGAGGGTGTCCCTGCCCATGGCAGGGGGGTTGAAACTTTAAGGTCCTTTCCAACCCTAGCCATTCTATGATTCTATGATTCTATGTATTGGGAAGAGTATGCCAGCAGGTTGAGAAATGTGATTTTTTTTTTTTCTGTCTGTATTCAGAAGCTGTGAGTCTGCATCCAGAGTCTTGTCTCCATTTTTGGACTCCCCAGTACAGACTGCAGCAAGTCCAGGGAATCACATGACATGAGGAAAGACTCAGAGAACAGTATTAATTTCTTTATGTTCTGCCTTCTTTTTGTTCTCCTTTGCATCCCCTTGTCTTCTTTCCAAATCCTCAAACTGTCCAAAGATGAGGAAAAAAGTATAAACATAAAACCTTATTTTTTTCACTAAAAATAACTGCTCTTGATTAAACTGTACACAATTTTTTCAGTCTGAAAAGAAGTCAGACAGTAGCATAGGTTGTCCAGAGATACAGTGAACTCTCCATGCTTGGAGATATTCAGAATGACTGTGTAAGTACCTGAACAACCTGCTTCAAGCACAGTTGGAATAGATTACCTCCAGAGGTCCCTTCCAATCTGAAGACCTGTATAGGTCTGTAGCTTCATACATGCAGGTCTTGCTAGTTCACTGATATGATAAAAAGGACATGACACTATTGTTTTGTCTAAGATGAGAAGTGCTTCTATAACCTTCATGGAAGTATTATGCTCAATATTGTTACAGACAAGAAGGAAACTAACCACATACATATATTTATATGTATACATACATGTAGATAAGACTCTAGATAAGATCTTACCAATCTAATAAAAAATAAATAGTTGTTAGCCCAATTATAGTACGCTTACTTGTCCAAATTCTACAGATAAGCCTCAGTAATAAAGACCTTAAAAGGGGCACACAGAAACATAGTAATCTCTACCAAGTTTCTCTGGTGTTTTGCTCAGCCTCTGCTGGGCAGCTTTCTAAAGTCCCTTTAGGTGCCAAGGTTGACAGGGCCAGCATTCCTCAAGCAGAGAGGTGGGAGATCTCACAGTAACTCAACATGCTGAGGTCTTCACCAGGACGAGCAGGAATTCACAGTGTGTATCCCTTCCTTCTCAGTCGTAGGATCATAGATTCATTAAGGTTGGAAAAGACCTCAAGGATCACCAAGTCCAACCGTCAACCCAACATCACCTAACTCACTAAACCATGTCCCTAAGCACCACATTTACATGATTCTTGAACACCTCCAGGGATGGTGACTCCACCACTTCCCTGGGCAGCCTGTTCCAATGCCTCTTCACTCTTTTAGTGAAGAAATTTTTCCTAATATCCAGCCTAAACCTCCCCTGGTGCAACTTGAGGCCATTTCCTCTTGTCCTATCACTTGTTATTTTAGAGAAGAGGCCAGCACCCACCTCACTACAACCTCCTTTTAGGTAGTTGTAGAGAGTGATAAGGTCTCTTCTCAGCCTTCTCTTCTCCAGACCAAACAACCCCAGCTCCCTCAGCCTCTCCTCGTAAGACCTGTACTCCAGACCATTCACCAGCTTCGTTGCCCTTCTCTGGACCTGCTCCAGCACCTCAATGTCCTTCTTGTGGTGAGGGGCCCAAAACTGAACACTATTCAAGGTGTGGCCTCAGCACCCCTAGGTCCCTCTCTGCTGGGCAGCTTTCCAGCCACTCTTCTCTGAGGCTGTAGCATTGCAGAGGGTAGTTGTGACCAAAGTGCAGGACCCGGCACTTGGCTTTATTGAACTTCATACAATTGGCCTCAGCCCATCGGTCCAGCCTGTCCAGATCCCTCTGCAAAGCCTTCCTACCCTCAAGGAGATCAACACACCCGCTCAATTTGGTGTCATCAGCCAACTTACTGAGGGAGCACTCGATCCCCTTATCCAGGTCATTGATGAAAGTGTTAAACAGGACAGGCTCCAAAACCAATCCCTAGGGAACACCACTGGCGATCGGTTTTGGGGCCTGTCCAGTCGCCTGGATTTCTTTTTATACACTTTCCCTTCCCCACCTCCTTCCTTCCCCCCTCTCCCAGGGAAGAGGTCAAAGCTGTCCCAGGGTCCCTGGGGGCCATTTGTCTGGCATTGACTGTCTGGAGCCGTCAGTCCTTTTCACACATTGCTAGAGCTGAGACAGGCTGGGCAACGGGCGTTTTACCATGAGGCAGATAGAAAAACCTGATCAGCCCTGCTCAGGCCAAGGAAAGCCCAGCCACCACCTGAGATCTGCCATGCTTACCAAATGCAATGGCAAATAAACATTTACCAGAAGTTCTGAAATGGTGATTTCATTCTTAGATCCATGTCCCATCATTCAAAAATTACTTTAGGAAAAAAAAATCACATCGAAAGACTTGGAAGCAGCTGTACTATCTCTCAATTTTTAAACTGCCTTTTTTTGTTTGTGGAGCTGATTTATGAAGTGGACTAGGATGAAATTTAGAAAAAAAAAACAATTGCAATACAGACTAACGATGTTAAGTAGCATTAGTGTTATATATCAAGTTAGTGTTTATCAAATCATGTCACAATCTAAGAAAAAGTATTTCAGTTTTTCACAAAATCATAGAAAAATCCAAAAGAAGACAGGCATTTGTAGGTGAGCGGAAAGTAGAGAAATATGCTCTAGCATTTGAAAAGAAGTGATAGACTATTCTTACAAGAACATGATAAGAGAATGCATTTATTTTATTTAACAAATGCATAGTAATAAATTTAACCCTGGAAAATGTTGATTTCAGTTGAAATCACAGTGGTAAAATTTATGTAATTAGATAACTACATAAAACTGCACTGATAGTACATGTTATCAGTACCTGAGAAAATAACATTATGATTATATGAAGAATTAAGCACAAAGTTTCCTTCATTAGATGTTAGGAATAACTTACCACATGTTGTGAACCACCTGGAGCTATTAGTATGAATAACTTCCTTGTTCTACTCCCTTCCCCAGAATTCTAAATCCTTCTAATGTGACTTATGAATAGTAATTTATTTTCTATTTTACCTTAGGACTTTAGTATTATTACATTTATCAAAAATACTTTACCATTTTTTTTATAAAGATACACCTTCTTAGAAAGTTGATTAATATGAAACCCCCAGGCCTTATAGTAATAATGCTCAGTTTCACATCTGCTACTTGCAAAGTGAATATATTCAAGCTTGTTGATATGAATTTTGTTCAAACTTGTGATTTAATTAACATCATTAGTTTACTTAAAGGAACACAAATTAAACTCTATGAGATACTCTTTCCTACTATTTTTAAATAAATTAATTTCAATTAAGTTTTTACAGTCAAAAGAGAACTCAGGGTGAAGTTGATAAGTGTTGATAAACATTAAAATGGGAGAATTTTAACATTTTGTGATTTGTAAGACAAATATTTGAATAATATGTACAATTACTGTTTAGTGATTATTCTTAGTATCTTTTTGCTGAAGATGAATTTGGGGCTTTATCAGTTGCATAGAAACAATATCTCAAAAGACAAACTGCAAGAAAGAGGCAAATATCTGATAAACTAATTCAAAATCAGGATTCCCCTTTTTCAGTTGAAGCTAGAGTAATAAACAAACAAACAAATCTTCCAAATTTGATTGATTAAATGAATTGAAGAGTAGGTTTCAAATATATATTAAGAATGTGTGTAGTGAGACAATTCAACATTAGAAACTGTCCTCAGGTCAGTTCTGTTGCAACTGAATCACATCTTTGATCGCCTCAAAAAAAAAAAATATTGTACAGACTGCTGTGCGTGAATACATACTCTAGACACTCGCTCAAGAATTTATGTGTGTTATACATGTTCCACTAAGGCCTTTATTCGAAAATATTGCAAAAAGATTTGTTAAACCTTTCTAAAACATATCTTCAAATGCTGAGGTCCTTTCTCCCTGACCCAACAAAATTAAGATTTAGTTTTTCTTGATTGTCATATAGCAAAGATATATTTTAAGGGTGGATTGATTGTAACTACCAAGATAAAGCTGAATATTATGAATAGTTTATTCTTTTTATTTTTAATTTTATATCAAAGATGCCTAGGGTGTAATTTTTTTTTTCTACAGAATCTATTTTCAATAAAAAAAGCTACATTTTCTCTATCTTTCTACTTAAGGTTGTCTCAAGGTAGGAATTCTGTAATAGCAGAACTTCAGTTAGGTTTTTTTTTTCTGTCAATATCGATTGTCATTTACTCTGTCTTTCTAGGGTTTTGCATAATACTTGGTTAATAATTAGTGTTAATAAAATATCTTTTAACAAACAATCGATACTTTGATCACCACAATATCCTTCAACTGCCTATCGTTTATTTTTTTAGAAATGCCATTTTCACTCTCCACTATACTGGACTATTTAATAATTAATGGTGATGATGAGTTATCTATCTGTACAATTCCTTAATGATATAAAAAATTTCCCTTGTACTTTGAAATTATAAAGCATTAGTATTATTTGACAAAATAATTAAAATTTTTTGATAGATATTTCTAATGTCTTCACCTTCAAGAAAGAACCATGTTGAAATTGCTTTCTCTTCTTTGACTAATTCCTTCGTATCCATTGTAAACTTTCACCTTTGGAACTGCACTTGGACTCCTAAATGAGTGTGCCCAGTTACTGGTAGTAACAAGAGTATTATCATAACGACAGTCACAGTTGTGTGTCAAGGAACACAGATATTCAAGAAAAGGCACGCCTCCCACCTCAGCTCCTCTACCTCCAGCCATCTGCTGACATTCTGCAGATGAAGGTCTCCATCAGCTGTTCATTTGCCCCAACTGCATCAATTTCCTGCAAGGATCTCCAACCCTAGGGCCTGGTCTGCTGTCTTCATAAACTGGCTCTACCCAAGCCCACCCGAGGAACTGTTCAGCTCTTCATCTTCATACTCACTACTGTATCCTGACCTAGCATTTTTCTTACAGCTAGAACCAGGAGGGCCAGTCCAGCCTCTGGATGGTTTTCTTCTGCTTGTGTGAAGAGTAGTTGACAGGCTGAAAAGAAAGGAGCCAGTGTTTTATGCTGCAACAACTTATGTCCAATTAGCTGACCGACATTATTTCTGATCATATGTCCAGCCGTAACTTATTGAATGAGGGTAGTTGCCAGTGGTAGAGTCAGTTTGGGAGCTGGGTCTCTTTAGCTTGGAAAAGAGGAGACTGAGGGGTGACATTAACATTTATAAATATGTGAAAAGTGAGTGTCAGGAAGATGGAGCCAGGCTCTTCTCTGTGATGTCCAGTGATAGGACAAGGGGCAATGGGTTCAAGCTGGAACATAGGAGGTTCCACTTGAATATGAGAAAAAACTTCTTTACAGTGAGGGTGACAGAGCCCTGGAACAGGCTGCCCAGAGAGGTTGTGGAGTCTCCTTCTCTGGAGACATTCAAAGCTCACCTGGATGCGTTCCTGTGCGATCTGATCTAGGTGTTCCTGCTCCGGCAGGGGGATTGGACTAGGTGATCTTTCGAGGTCCCTTCCAATCCCTAACATTCTGTGATTCTGTGATTCTGTGATCCTGTGATCAGCAAAGTCAGAAGAAACTACTAATGCACAATGTGATGGAGTTGAGAACTTAAATGTAGATCAATATTGATTCATAATGAATTGAGCAGTATTGAAAAAGAAGAATTTATCAGTCTGTGAAGGGAGTTGGTTTCTTCCACTGTCTTGGAAAATTTGGGAAAGCAAAAATTGCATGTCCTCCACTTTTTTCCACTATAGTGGTGGGTAGCAGCAGAGGCTCTCTAACTAGCCATAGGATACCAGTTTAAGTTAATTTGGGATACACAGTACTAATATGTGACTTTTTCCAGCTTCAATCTATCATCTCTTTGTCTGGAACCAGAACTGAAATATGTGACGGGTACTTTTTAGAATATCACTATAATTACAATATTGGTCCCTATGTAATATTTGCTCTTCATTATTAGTTTTTAATTTTTACCTCTGATTTTCTAGGCAATATATAATGCATGACTCAGTAGAAGCATATACTTTTATCTGTAAACATTTATACATTTTTAATTTTTAAAAAACATTTTGATAATCTGATTTGCATATCAAGCATACATATCAGGAGATGCCAGAATTTCTTCTTTAGAAAGATGTTTACAGTTGATTTAACAACATATTCTGGTAGACTGCATCTCTAGATATTTTTCCCCAAGCAACTCATTACCTTCTTTCTTCATTAAATAAAGAGCAACATTCAAGTAAACATATTTTAGTATTTTGATTTTAACAAAAAAAAAACATAATAATGTAATTCATTATGAAGGGGATGAGAAAATAAACACTTTTTTTTTCAAAAGCAGTAGTAAATAATGATGTGTATGCTATGCTTTTTAACACTAAGAACATACCATACTACTGAAAGAATCCAGACTGCAATTATAAGGAATGACTGACAATAAGGTTTCTTCAGAGAATGTGAGGGAACAGATAAAAGATCTTACACAAGAGTAAGTCCGCCAAAGACATGTTGCTAGATAGATTCATTAATACCCAGCAGCATAGTTCAAGGTACACATATATATATATATAGGTATAATCTTAGGCTTAATCAAATATGCATACACACCGATTCTACCCATGGCTGCCTTTAATAGCACAGGAGAATTGCTTTTGTTCTAGAAACAATGCTTGTGTGACTGGTACATGCTGAAACCTCATGTTACTCTGCTCTTATTCTTCCAGACTCTACGTATGTGTAATAAATGCTCTTTCACACACAAGAATAGTTTGCATGCCCCTGCCTCTCTATTTTCCTTCCCCACCCCCCCTTGAAATGTCCACAAAGGTAAGCTAGATCTCTAGTAAAGAAAACACAAATATTAGGGAAGGCGATGTTGGTAAAGACCAAATAATTAGTATTTTCTAACCACATCCAGTAAAATTAGATGAGACTGCGATTTACTTTAATTACTGTTCTCTTCTTGGCTTTGTAAATAGTTAATAGAGTGATAAGGGTCAAGACAAAGTCAAAATTCTACAATCTGGGTAGCAGATAAGTCTTTCAGTACACAACACGAGGTGTCTGGTTAAGAATCAGCAACTAAAATGTTTCAGAAATGAAACTTTAACTATATTTGAATTTGTTTTTCTACTTGTTACTCATAATTTTTGTAGCATTATTATGCAACAAAAGCTGATCCCTGATTTCTTAAATACTAGAAAGTGAATTTCAACAATACATTCCAAACTACTTGTGCTTGCAAAAAGTTTTGGACATAGGAAGGAAATACTTTTATTTTGAATTAATAAAATCCCAATATAACAAAGTAATTACTCTTATTGGTATTTAGCTAGATTAAATCAAATGGTATAAAAGGTTGCATATAAGAATCTACATTCAGAGTACAATGTATTTGGGTATCTGTGTACAGTGGTCTGCCTATTCATATTTGTTAATACCTTTAGCAAAAATAAAATTTAATCAGATTCAGATATTTCTCAAATTTTAAAAAGGAGAGGTATCTTTTGAATGTTCATGTCACATTTCATAGATTTTTCTCTCCCCCCATTCTTGTATTCTTCACGTAAGTGTAAATGTATCAAATATTTTTCATTTGCAACTATTATAAATAATTCCAAGACAAGAAAGACCCGGGTCATGGTACACCAAAGGAACAATTTTCTTCTCATATGCAGTTCTCTGTGAACTTCAAGACATGCTTTAAAAATTCGATGGAAAAGAACAGTATTCTAGGAAAACTATCACCTTAAATTTCCTCATTTTCATTCTAGGTTAATTTATTCTTGAATGCTCCTAGTCATATCTTTTCTTTTTTTTTCATCCTTATATCTCAGCTTTGTGTTATTACTACATAGTTCTGCACAAATTAGAGGATTTCCTTGTCATATGATTCATCAATGTTTTAAGCTGGATCAGTTTTGACACATTTTGGAAACTTGCAAAGTTTTTCTATGAATTGACTTTCCCAAGGCAACTTCATTTTTTTTTAATAATTACTAATCTTGGTGTTTTGATAAATAAACAATAGCTACACTAAACAATCAATTTTTTAAAAAATAACTTGTACTCTTCAGCATATGCTAAATTATTGACTGCAGCTTTTTCATATTTGCAGAGAAGTTTGCCTCAGCCTTCTTTGAGACAGAAGAAAGAATATTCTGGACACCAAGAAAGCTCTTCCCTTGATACCAGCAGTGCAGTTTTTGAGAGCCCATGCAAACACTAAAATAAATAAATAAATAAATAGATAGATAAATAAATAAAAAATAAGAAAAAACATATATGTGCCTGTATCTATACAGATTTTGCATCTTTTTTAAAGTGTATCTTGAACTGCAGAAGACAAAAACTTGTTTGATACAAGTACTATTGTAGTACTGTATATAAATATTTAATTTAGGTGATACTGAGAGATTATACATCTGCTTTATGGTTAACAGCTTGGGAAGTACTAATTACTTTTCAGTGTTCTTGCAGTGGGTTGACCCCTCTCTCCGAGGTTTTAATGGATAATCCTCATTTTTTTTTAATTGACTAGATTAAAATTACTTTAAAAACCACGTGTGCAGTTATGTATCAATTTCAAAGAAAACAAATGATCCCATGGAGAACATGTTTTGAATGGAATAATCTGAAAGAAGTAATAAAACCAGAATCAATTTTTAAACTAATTGGACCTAAACTAGATGCAAATAGACCAAAATTGCTGTATCCAGGGGTCATTTAAGTGTTTCTGAACACCTGAGTAAATATTCAGATATTGCTTTGCTCAAATGACTAATTACCAGACATTATAAAACTGAAATTCTACTTAAATTTTATAGAGCAAAAGGTGAAGAAAGGGTTAATTTCAAAGTTTGCTCACCTCATTTGTGATGGAGATGCAAAACTGGACAGTAAACAGCTGCAGAAAGATGCTTCTGAAATGTGAGCCACTCTACAACACGAAATAACCCTTTTGTCAGTTGTTTGCCATTGCCCATCAAAAATTCCTGTCCCTTTATACCTTATATCCATTTTTACAAAAAAAAAGTCATTCTTTTTTTTTTTTTTTTTTTTTTTCTGAAAAAAATACTGGCTATTCCTGCCAAGAAGAGCAACGACTTTTGAAAGTGATTTGAATTACAGTATATTCCTTGATAAACTGAAAAATGCAGACTGTGACTATGGTGACAATTCTGTCAATTATTATTTTGTAGAAACAATATTCTAACAAAAGAGCACGTATGAGAGACTAATACATTTCTAAAACTGCCACTGCCTATTAACTGGCAGATCTATCTCTGTAATTCAAGCTGAAGAAATTAATTTTCATTTAGAGATTCTGGATTCAGACCCCATGAGAGAGCATCTCAGCTGAATGTTTCATTCAGAGTCAAACACTCCTGTATTTGAAATACAATCTTCAAATATAAAACATTTGTTGGGAAAAAGGTGGTTTTGGTGTTTCTTCCCCCAGCATTTTAGGGTTTTATCTTTTGCCACTGAGACAGATAAGACTTGTCGCAGTAAAAATATATTACAGTGAAGAATCCCTTCATTTGGACAATTTAATGCCATAGATACATAAAACTTCCTTGTTATTCTAGTATTTCTAAATATCTAATACACTTTACTGGAAATTAGAAAACAAAAACCCTGAAACCTATACAATTTTTAAAAAGCAAATATAGATTTTTGATTCTTATTTTAAAACACTGAAACTAGGTGTACACAATTGTCTAAACTTTAGTGGCAGGTGTTATCAAGTTTAGTGGAAAGGTGAATTATCAAGTCAACTTCAAAAGACTAGTACTAGGTTCACAAATTGCTTCTGAGTGAAGACAAAGTATAAATTTCAAGAAACATACTGTTGAATTGACACAATTGTAATGACATCTCTGTAGGTGGCTCATATCATGCGCTGTTTTATATGCTGCTAGGAGCATAATGACAGCATTTGCACAATAGGCATACGCAAGGATGAGGTAGCATAATTGCAGCATCACTGAAGCATGAATACAGACTAATTAACGAAATTGGAACTGCTGCACTCATGCTCACAATTCATCTATCTTATTTCACTTACTTTTACATGCTGTTGTGGTCACAAAAGTGCTGTGTTTGTTGTCTGATTATTGCAGACAATAATGTCCATTTGCTGCCTCCATCTTCCCGTTCACTTTGAACGTATCAGTAGTAGAGGGAGGACTCCATTTTATGGAGTGCTCTTGCCTAACATTTTACTTCGGGTTATGCCATGGAAGACCTATTTTCCCTTGCATGTGCATAACATCTGTATGCATGCATGAATACATGTACTCACAGATATGGATATGCACACACATCTAAATATGTACATATCTCTATATATCCCTTTTCCATGTTTTGCTGTTTACCTAGTGATACTATACAGCCTGTCTCTATATGTGTATGCACATATGCATGTACATAGGTACACACAAAATCTCCTATATGAATCACAAACTGTTTTCTGTATGTTTATACACGGACAAAGCTAAACCAATAAGGCAATATGCAAGGATAGGTATATTAAAAAAAAAACATATAGGAAATTGTTCCTGCCTAGGCATTGTCATGTTGTGGGAAGGAAGCCTGTACCTTCTTGATGGGGGTGAGAGCTGTGGACCATCTCGAGGTCATTTGCTCATCTGAACAAATTTGGAAAAAGCGGGTGTGAAGTGCAGCTTTTGAAAGCCTCCTGTGTTCATCCAGTTGAGCCAGGTTTCCACAGGATGGCAAAACCCCACGCCACTGACACTAGTGAGGCTCAAAGATGAAGCCCTCAGTCTGAAGCAGGACGTGCTCCTCAGATCAGTGGTGGCAAATCTTTTGGAGGTGAGCAATACCTGTTGGTTTCCCCATGCATTTCTTTTTTCTTTCTCCTTGGACCACTTTTAGAGATGGCTGAGCTGTTTCCCTTGGGAAAATATACTAAACCAAAAGAGCCTGAGAACAGCAGTGCTCCCTCAGAGCAAAGGTTCCTCTGGCTCAATACTCGGTCTCCCAAGTGTCCAGCCACCCTTCCATGTCTAGAGGAGAGCATGTGAGCAGTGCAGGTCTGTGTCTGTCAGGGTCCTGGGGGTGCTGAGAGCCCTCAGTGGCTGGGACTGGCCTCCCCTGGGATCCCCACCCCCCCCATCGTCTCCTGCCCAGGGCCTAAGGGCCGTGTCTCAGCTCAGCCTGGGGCCTTCAGTCCCTGCTTTGAGCCATGCTGTAGGTGTGCCCATCTCTGCCCCTGTCCCCTGGATGGGCCTGGGACCTGCCCTCCAGAGAGCTGCTCTCCTGAATGGAGCCTCAGACCTGGGCCAGGGCTGGTCAGGCACAGCTCTGGGCTGCTCTGTGCTGTCCTGGGCTGTTTCCTGTGCTCAGGACGAGTCAGACAATGATGGGGCTATTTACCTGAAGTGCTAGGGGGCACTTAGCTCCAAAAACACTTTCAAGGACAGACAACACAAAGGATACAATTCGAAACAGGATTTTATTTTGTTTCCTCTTGGTTTCTTTTGGTTTTGCTTTCTTTTGGTTTCTTTTGGTTTCTTTTGGTTTTCTTCTGTCTGTTTGGCCTTGCAGTCTGCCAAAGGCAAGACACAGAGCTGCAGAAAGCAGCAGCAGGAACACAGGCCAAGCAGTGCCTGTTTCCTGAAGAGTGAGAGCGTGAAGAATGAGGGTCAGGACCAAACACGCACAGAAGAAGATAGACAGAAGATAGAAGAAGAAGTGATGTGTGGTACCGTTGGGGTATTTTCCAAAGCATGACACGTGTCGATGACAAGCACAATTTTGGCTCCCAAAACCTGCTCTGCCGCTGTGCTTCTCAGCCAGTGGTGCGTGAAAAGCGCTCTCGTGCCTGCCCAGTGCTTGCGTTGCCCTGTGGGAAGAGCTGGAGAGTGGCAGCTTCTGATGGTGCAGCAAGCCTGGAGCCTGTCCCAGCACAGGCTGTTTTGCACAAGCAAGAACCCCTGGGCAGATGGAGCCAAGGGAAGAGCAGAGCTCGCGCCTGCTCCAAACTTATAGTGGTCAAGAGAGCCCCAGAGAGCCAGGGCACGAGTGGTGCCTTGGAGGTGCAAGGGCAGCAGGCAAGAACAGAGCCGAAAGAGCCCAAAGGAGCCCTGACGAGGGGCTGTACTCAGTGCTACAGAGGAGAAGCAGCACCCACCGGGGGCCTCCCAGGGCCTGGGAGCTGGAAAGCTTCCTCCCCCCAGATGCAGGGCACGAGGGCCACCTTCGTGGAGCACAAGCAGCAGGCACCTGGCCAAAGTGGCCCAAAGGAGCTGTGGCAAGGGGCCGTGCTCAGTGCTGCAGAGGAAGGCAAAAAAAACCCAGAGATACTTACTAGCCATGTCTGGGGGAAAAAAAGCCTTCCTCCCCCCAGCTGCTGCAGGGCACAAGAGGCTGTTTTCGTGGTGCATGAGCAGCAGGCAGTGACTGAGCCAAAATGGACCAGAGGAGGCCTGACAAGTGGTCATGCTCAGTGCTGCAGAGGAAGGCAAAAAACCCCGGGGACCAGTGCCAGTCTGCCCCGGGGGAAAAATTCCTTCCTGACCCCAGCACTGCTGGTGATCCACTATGCCTTGAACATGTGAGCAAGACCTGCCCCCTGGTCCCACAGGCTGGTCACGCCTCCCAGAAGATGCCCAAACCCTAATATCCTTCAGCCTGGAGCCATCTCAGGGGCTTCCAAGAGTGGCCAAATGCCCCCGGCTTGATCGTCCTTGGGGGCAAGAATCCTTCCTGTACCTGGCAGGACACTAGTGGATGCCCCAAAGCAATGGTACCCTTTGCAACTGCTCCCCATCCCACTTCTTACGGCTGCTGCCCCTGGCTCCGCAGGGGATGAGGATGGCAAGCTCTGCAGTGCTCCTCAAGAAAGCATCATTCCCTTGGTCTGGCCACTGCTATCCAGCTGAAAAGGATTTCCATCCCTCAGGTGAGCTTTGAAGATGGCCCTGCTGGGAGCTGGCCTTGCAGCAGAGAAGGTCCAGCAGCCTCATCCAGGTCTTCCTCCCACAGCCCCCTCCAAATAATTCCTGCAGCTCCTCAAGGACTTCCTCTCGGATGTCCTCGGGCTGCCCCCAGGCCAGCTCTGGCAGCGAGACACGGCAGCTGCTCCCTTTTATAGTGCCCTGGGGCATTGTGACTGGTGTTGCCAGATGGTGGCACTGCGACCACCTGGTGACAGGGCCGCCTGTGCACAGCCCCACCCGCCGCCTCCGCCCAGCATCCTTCGCAGGAAGGCCTTTGGGGTGCTGGCCCCAAGGCAGTGCCTGTGCCCAGAGAGCCCAGGAGGCTGTCCCTGCCCTTGGTGGTCATGCACTGGGCACAGCTGCTGTGTGTTCCTGACACCTCCTGTGCCACTCAGCTCCCAGGAGCAAGCCTCATGCTGTTCATCGTCTCTCAGGCCATGGCAGGAACCAACCCTTCAGCCCAGAGACCACCCCTATCAGCTGTTCCCTCTCTGTGCCAGAGCTGACCTCCATGAGGCCACATGGCGAGGAGGACCAGGGACACAAAGCCTTTTCCAGAGCAATAAGAGGGGATGGTTTTGGCATCTGCAGCTGGGAGGAAAGTCAAAGTGTAACCAGAGCCATAGGGTGGCATGGACGGTGTCAATAGACCGCCATGGAAATAAAGCAGGCTTTGAAAAACAAGTGAGCAGAAGTGACAGTGGTGTGGTGGAAAGGTTGATCATTTTCAGACCTAGGCCATTTGGTTCTGTGCCCAAAGCACAACCAGGCAAACAACGCCTCTTCCAAATAGCAAAGGCAGCCCATTGCTGCTGTCACCATCATATCCCCTTCTCCCACTGAATCCGAGCTATGCCATTGACTGTCTCCATAGGGGATACAGAACATTCTTCAGCCACGGGGTAAAACTTGTGCAGCTCATTGGTGGTTTTCACCTTTCTGAGAATGATTTGCCTGCCTCAGTTTGTGGGAAGATGCTCAGATGTTCTCTAAAGCCCTGGCAAATCTCTTCTTCCTTTAGGATGTAGTATTTTGAGTACTAAAAGAGTAAGGGGGGTACTGTTGTTGTCATGTTGAACGTTTGCTCCAGAACCCCTATGTATCTTCAGGCTATGTAAAAAAGAAAAAAAAAAAAAGGAGGGGAGCTTTATACCCTACTTGTATTTGGTTGTGGTGATGCCAGAGGTGGAAGAAAGGGTTTTGGTTCCTTCTGTGTGAACTTTGCAGGAATGGAGATAGCATGAACAATTTTCTCACCAATGCACCAAGTGGCACGTGCTATCACACTGTTGTTTATGGTGAGGTTGTCTGCTTGGAAGAGGTCCTGGATTGTTTTGTATTCTTGCACTCAGATCTTTTCCTCCTCTGGCCTGCATCCTTGATATCTTTCTTGAAGGTGATGGCAGCCCTCTCAGCCTTTGTCTTGCTCCTTCCAGTTGTTGTCGTCTTCTGTAGGCCCTCCACGCTCCTAAACAACTACTTTGTCTTTGTTTGCCTTCCTCACAGATGAAATTTATCTTTCTTGAACCCGAGGAATGAGAAATGTCCATGGTGTTACAGGCTAGAGCTCAGCAGGGCTTTGCACAACACTTGCTTTTCCTACGGCAATCCCTGGCCTACCACACAAGAATGCATCTGCCTGTATCCCATTCATGGCTCGCAGTCACCCTGTGACCTACTCATGCCTCCAGGAACATTTGCCTACTCCTGTGTTTCCAAACTGCAGCAGAAACTCATGTCACTCCACCTGACTTTGTGTTGTCTGCAGTTCTTCACACGCATGGTTTAGTGATGTAGGGGCTGTCTCTTCTACCAGAGCTTCAGCTTGCATTGACTGTGGGCATCATAGAAATAGACCACAAGACACAACTTTTGCTAGCTCATGGATGCCAAGAAATCCAGAACATGATATTGTGGACAAATAATGTATCTTTTGGAGAAGGCAGGAAGCCTACTTATATTGAATGATGGTTTTCTGCAATCTAAATTCAAAAGACCTGCCCACGAACTTCACTGTTTCATACATTTGCTGGCATCAAAGTATGAAGGGTGGAGCCTGAGAGATGTGTGAATGAGGTTTTCACCCACCAGTGGCCTGCTGGAGTCCTGCTCCACACAGTCTCATGATCTTATGTGTCTTTGACTGTGTTAAGGAGAGAAGGTTCTCTCCATGGAAACCCCAGCTTCTTGAATCTTTTTTTGAGTGATGAACAGCAGTTTCCCCTTTCTTGAAGCTGGGAGTCCTCCTGTCTTCTGGATCAGAAAATGCAAAGCCTTCAAAAGCAGAATGCTCTTCCAATTGATTTGGAAGCGGTAAATGATAAAAAACCTCATTATTTTTGAAGCCACTGTTAACAATTTATATATATATGCATGAATAATGTAGAAGAAAAAAAGCAAGTTTGAGATTGCTTCTCTTTTTGCATTTTGCTTTTTTGGCTCTCTAGGAACTGGGACATGTCTCAGAGAGTAATGAGGAACATGGAACTTTGTGGAAGGGCTGAAAAATCAAGTTTGTCAGAGAGGAAACAAGAAAGGAAGCAGTCATAAGTGGAAAAGTGCACTATTGTGCTTAATCTCACATTACATTGTTCATTGTATCACTTGTAAGCGGTATGTTATTGGCTGGAGAAGGGGATTCATCTCAGGTGGCATCAAAAAAAATACTATCTTAAACACAGCTGAAAATGAAGAAGCATAGCTGAAGAGGCTGATTAATAGGAGGCCTATCACTTTACCCCCTGTTTCTGAACTGTACTTGGAAAAAGTCATAGAGTAAAACTTTCACCTACCTGACACACAGATGGAGTTCACTCTACTTTTTATTGTTGTTGTTTTAGCTTAAAATATTGTCTCTCACATGGGAAGATAGAGTAGATTTAATGCCTTTGTATATAAATAGAAGGTTCTCTAAATATCTCAGTCCTAGTCATAAATTTTAAAGGATAATGGAATAATGTCAGTGTTTTAGAGGGTAGGATTTAAGTGCTGTTGTTTGCTTGCAAAGCATCTCTCTCTGGTTGGCAGAGTTAGTCATAGGACAAATAACTCCTGGGCATGTAAGAGGGTAGCATTTCTAAATCTCTACTAATGACATCTTTTCCACATACTAATGGAACATTTCTTAGTCAGTTTTCACATTTCGTCATTAAACAGATGTATAAAATCACAGGCTTATTCTTGTAAGCTGTTATGCCATTGTGCTTACCTGTATATGCAGAGGTGGGTGAGTACTGAGATATCATCTCTTGGTATATCAAAAGCATTTATCCTGTGTGTTCTTGTTCTACTGAGCTCATGTAGTATCTGTTTGAGTAAGACTCTGGTAACACATCCCATGTGTAGATAGATTTGTTTGAGGTAGCATGTGCCACTTATGGTCGTAAAGATCATCCAGAAGTAATGTGTACATCTGAGCACCTATGAATTGCTCACTTGTGTGGTAGCCGCTGCAAATGTGCAGGTTGCTCTTGTCCTCTGTACACTCTGTGCACCTCAATAATGTAGGGTCCGTTAAATAATGTATATACAAATGCCCTCTTGCCCAGTTCAGCCTTTCTTCAGATATTTTTCTGCATTTTACCTAGAATTGGCCATACTATATGAAGGATCCATGGGTGGGCAACAGAAACTGTGTTGTTTTGATTTTATTCTAATATGGATATTATAATTTTAAAAAAGTATTTTTGAGAGGAAAGAAACAAGAAAATATAAAAATACAATTTGCATTTGGAAACAGCATAATGAATATTATTGTACATTTTTCATTTTTGTGTAGAATCAGGGAAATCTTTATCGCTTAAGCCCAAAAAAAAAAAAAAAAGAAGGCACTATTACAGTACAACCACTAAGACCAAAAAAAAAAAAAAAAGACATTACTGTGCAAAAAATTGCCTTGTAATCCTGGAAAGTAAGTAAAGTTTCCCTGCACCATTTGTCAAAATCCCATTTTGAAAGATGGAATGCTTTATATTGCAATTTTTCCCTTGTAATTCCCACTTAAAACAAAAGATAAACTTTGCCAAAAAAAACCTGCTTTAAAGTCTAACAGTTATGTTTCATTTTAAATTAATTTTTGTCAGTGATTCCTTCCATTTTCAGATGGAAGACCCAAAATTATGTGGTGAATATGAACTAATTGGTTGTGCCCAAAGTGAAAATATCTTTGATTTGAAAGTCATATGCAGCAGTCACTCTGGTTCTAAAGCTGCCCTGGCATATGAGAAGAAGGGACAATCATTCAAATAAGCTGAGTGCAACAGTGTCTCATTAAGTAGGACATTTGTCTTTTTCACATCCAAAGTTTACTGTGCTCTAGATTGGAAGTATATGATAACAGTACATAACATGATGTTCAAATCAAAAATTTTAACACTTTTAAGTCACAGAGGTTTACTTACCACATCCAGGTATACTCCCTAGTATACCCTCCCTTGCGTTTTCGTTTCTTTGAAACTAGTGCATATTCAGAGGATAGTGATTTTTGTCTTTAAGGCATGTTCATTTTGCGCAGCTTCTCTTTTCAGAAGTGTAAATGTTGAGATGACCAGCTCAAAAAATACTGGGAGGAGAGACATGCACAGTCTTACTGCCTTTCACAGAAGCATACCATGTAAACCTGGGATTTATTTTTGTGCTTTTCTGGAGTCGACTTCCGAACTCACTTTTTGACAGACCTTTCCATAGGGCAAATGCTGATGGACAGTATCATAGAAATGACAGAAAACTGATTTAGCTTCTGGGGCAACCCAAGTAAAGTGGTTGGGGAGAAACTTAAAAATAAAAGTGAAATTCTGTATCACAGTCCAGAAGGTTTTAAAGTGATATGTAATTTGGGAATGTGCCAGATGTGATCATTTCCTGCATAAAAGTGGAAGACGTATTTGAAAGTTAACAAACCTGCACACGTGCTGTCTATACACACAGGTTTACCGCAGCAGCTCTAGAAAAAGCAGGTAGGAGTTTGTCTTCTGGTGGTATTCATATAGGTTGATTGCTCTTTTGCGTGGAACTGGTGAGAAGTTTGTGTCATTTCAAGTACTTGAGACATTCCAGTGATATAAAATGATATAAAATACAACTGTTAAATTTTTACATTATTTTTAATGATTTTGGTGATAGTTTTAAGTCCAATAAGCTGTTCAATCTCCCTTTAGAAAATACAAGAATTCTTTCAAACTGGAAAATATATCTGAAGAAAAAGACACTATTGTCTTTTAGAAATTATATTCCTACACACAACTGGGTGATGCTCTGAAGTTCTCTATGTACAAATGGATATAAATGCATCTACCAGAAAAAAATTCTTCAAATGTAGCTTAAACTATTTACATGGAGATTTCATACAGGTGACCTAACACAATAAATGATGTTAAGTAGAGGCTACATAATCTAATGCTAAACCAGTGCATGGCAGTCCAGAGAAATGGATTCTAGCTTTGGATCTTCCACTGACTTGTGTTTGAGGAACTGAACTCTTATTTGTCTTCCACCTCTTTTCCCATTCTGTCTGTCCAGCCTATTTATTCTCTTTCACTCAGTGGTCTTGTGTACCTGCAAAGTATTCAGCCCAGTGGGTCCCCAGTCTTCACGGGAGCCTGTAGGTGCTGTTGTAATGCAAATAATTATCACTGATATAATGGAGAATGGTAAATTTTTCACAGAAAAAATTGTAAATGTAGTTCTGTGGATGCAGTAGGCAGCAGTAGGCAGTATTTTAAAGCACAAATTGTTCTTTCTTCCCATACAGTGCCTTGTAAATCATAATATGCTTCACACTACAGTTCCAGTCTCTTGATTCCTCTACCTCTGAAGCACTATATTCAGCATGTTAATTTAAAAAAGAATAACAAAACTGTACAATAGAAGACTAACGTATCAGCCAACTTCTCTAAACCCCTTCTACACCCAGATAGTTTTGTTAACATGAGACCCAAGTTTTGGATTAATAACACTGTCTACCACAAAATGGCGTTTCCATAGGCCTACATGAATCTTAATGGGCTTTAGCGTTATTCCGCACAGTAATAGCAGGTTAGCAAAAAAAAAGAGGAAGTCTAAAGTTCAGTACCAAAAAGGCCACAAATACCAATTTTTCAAGGTCAAGGAAAGGAGAGACATGATGTTTATCTTGTTTAGTTCAGCACCTCGCTTCCAGAACAGATATTTGTTGCACATACATTAAAATCAACAAAAATTCACAACAAAAACATACAAAAGTGATACTTTGATATGGCTTAAATATTAAAAAATTAAACTAGTTTAAAATTGTGGAAGGCATTTGAAAAAAAAAACCAACAAATATGCTGTGTTAAGAAGAAATGGTGATGCACACAACAGGTCCTTATGCTGTGGTAGAAGAAAAGTGTTTGCTTCTGGTACTGCTTCTGCAGATGAAAATTCTGAAAAAAAAAAAAACATACCAGAGAATGACATTGTTATTCTGCAGTAAGTGTAGTGCCACATCAATCTTTAGATATTTCATTTATTATCGACCTGTGGAAAAAGATCAAACAGGGATCTAAACATTCAAAAGTACATTTCTAGAGTTCCGTTCTTCTTGAAGACACAGATTGTAGCAGGACGTGTAAGAGCTAAGGAATACACATTCCGCCAAGCATCAACTACTTGAATTTTTTCAACAGTAAGTTGGCACCAAAATCATTGCCAGATATCTCATCTGCATTGGGGAACACGAATCTGTATCATCAGGAGTTAATAAAACTCCAGTAATTTGTTGCATGCATTTCAAGTTTCAGCAGGGACGTCAGCAGCATTCATCATTCTGAAGGAATTAATCAGCTCTAGGCATAAACCCAGACTTCAGCTGTCTCAGTCTGTTGCAATTTTCTGTCTGAAACCCTCCTGAGTGAAAGAAACCACTCACTAATCTCTGCAACACTTTGGCAACAAATCAGGTCAAAAGAAAGTTGATTCATAGGACTCAAATATTAAAAAAATAAAGAAGATGAAGGAAAATTTGTGATAAAACACAAAAAAGAAAAAACAAATGTAGGAAAAGAACTAGAAATATTAAAAAAGTACCAGGTAAATGGAAACAATATGGAAAACAGTACAGCTTGTTCAATACATCAAAAAGTACTGATCTGGGGAAAAAAAATGCTTCCCAAAGGTGGGAAACAGGTGGTGTTTCCCACTGAAGATACAGAATGAAAGAGTTCTCTTTAAATTAGGGTTTGGTTTGTGGTTTTTTTTAATGCTGCTGTATTTACACAGTTTAATTTAAGAAAAATAAAATTTAAAAAATCACAGCTGAAAAAAGCTTATGTGGTAGATCTTGTTCATAACTCTATATAATTTCTATTGTATTATCTTAAGCAGAAGGAAGAAAGAGGCAGAACTTGCTGTTTTTTTCATTAGTAATGCTGATGAAAGCAACCAGAACAACACTGCATGAAACTGCAAAAGGCACCTCTGAACACCACAGAATATTCAATTCAATTAATAAGATTGTTATGCATGTTTTAACCCTACTAATTTAAATTGTTAATGATCATCATAACATCTGGGAGAGAAAGCTAGTTACACCACACAAAATGCTTCTGGCGTTGAACAGCATGGGCTGTCAAGCAGAGGCTTATCTCAAGTAACAACACTGGGTTAGCACACATGCAGTCCACACAGGGAGCCTTGGTCAGGTTTTCTGCTTTGTTGTTTGCCGCGGGTTAACTATCGTCACATGTTGATTTCTGCACTCTTGACTTACGGCATCTGTGTTTTTGTGCTGTGTATCCCTGCTGCTGGATTCTTCTGCATACTCCTAGAACCAGATCACACCACAAGCTGCAGAACAGGAGAGGGCAAGATGTAATCACTTTGCCTGACTAATTTCACTTGCTTTGCATGGGGTTAGTTCTGGGTTTTCTAGAAGACTGTCTCTAGATTCTTTCATTCTAGACTTCAATCACCATCTGGTCTCCTGTCAGGGATTCAGCTTCCAATAATTTTGAGAACCTTAGATCATGCAAATTATTCTATTTTCGCTTTTAAAAAAAAATTTTAAATGCATTTTTTTCACATATTATTTTATATGGAATCCATTTTCCACAATAAAAATACATATATTAAATAATAAATTCTGTATTGTATTCTTACTGTAACTATGAAAAATATGTGCTTTAGAACCAGTTGTTGGTGGAAATAAAGACACTCTGCCATCAGCATTTGTCATCAATTGCTTACAGACACAGCATGAAGTTTCCTTTAACCTTCTCTGGTACCCTGTCATATATTGAAATTATTTTTGCTATGATGAACATTTCTTTATTTTCCATTCTAACAATGTTTCAGTGGATACTTTATCCATGAAAAGCTGTGTTCAGAAATTGTTCAGTCAAGCATGCTTAAAATCCATCTCAACTAGTGATAAAATGTGGCAGATCAGCAGCATAACAAAACTTTTGTAAATAATCAAACACTCACTAAAAGAGAACTGAAAGTCTTTTTCCTCAGTTTTATATAAAATATAGAATTTATTTCTAAGTAAAAGGTCAATGAGTAGAAATTATTCTTTACTTGTAGCTAGGGCCACCTATGCCAATGCTTTTGAAAGGGTTGGTTATAAGTGCTTGAACACAGCGTTAGGAGGTAAATATTTTTCATTTTATTAATTATTGCATATACATGTCTTAATGAAGGTAAAATGATTTTATTTAATTTCTTGTACCTCTACCATATTAATGCTGCTACCATGAATGAAAAATACCTAAAAATTGTTCCACAAAAATAAAGGACAAAAATATTATTATTATGGACATATAGGGAAAAATCATTAATGATGAAAAATACATGGCTATTGGTCAACAAAAAATGAATCAGATTTTTAAAAATTAGTAGTTGCACAATTCTTTCTGTCATTATTGGTTTTTAGGAAGCAAAATTTGGCTTTACCTATTAATGACATTTTTAGAATTAATAGGTACCACTAAGACTATTTTCATAATAGTAAATACTATTTGATATAGGATTATTTGGATCTTTAGAAACAAGGAATGGATAAATGACTATTTTTCCTTTGAAAAGTCAAGACAGTGAATAATTCATCACAGCTCTGAGCAACACCGTGAGGACTGCATGCCTCTTAAACCCCAGCTAAATTTTATTCCTCTTTTTTTCTTTCCCCCCCTGCTATTTGTTCCAAACCTCATTCACTTAGGTGGAAAAAGAATAGCCTCAGGTAATGTGATGGGTTAACCCTGACAAGCAGCTAAGCACCATGCAACTGCTAAGCACAACAGAGCTCCTTAGTCACTTCCCCCCTCCAGTGGGGCAGGAGAGAGAAAATAAAAGTGAGAGAACTGGTTGATTGAGACAAAGACTGTTTAAAGAGTGAAGAAAAGAGGAGGAGGTGGGGGGGAGAAGCAAGCAATGCAAAGGCAATCTCTCACCGTCTCCCACAAGCAAACTGATGCCCAGCCAGTCTCCAAGTAACGGCTACTTCCCAGACCAGCCTAACCCAATCAATTTTTATTGCTGAGTATAATGCTATATGGCATGGAATATCGATTTGGCCACCTCGGGCCAGTTATCCAGGTTATCTCCCCTTCCAACCTCTTGCTGCTGCAGCCTACTCCCTGGGAGGAGGACAAAGCGAGTAACAGAGAAGGCCTTGATGCTGCACAAGCGTTGTTCAGCAATAGTCAGAACACTGGTGTGTAATCAATACTGTTTTGGTCATGAATTCAAAGCACAGCACCATACAGGCTGCTGTGAAGAAAGTTAACTCTACCATAACCATATGTATATGTACTAGCATTGCAGAGAAAACTGGTTTCAACTATAGCCCTTTTTAAGAGGATAACTGCTGTTAAAAATACAGGATAATATTTTAATCACAGCTGGCTGTTTAAAAAAAAAGCACAGAAATTAGAACACAGTCTATGTTTCTATATAAACTAGGGTATACATTTTGAATTTCTGAAAGTGTCACAAACACATTTTTTAAGACTGTAAGTCTTTGTTCTCTACATCACTATTACATTCTTGATTCTCAATTCATATAGGTGAGAAAGTCTGAGTCGGAAACTTCAGGTGATCTGTTCTTCCAAATACAGCTGCAGTGAAAGAAAAAGAGGGATGCAGAAAGTATAAAGTCCTGTTGAACAACGAGAATTGTGCTGCATATGAAAGGCTAGCAAATAGCATCATAATTCTGTGCTAAAGAACATTATCAGTGTTTGCTGCAAAAAGAATGGTTGGCTAGATTTCCTCAATAATCAATATACGAAAAGAGCACACAGCTTTCACTGCCATCTTGTTCAAAATAGCAAGTGCTCCCTCCAAAGCAATGAAGTAGAAAATCAAAAAGACCCATAATTAACAACTACACAGCATCATTCCCTCACCTAAAGAAAAATAATTTTCTAATCAGTAGAACAATCATGTTGATTTTTATGAATACAATTCACTGTGATATTGAAGACATGCACCACCGTCAACTAACTTATTTTGCATAGTAAAGGTTTGTACCCCCAACATAAAAAAGACATGGACCTGTTGGAGAGAGTCCAGAGGAGAACCACAAAATTAATCAGAGGGCTGGAGCACCTCCCCTATGAGGACAGGCTGAGAGAGTTGGGGTTGTTCAGCCTGGAGAAGAGAAGGCTCTGAGGGGACTTGATAGCAGCCTTCCAGTACCTGAAGGGGGCCTACAGGAGAGATTGGGAGGCACTCTTTACCAGGGAGTGTAGTGAGAGGACAAGGGGTAATGGGTATAAGCTAAAAGAGGGTAAATTTAGGTTAGACATTAGGAAGAAATCTTTCACTATGAGGGTGGTGAGACACAGGAACAGGTTGCCCAGGGAAGTTGTGGATGCCCCATCCCTGGAGGTGTTCAAGGCCAGGCTGGATGTGGCTTTGGGCAACCTGGTCTAGTGGGAGGTGTCCCTGCCCATGGCAGGGGGGTTGGAACTTGATGATCTTTAAGGTCCCTTCCAACCCTAATCATTCTATGATTCTATGATTCTATGATTCTATGATTACAGTCATCACCTAAAACTTGAAGAAGAGCATACCTGTAAATAATAATGCAAGGGGTCATTTGAATCTGACACGTCACCAAAATAGCCTGCAAGATGAATCTAGAACAAGAAGTTAACTGAGATAAAAATCAGTGGTAAGGGATTTAATTTCCCCAACACAACACAGTTCTTTTGTAAAGGAAACTGAGTAACAGCAAAATAAAGTCCCCAGACAAATTCTAATCTCTATTGAAGTAGACTACATGAAGGTCAATCAGTAGGGATGGGAGAAAATAGAACTGTGGTCTGTAGGGGCACAGAGGCCTTGAAAAAGGCAATATGAAATTGCAGCAAGCTATTTAAGTTCACAGCAATAAAAGAGGAAGACTTGACTTGAAGCATCAGCTATAACTCACCATAAGAACCGTGATGTATGACACCCAGTAATGTCATGAGTGCTCTGTTTGAATAGGCACTTTACTGTCTATTTTTTCAAATGAATTAATTGATTAAAACACTACTGTTATCTTCCCAGTGTTATCTCTGTGAATTATCTCAGTCTCTCACAGATACTCTTCCAAAGCTCCTCTTCTGAGAGACTCTCATGAATGACTACAGATTTATCCTGATTCTCTTGGTTACGGTAGATACTAACTATCAATCTACAGCAAATCTCAATGGATTTGATATCTACTTAGGAATATCACAATCAGAAATAAATCACTTAACACTAAACATTTATGCTTACTATCTAACTTGAGCTTGACACAGTCCCTTCAAAGTTAACAACATAGACCTTGTGATGGCAGTCTCCCCATTCCCCCTTCTCCCCCCAAGATGAAAAAAACACACCCATCAACCTATGTTCTCTGCCTCTCTCCCCAGAATCCACTTATTTTATTTTTAGGGCTGCTCTTTCAAGCATTGAAGCTTTTTCTTCCAAGTTTCTTACACAAATTGCCCCTCAACATGAAGATATCCTTCCCCAGTCCTATTGGATATGACAAACATTGTTTCTCCATAGACAATCACAAATACATCAACACAAACATTTCACAACAAAAGAAGGTGTAGCTGCTCTAATCGTCTCTATCTATGAAACACATCTTCAGGAGTTAGCTCTATAAAAGCTTTATAGAGCAAGCAGTACCGTAGCAATCAGCTGAAGAGTGGAACATCAGCTTTATATATACCTAACAATTACCAAACCAAAATTTTGCATTCTTGACACAAATGGTAATGTTGTGTAACATTGTCCCTAAGTTTACTGAGGTGTTAACGCAAGATGACAACTGCCAAAAAATACATAAAAATCAACAGTATTTTCCTGATACATACCAATCTTCATGTGACCAAGTGTTTCATATGTTTGTCTAAATTCATGGTCAGTAATAATAGAATATCCCTAAAAGAAGAACTACCTACATTGCTAACAGAGAAATACAAAAATGCGTGGAGACTCCTGATAGTGTCATTCATTAAATATCTTCCTTGCTTCAATGATGCTCATTTTGACTTTGCTATTATTTTTGTATGGCAAGAGTTAACTTCAGGAGACCACTAGAAGATAGTAGGTTCACAAATTACTAAACTGTGAAGTTACCAGGACAACTATCTTTTCACTCTTGCATAACTTCTTAATTGGAGTAATAACTAACATGTCATAGTACTCAAAATAAGTGTGTGGCATTCACAGGAAATAATAAACTCATGACTGTATGAGGTTTTAAGAGTGCTAAAACACAAATATTTGGACCAACACCATGCTGAAAACCATTACTTCACTTTGATTTCAAATAAGGAATATAGTCTAGTTTCCGACTTCAGAAATTCAGCCCTGGGCACTCACACAGGGCTAATGTAGTGTGACTCTGTGTGGTTGTTTACATTGGGCTGCCTGTACACACAGGCACTCTTAGAATCATAGAATGGTTAGGGCTGGAAAGGACCTTAGAGATCATCTAGTTCCAATCCCCCTGCCATGGGCAGGGACACCTCCCACTAGACCAGGTTGCTCAAAGCCTCATCCAGCCTGGCCTTGAACACCCCCAGGGATGGGGTATCCATAACTTCCCTGGGCAACCGGTGCCAGTGCCTCACCACCCTCCATCTGGATCTGGTTGGCCTTCTGGGCCACGATAGCACACTGCTGGCCTGTGTTCAGTTTTTCATCTATTGATATCCCCAAGTCCTTCTCTTCAGGGCTGCTCTCAATCCATCCTCCTTCCAGCCTGTATTTGTGCTTGGGATTGCTTTGACCCATGTGCAGGACCTTACACTTGGCTTTGTTGAACTTCATGAGGTTGGCATGGGCCCACCTCTCAGGCCTGTCCATGTCCATCTGGATGGCATCCCTTCCCTCCAGTGTGTCAACTGCACCACGCAGCAGCTCAATACAGATATTTAAAAATAATATTTTAAAGTATTGTTCATATTGCTTTGCAAGCCAACCAGCTTGGAAAGTACCAATATGCAACACATCACCTTACAGTCAGTTCTCAGTCTACCACCCAGTCCACCTCTACCTATTTAAACACATGTGCATTTGTTCCACATATATGGTTCCAGTATACCATCCTCTATCTCCCAAGCATCTTAGCTAATAAGAATATAGAACAACCAGGCCATTTGCTGTATAACAAATATGAGTAACAAAAAGACTATTAACCTTTTAGTTGCTGGGCAAAAGTCTCAAGTAAGCAACAGTAGTATTCAAATTGCTAAAAATGTACAGAAATTTTGTACTTAGTAGATTTGCTCAGCAAGTCTCTTATTGCTCTCTGCTACTCAGTACCAATACATAACATATTGAGTCTTCTATTTGGACTACATTTCTCCTAAATGACACCAAATATTTAATGTTAATATTCCACATGACAAGGCAATAATCCCAAAATATACTGCTAGTTTCTACGAGTCATTTTCCATAGTGATATTTACAAAATAATTCTTATTCTTATATCCATGAGAGCTTTTTCCTGATTTATGAATGGCAAAAAATCAAAGAGGGTGATTTTTAGAGAATATATATATTTTTAAGATTCTGAAAAGACGTAAGTGAGGTTCTTGTGGTGTTCTAAAACCAATAAACTGTTATATAATCTGTTTAGGCACCACTATACATCATAAATTTTATCATTCTAAATGAAGGTAACATTTACAAATGAAATCTCAACCCACAAACAATTTCACACCATTTTTTTTCTTTTCAGTCTCTTTTTAACATTATTTTTACATTGCTTTCACATAATAAAAAACCCTCTTTTTTATTGTGAGAGGGCAACACTCAGGCCTCACCATGAAAAAGATCACATCTTTCAGTGAAATGTGGTCAGATATTTTGTGATATACTACAGTTTCTGCTTCAGTGTAGAGCAGTTGCAGTGCCATGCATTGTAACAACAAAAACTAGGAATAAGTAAATAAGCTAGAAAATACAAAGTTTTTCTGCCCCTCCTTTTTTTTTGTTGTTGTTCTTTTGCTAACAAGAATTGCACAAATGTGAAATTATCTATTAGTGCCACTATATAAGGTACTTTGGGATCTTCCTTAACCCAGGATTCTACCTCAACCTGTATTTTCAAGCATGAACTGTTAGCAGGTCCTCAATATGGAGGTTTTAAATCTGTTCTGGTTTTACACAGAAAGTCTTGTATCAACTTAGGGATATAAAAGCACAAACTAGGACACACACACAAAAAAATAGCACCTTTGCAAAGCAGTCCTGACCAAAACTCCTTGCACTGCAGGCAAGTGATCTCCAAAGTGCCTTAAACTGAAACATCATCACAAGGTTATATTCTCTCACTGCATACCACAGAGTATCAAATATATGTGACAATATAATAAATTACCTTTGCTGCTCATATACTAAATAATAAGATGATTAGAAGAGCAAAAAAACATGGGAAGTTACACATGTTATACAATCAAAGACACTAAAAATAGAAATAGTTTCATTTTCACCCTCTGCAATGATGTAATGAGTTTATAATCCTGGTAATATGAGAATAAATCTCAGCAAGGGATAAGTAGCCACAAATTTAGTTAATCCAACCTCTGTATTTTCAAAAAACAGAAGTCACTTTGTGACCTAAGAGAAAGGTGCAGTGGTGACTTGCAGGTAAGGATGGTAAAGACAGCAGAAATGGGTTGCACATGGGTAGCTTCTGTGAAGAACAGCACATTTCTAAAGAAGGAAAGGGGAGGGAAGACAGACTCCATGTTGTGGGTTGAACCCACCTGGCAGCTCAGCCCCACCCAGCCATTTGATCACTCCCCCAACATGAGATGGGGCAGAAGTAGAGAAAACTCCTGGATCCAGATACAGCCAGGTAAGACAAACAGACAACTCAAATATGATTCAGTAACCATTTAGCAGCAAACACTAAAGGTTTCCAGACTACTACTTTTGCCTTTGAAAAAGTTTATTTGTTACTGGATTATGATATTATTTCATTATGTCAAACCTGAAAGTGATTTTTTTTAGACATTAGAATCCAGCATGCCATGTTTATAAAAAGCACACAAAGAAACCATTTTAAAATGACTTGCAGCAATGTAGATTCTAAATATGAACTGTCTACTTTTAGATTCTACAGAGCTGGAGCAAAGACAAACCCTGTCATAAAACTAGGTGGTGATGCTAGGTGGTGGGCAAACCTGTATTCAGGCATTTCAGACATCAGATATTTATTACCATTATTCCTGACACATCACAGAGACATTAGTCTATGTTCTGCATCAGTGATGCATTACATGACCCAAAACACTATGACACAACATGCCAAAATTAAATTATTCTTTATAATGTAAATTATAATTTATTCAAACACAGAAAAAGAGGAAAAAATATGTAAGATCAATGCTTTAAACGTGAGTCTAGAAAAAAAGGCACAGAAAAACAAATCAGGCTGGGATGCTTTAATATGTATAAATGCTTTTTCTTCTTTGGGAATGTGATTGGGCGCAATTTTTTTCAAGTGCCCAGAGAACATGAAGATGAACAGTTGCTCAGAAGCCTTGTAACAGCTATATTTTTTCCACTAGTGTTAGTTTAATGTACTGTACTGCTAAAGCCACAACTCTAAATGCCATGAGAAAAACTCTTGGTGCATTCAAATTTAACTGTCCTTTGCAAATGTGCATGCTATAAAACATCAGTTTGCTGTATGCTGATGATGCATGAGATATGAAGTCCTACATTCTTCTTTCACTGACCATATTTCCTGTTTTCTGTAGCAATCAACTTTTGAATATTTCTTTTGTTAAACTGGATTTTTAAAAGCAAAAATAATCTTGACATATTGTGGTTAAATAATAGTAAACATATTTTTCTTATTTTGTTGTTTTTTTACATTTTCTGTTTTTGAAAAAAATATTGTCACATTTTATAATGAGATTGAATATTTTTATTTTTGTTTCTAGCCACTGTAGTAAAACTGATGAATCATGTCCTTTGCTGTTGTAAATCAATATCACTCCTTGGACATCTCATAGAGTTATGGAGGATATAGACTGGAAGACCTGTCTCCATAAACTTGCAGACACGTAGTTAATTAAGTAGGACAGCTGAAAAAAGTTACATTGTTCTAAGCCTTTTCTCTCTTCAGTTTTTGCACCAGTTTCAGCTAAACAGTATATTTGAGAACACAGATCAAAGAGACCACAGGAAAATTTGTGTAAGAAAAGTAGTATACAGCAAAACATTACAAAAAGTTTCTGCAGGCTGTTTTGCTTGGTTCAGCTAAATTAGATTTAAGTTTTTGCCCTTTCTTTCACCCCTACTTTTACTTTTTTTTTTCAATGACTGTCTGATGCAAAATAGTCTTCCAGGTACCACTTACCCAGTTAGGTATCTTGATCCCTTAAATACATTTATCTTCCTTGTAGGTGTCTATTGCCTTTGCAACATCATCTTTTTACTCTATTTTACCTGTGAAAGTTGAATTTTTCTGCCGGGTAGCAAAACCTGTCATGTGAAAGAGAATGTCTTCAAACCACACTACCTCACACCTCGTAAAGCAACATTGTTCTGAGCCATGCCACCTGCAACGTTTCTTTGGGAAGAATGAACTGAACAGAAGCAAAAGTTCATTTAAAGCATAATAAGACACAAAAGGTGAGTAGGCAGTGGAGCTTGGCAGGGGAACAACTCCAATTGCAAATTTTCCCCATCACTCTGACAGAAAATACAAAATTGACAAGCCCAGTCCCAAGTCTCCATACAGAGAATACCCAACAGAAGCGCTTCTTCAGGCAAAACCCCAATAGCTGCTTGAGAGCCTGGCCCCTTCCTACCCTCTCATCTATTGATTTGATCATTTCTCCAACAGACAGCAGAAGAGGTAGGAAGTGACAGGAAGAGTCAGGCAAAGCAGAGAGAAGAACTTAAGGCTTTTCTTGGGGTGAGGACTTAATCTCTAGGTTCTTATTTAAGAAGGTATACGTCCTCTTATGTCTTAAAATAAATAGTTGAGGTGTGGATCTCTGAAGCAATTATTTGCTTGGGTGTCTGACCGTAACCTGTGATTTCTGCTCCACTATCCAGGCATAGAAGGACTGTCTACTTATGCAGACAAAAGTGGTCTAAATGACCTAACTTTCTTGTCCATGAAATAGCTTCTGTATGTTATACAACACCATTTCACCCATCACTAATGTGCAGACAGTTTGGTAAAGCAAGATGGCATCTAAGTAATAGCCTGTAAGCGCTCTATAAACCAGCATATTAAAATAGCGAAGGAGAATCTTCTGTTGAAAATACAGATGATGTGGTGGTGAGTTAACCTTGGAAAACAACCAGATGCCCATCCAGCTGCTCCCTTACTCTCTCTCTTCCAGTGGGACAGAGGCAGAGAATAGGATAAGAAGCTCATGGGAGAGATAAAAACAGGGAGATTGCTTACCAGCTACCATTGTGGGCCTAACAGACTTGGCTTGGGGAAAATTAATTTAGTTTATTGCTAGTTAAAGTAGACTTTAGTAGTGAGAAACAAGAAGATAAACATTAAAACAGCACCTTTTCTCTCCTCTTTCCCATTGTCAGCTTCATGCCTTCACTCCTGACTCCTGTGCCACCTGTCTGAGTGGTGCGGGGAGAATGGGACGGGTTTCAGACACTATGTAATGGTTTCTCTCTGCTGCTCCTTCTTCACACTTTTCATCTGCTCCATTGTGGTCCTGTCCAGGGGCTGCAGTCCTTTGGGAAAAAAGTCTTGCCCAGAATGGAGTCCTCCTGTGGCTGCAGTGTTATGGAGAAACATTATATTCTTCTTTCTCCTCCTTATTCTCTCACCTTGGTATTCCCTCTGCTGTTTCTTACTCTTTTTTTTGTTCCCCCCTCCCCTCTCTGTCTGGTGTTTTTTTTGCCATTTCTTACATACATTTTCCCAGATTCATGGTTGATGGACAGAGCACTTTCATCAGCCCCATTGATCATTACACACTTTCAGTCATATAAAATTACTACAAAAATATTTGACTGCTGGATCACATTAAAATCTTGCCAAGAGGTGATGCTATCCTTACAATTTTCAGTGATGCAGTTGAGAAACATTCAGTCCCCTAACATTACTGAGCTATAAACTGTAGTGGGACTCCTAAATCTATTGCAGCACTTTTGTCAATTTAAGCCTCAAACTTCACAGCCAGCTTCCAGATTTCATTGCTATTTAATTCTGGAAAATTCTGTCAGCTGGAAACAGGCAGAGCAAGTAAGGAATTTTTGGGGAGGTAGATCTTCCTCAGACATAAGTTTGGCGTAATCATGAGAAGAACAAGTGAGTGAAACTCATGGGGAAGCACAAACAAAGTAATCCATGGAAGGATTCAAAAAGGAGGAGACAGGATTATTCACAATAAGAATATGAAGCAGCATGATGAATTAATTTGCTTGAATTTTATATATCTGTATACTAATTCAAAACAATTCAGGACCATGTACTAACACAAAACAAATTGGTAAGTAAACAGAAGGAGATGAAAGGGTAAATTTGTCATCCAAACTGCTATCTAATGTGCCCAACTGATTTCTCCAGATAAAGACATGACTAGATTATCAATTTTAAAGGGCAGAACGTTTTATTGAAGGACAGAAATGGGAGAACAGTTTCATTAAAATCAAAGATGAATATTTACTTTGTGGTTCAAAATATGTATAGAGACTGAAAACTGTCTGGTTGCTTCTGTGCTGTGATCTGTGATAGAAAACAAATGAAGAAGATTTGGTCATTGTGAGACATTATTAGAATAATTTAAAACACAGAATCTGGGTTATAAGGAAGATTTTAACTGCCCAGATATCAACAAGAAGGAGAATACTGGCCAGCTCAGATGTTTCTTATATTTTTTGATAACAATTTTAATGTAAAAGTGAAGAAAGAAATTGTAAGAGAAGTGCTTCAAGACTGAAGTCTGTCTAGTAAGAAAGAATGTGGAATGCAGTCTGAGTGAGAATGAATACAAAATAACACAAACCACAACTTTTAGAAGGGGAGAGAAACAAAGTAAAAACCAGTGGACTCCAAGGAAGGACAGTGCTGTAAATCAGAAAATTGGTAGAAAATGACCTATGGAAATAAATGTACTTTCTTCTACAGTTCTTCATTGTAGCACAGAAGGACAAGCTCCATTCCCCTTGATTCTGCATGACTGCTTCATTTTGAGCCCCGATCCACCTGCCCCAGAAAAAGTAACTCAGTCAGTCTGAGTGGTCAGTGATCTATGTCTCCTCAAAAACAACTAATCAAGCCATCCAATAAATTAGAATACTAATGAGAAGCATTAAAAGAAATGCATGAACATGGAATATCTGAGGAAAGCTGGTCCTTCTCTGGATTTGGAGAAGGATGAGATTATTTCTTGTGATGCCTTCGAGGTCTACTTGCCATATTTTAAAAATTAGATTCTCGAAGAGAAAGAAAAATATAGACGCTATCCTGAAGTAAATGTTCTGTATTAAAACAAACAAACAAACAAACAAAAAAACCCAAAACAAACAAACAAACAAAAAACCCCAAAACTCTTCATAACCTTCATAATGTCTTCCTCAAGTTAAGAATATTGTGACAAATATCTGGCTTCTTATACATAAAGATTCTAAGCTAATATTTTATAAAGATGTGCAATAATGATTTCTTACAGTTCTTTTACATTAACTGGATAGATCCATGTTTAGTTCCTGAGTGATCATGGATTTGCATTTCTCTTTTAATGATTTATCATTTATAGAGCTTTGCTGAGAATTTGTTTTATTTAAACCCTTTGGAGGCAAAACCTCAACTATCCTTAATGCTTAGAGGCAATTACATAAACGTGGCACCATGGCTGCTAAGGAGATTGTACACGAGAGCTACTTAAAATGCATGATAAAGCAATCTGTTACTACACAAAAATCCGTACTTTGTTGAACAGATATTCAGCAGTGAAAGGATCTAACCACACTCTTAAAATTATTCAAAAGGCAGAAATAATGACTGAACATTCTTACAAAAATGACTCTTTCCAATTTTAGAATTAGCCTCTCCAGCTAACTCACATTGGTTTTGGAACTAGACATCCCTGGAGATAGTTGACTGGTAAGCATTGATAAGGTGCTCTCACCAAATGTAGATAAGAAGTTATATTAATGTGTACATTTTGTTAGGCTTCCTTGTATAGTCCCCTTAAAGTAAGAACACATACACAGGCAGGCAATTAGCTCTTTCAGAACTTTTCAGGGTTTTTAAACTGCATAAGGTCTGCTTATTAAGTAGTCCTCAACAAGTGAGCCAGCAGATGCTTAGTTAGTCAAAAGAAATCACTGAAAAAAAGAAGTATGGACAATAGTTGGACAAAGCTCAAGAGCTTTGAGATAAGCAGACCCAGCTGAGGAAAAAGGAGTGAAAGAGCTTTATGGAAGATAAAAGAAGGTGGAATTTTATGGTTTCACACTGAAAGCCACATCAGTAAATCCTACATTCCAATTCCATTACTCCTTTTCATGACAAAGTTCATAATGAGAACAGCAAATGGTAAACATGAATCAATTATCATGGTTAGGAAGAAACAAACTTTATTCCCCTAGCTTTCATGTTGATTTCTTGGCTGGTAAACAGTCTCTCAGGAGTATCAACTTAACTCCATGGCCTAGATTGTGTGAAGCTAAGCAGAAGTATTTGCAGGAGTCGGGCATAAAAACATATGTAAAATTATTGAATAAAATAAATGCAAGTATGTGTACAGTAATTAATTTCATAAGTGAGGAGTACACATAGGGTTTTTGAAGATGTATTTTTTTTAAGGAGGTTCTTTTTTCCAGATTGTAGTTTCCTAATTCTAATAAGATTTTTAAAAATGACACTGGAATATGATTACTATGGGTCCTGTTTATTATTTCAAAATCATGTGATCATTTTAAAATATGTTTTATATTAGTGAACTTGCAAACCAAAACAGTAAGGAAGTACAAATTACAGAACAAGGTTGCAATTTTTTTCTTTGCCTATGTGGGGATGATGGATAGCCTTATTTCTTTTGACTTTGTTGTTCACTGTGTCTCTTTGAATAAATGCTCAAGGCCATTATAAGTTTGCAACATATTTGCAGAATCTCTCTCTGAGACTGAAGGTCATCTGGATATGAGACTACCAACAATTTCCAGAAAGGAGCACTGTTTCTGTTGTCTGGATGTCAATGAAACTGAACTATATCAATTAGTTTATGTAGAATACGGATCCATGCTAATCTGAGACAGATATAAATGTCTACTTTCTGATGTACGGTTTTATGAAAGGAGTCAGTTCACATTGCATTTTTCATACTCAGTTTACACTGTGCTTTTCTTCAGCATGCCACTACATTAACCTTTTACTCTTATCAGTGAACATTGAAAGTGTTGCATCCATTAACAACAAATAAAACCATTCGTCCTTCACTGTGAAGGAAATAATGTAGGATCACCTTGAATTCATGAAATGACTACCTTTGTACAACTCATCTGTAAATCTGGATTATTCATTATACATACAGAAATGTACTTGTTTATGAAATCCTAACATGATATCTGACACTAAGCGACGCGGTGGAAACCCTTAGCTTGCCTTATTTTTAAGAAATAATTATTTAGGTTGAAATGCCACAGAAATACAACTTGGATCTAAGAAAAAAAGGTGTTATAGAAGAATAAGTAATTATAAAATACGAGTCCATTGCAATACACAAAAACCCTAAACATGGTAAACCTATACGGTGAGGCAGAAAGTATGATCTCCATCCGCATCAGTTAACTTTTAAAAACAAAATCATGAAAAGACATGTAGAGTCAAAACATCTCCAGTGCTCACACACTCACTATTCTCAACAGAAGAATTTTCCAACTAGGCATACATCAACTCTTTTTTTTTACTGAAGGTTCCTAATTACATGGCATGCCAGAGATGAAATGAAGTAGATTTTCGAATTTTAGATCATGTATAGACCCATAGGAAGGCATGCATGCAGGGTGTGATGTGAGAGATGAGTGAGGATTTTGATTGCTTTAGACATAACAGCTGCAATCATGATCGTAGTGATCTCTATGTTACATACATGGTCATAGCATGAGGCTCTGGAAGTTGGGGGATACAGCTTGGAGAGACCTATGCATTATGAATCTGTGCTCATATTAAAAAGTCAGTGAGGCATCTGTACCTGATTTACAACGCTATTGAGTCAACTTTCTACACAGCTTTTAGCTTGACTTCCTTTATAATGAAACATGGTCTGTATATCTGGACAATATACTCAAATCAAAGTCCTACAAGTAAAACACTATTGAAGATTCAGTATCAAAGACCTGGAATCTAAAATAAACAAATAAATGAATAAATGAAGCCCAGTCAGCTCGTAGCAATTTACATACATGTGTGGTTTTAAGCACATACCTATCCTGAATATCTCCATGACTGAACAGGATTGTGACAGACAAGCCTCAAAACAACAGATTGATAAGCAAGCGGATCATTTTTATAAATAAGCAGAAGAAAATAATTCAGAATATGGGAAATGCCTAAACACAATAATAAAACTGAATTTTACTTATTAAATTCACCCATGACTTTCCAGTTAGTTTAACTTTTCATTCAGCTATTGCAAGGTCCAGAAAAGGAATTTGAAATACTTGGTTATGCATGACTCAGAATAAGCAGCCACAGATGCTAAACCAGAATCCTTGATTTAAAAAGAACTCTAAAAATCTTTATTATTTTCTGAATTTCTCCTCATTCTGATATTACAATTTTCTAATATATTTTAGAATATATTTCTCATAAAACAGATAAAAATATTTATACATGTATATATAATCACAAAATTAATATTTTCTATGAGGAATAGAAAATATGTTTGAGATCTTCCAACCCATTCTTCTCTACCAGATCACTCTTGAAGCATAGAACTTTAATGATTTTTCACATTATGGGCAACTCCCGAGACCAGCTAACTTTGCCATAAGGAGTATTTTCTCTTGGGTTTCTCCTTCAAATTATTCTGGAATATTTTTTTACCTCTTTATTTTAACTTTGCTCAAAGGGATATTTTTTGCCGCTAAACATATTCCTGTAGAAGCATCTTTCTTCTGGGAAAGAAAGAGGAATAGGAGGAACTTAGGTTTTGGCTGTGGTTTTTGCTTTTATTTACAGTTTCCTCATCTCTGGAAAATGTAAACACAGAAAAAGGAAATAAAAAAAGAAAAGAAAATGGGTTGTTTATTCCTCTAACAATAACAGCTTGTCCTCTTCACTGTAGCTTTAGTAAGCAGATAAAGCTACAAAAAAAAATTTAATAATAAACCTCAAGCATCTTCAGTCAAGACTGTCTCTAATTGAATTTTTGGCTCAATCATTACAGCTGCTGCAGCTTTCCTGAGCTGCTCAAGAAGTGAAAAGATACAGTAAACATTAGGAAAATTGATCACTTAGATGAATAGTTCTGCCCATGCCCATTTGTAGTACTTTCTGTCTGTGGGAACAATCAGGGTACCTAGGAGGAAGGAGGAACAGTAACAGAGAATAATTTGGCAAATTAATATATTTAACACATATATTTTGTTATCATACTGAAAGAATTAATCTAAATCACACAAATAAACCTGACGACTATCCAAAGGATTGGACGTGAAATGCTTGTTTCCATACACTGCTTATTTCAAGACTGTAGCTGTCTCCATGCTGGTAGAGGGGTTCAAGCAACGAGCTGTTACTACACCTAGGACTGTGTCCTGTGAGGTCATTTGCAGACTATGCTTAACTGAAGTCTGAGCGGTAGGCTGAAGTTTGTAATTAATTCTAGTAGGCCTTGAGGTCAGAAGAGAGTTGTACTTTTTTTTTAAAAAAAGACATTTCTCCCTTTTTTAAAGAAGGAAAATATTAATGGAATCAGATTAGTTTACCTTCTTTTAAAGTAAGAAACTAAGTAAGTGATGTCTAAATTAACCAGGCAACATTTTTTTCTACTGATCATTTGTGCCTGTTGTTTATTTCAGACCAAAACTGGAGGTGGCTCCAGGCTCTCTCAAAACTTAAGTCATTTAATTTCAGGTATAAACTATTTCTCATGCTATTACTACCTGAATTTGAGTGGAAATCTCTTTTCAGGCTTTAAAAACTTTGGTGCAAACTGAAAGCAGAAGCAGCAGAGAGAAAATGTGTCCAGCTGGCTTAAAAATTTTGTTCCTCATTGATCTCCATTTCTTGCCCTAGAAACACAGCCATAACAGTATTGATGAGTAGACTGAAGTCTTAACAATCTTTGATTAAGTTAAAAGCAAATAAAAGAAGTGAAAGACGAATATAAATGGAAAAAGAGATTTGGGACACATAGGGCTGGGAGCTATGAGTCAGAATGGCTGACAAAAAAATTATCTATTTGTGAACTCACATATATGAGTCATTTTCGTTTAACCTTTCTAAGTTTCATGAATGGAAGTCCATATAAAATGCATAATTTGTACTTATTTTTTTTCTGAGGATAACTATAATTAATTCTTGCCCTGAGTTACAGTAATCATCTAAGCTTAAATAGCACTTAGGTGTTCTTTCTTGTATTCTTGTCTCAGGTTCTCTTTAAAAAAAATAGCTGTGTATTTAAATACATGCCTTTTAGCAGAGACATTCTTGGCAGGAAAAGTAAAAGGTATATGGAGATATCTTTGCACAGTGGTTAATTTTATTACTTATCGAACTCAGGGAGACCTCTGTAGTGAATAGTTCCTAGACAAATGTTTAATGTATACCTGTAATATTTGTGAAGGATATCTACAAGTTGTCAGGAATGGATGGCTACAAAAGAGCTTAAATGCATCACAGAAGGGCACTGCAGGAGGATCAGCCCAACCACACTGTAAGAGTTGTCATCACTATCTTAACACATTGACTCTCCTAGTCAGTTGTCTGCTTTACCTTAACTTGAGGGATTCTATTCAGTCATCCATTACACAACAATTTTCCAGCTCTCAGTTTAGCAGAGGATGAGAGTTTCCTTCAGTCTCAGCTTCTTTAGTTCCTTTTGTCACCGCACTGTAATATCGTACATTGCCACTGTTTCTAGAAATTATCATAAGAGTTATAAAGAATAGGTTTCTTCTCTATGATTTCCTCTCACTGATATTCTTTCACTTGTCAACAAAAAACAAGAAATTTCAATTGTGATTCAGTTAGGGGAAAATTAAATATATGTATAATAAATGGCCTAATAAAAAAAGAGCCATAGAAAAATCACTTAATTACTTAAAAATATGCACAATAGTAACCAGTTATTAACTTACATTCTTTTGAAGAGATAAACAGAAATATACAATTTTGGAAATTAAGTATTTGATGTTTGGTTTTAGTTTTAAATGATTACATTCATCCACATAACAATTTTTAGTTTTATTCATAGTTGAGCAAATAGGAATATGTTCCTAGATTTGTTCTCTATATGATAGGCAAATTTCATAGGTTTAAGATTTCATAGATTTCATAGAATGGCCTGGGTTGAAAAGGACCATAGTGATCATCTAGTTTCAACCCCCCCGCCATATGCAGGGCCACCAACCACTAGACCAGGCTGCTCAGAGCCACATCCAGCCTGGCCTTGAATGCCTCCAGGGATGGGGCATCCACGACCTCCCTGGGCAACCTGTTCCAGTGTGCCACCACCTTTTGGGTGAAAAACTTTCTCCTAATCTCTAACCTAAACCTCCCCTGTCTTAATTTAAAACCATTCCCCCTTGTCCTATCACTATCTACCCTCGTAAGCAGTTGCTCCCCCTCCTGTTTATACGCTCCCTTCAAGTACTGGAAGGCCGCAATGAGGTCTCCCCGGAGCCTTCTCTTCTCCAAGCTAAACAAGCCCAGTTCCCTCAACCTTTCCTCATAGGAGAGGTTCTCCAGCCCTCTGATCATCTTAGTGGCCCTCCTCTGAACCCTTTCCAAGAGCTCCACGTCCTTCCTGCGCTGGGGGCCCCAGGCCTGGACACAGTACTCCAGATGGGGCCTCACAAGAGCCAAGTAGAGGGGCACAATCACCTCCCTCTCCCTGCTGGCCACCCCTTTTTTAATGCAGCCCAAAACACAGTTGGCTTTGCCGGCTGCAAGCACGCACTGCCGGCTCATGTCCAGCTTCTCATCCAGCAGGACCCCCAAGTCCTTCTCTGCAGGGTTGCTCTCAAGGAGATCTTCCCCCAGTTTGTATAAATACCTGGGGTTGCCCCGGCCCAAGTGCAGCACCCTGCACTTGGCCTTATTAAACCTCATTAGGTTTACACGGGCCCACTTCTCCAGCCTGTCCAGGTCCCTCTGGATGGCTTTCCTTCCTTCCAGTGTGTCGACAGCACCACTCAGCTTAGTATCATCCGCGAACTTGCTGAGGGTGCACTCGATGCCATCGTCTATGTCATTGATGAAGATGTTAAAGAGCCCCGGTCCCAAGACGGACCCCTGAGGGACACCGCTCGTGGCTGGCCTCCACCCTGACACAGAACCATTAATCATAACCCTTTGGCTACGTCCAGCCAGCCAATTCCTAATAATTTATACAAAAGATTAGACTAATAGGTCTGGATGCTTAGAAATACTGGACACTATTTCAGTACCACACAATAGGTATTTCACGGATAATTTCCATAGAACATTTTGCTTGATGGTAATCACAAACAGAATTGACTCACTGTGTGAGCTTTATCTTCTGATGTTAGCTTGCTTCCATTGCAACTGTGAATAGTATGTATCTTGAAGATGGGTCTCATGAAGGGTCTCAGCTGAATTTATGCAAAACAGCTGTTTCCTAGTATCATGGTGTGGTCAGCAATTAATATATGCATAGACTCCTGAAATGCATTTTTAAAGTATTCTATGAAGAGGAAGCCTCTTAAATGAATCTTGTTATTGTAGTTTAAATCAAGCTAAAACTGCTAAAGAGTTTCTGCAGCATCCTCACAACAGAGAATATTTCAGCATCTATTTATAGAACTCAGCAGTAGATATTTTATTTAAGATTTCAACACAGCATAGTTAAGTTTCTTTTTGGATACTGACTAATGATTCTGTTTTTTTCTTTTAAATATATTGTGTCCTATATAATGCTTCAGTTTTCTTTGACCTCAACTGTCTTGCCACAGGGGGCAGTTTATAAATATTCCATGACAGTCTGTAACAAAATAGATGTGAAAACATCTGCATAATTTCTGACACACTGGGCTACCTAAGATAATTTAGGACATTTATTAAAGAGAGTTTTTCCATTTCTATGTGTTTTATAATTTATTTTTCTCCTTGTGACAGAGGATTTATTTTCTTTATTGAAAACCCAATATGTTCTACAATACAGGTTCTGTTCAGCACTGAAAAATAACACCATGGCAGTGATAGGTCCCTAAGGTCATCTCTGTTGGATAGATGTAGGTCACTGTTTCTTGTGAAAGAATAATTTCTAGTATTCTATTTGGTTTTGGTAGTAAAGAAAAAAATTCTATGATGAGTGTTTCAGTTAGCAATCTTTCTCCTCCACATTAACCAATGCTTTAAATGTAATAAAAGATGTAAACATTTTGAAGAAAAAAACTCCAACACTCCAATCTCACAGAAATTGTATTATCTGCAAAAACTCCAGGCAGGTCTTTGGCTGCATTTCCAAAGGACATTGATTTGCTTTCATTGCTGCTGAGTGTAATAATTGAGGCCCTTCCTCCATCCAGGTACCGATGAACTCAGTTTTACAGCATAACTTAAAAGAACCTTTAAATAATATCTTTGCAGCTACCAGAATCAACTGCACAGTTTGTTTGTTTCTGCTTACCTGTGACACCGATGATTTTAATTTCTGCATCACAGTCCTCAGAGATACGGGGCAGGGAGGAGGGAAGAAAGTAAGAGCAAGAAAGGGCATTCATACCGACTTCTGACAATTGTCAGAGTTATCAAAAATGTTATTAAAACCTAATTAATGCCTTCTTCCCCTACAACTTTCTTCCACTTTGCTCTGTAAAACCCTAAAATCTTTTACGAGAGTGAGAGGTTTTTCTTTCTTACATTGATCTCTTGTAAGGATATTCTTATATTTTAAAAGGGGTTAAAAACAAAAACAACAACAAAAAGACAGGTTCTGGCTCAAAGGGATGTTGTATGTTGAGATCCAATAAGTCGTTGCATTTAATTTTTGGTGCATTTCCTTTTCCCGCAACAAACCCAGTGAAAAGTATATCAGTTGTGCTTAACAGTTCTTTTGTTTCCAACATAGACTACTACAGGCCCTGTTATAATTAGCTATCAAGCTTATTTAAAAAAAAAAAAAAGAAAAAACACAAGAAGAAAAAGCTGCATAGCTGTTATTAAACATTAGAAAGTAAACTGCTGGTCTTTAACTTGCATAGCACATTCTGGCAACAAACAACATCAGCAAATATTTTCACATTCCCATACGCACAAAAGCAAAGTCATTAACTTAATGTTGCTTGAATTCAATTCGTACCAACGGCCTTGGCGAAAAGCAAGGAATATCAAAGTGTTAAACTAGTCTAACTCCAAGCTTTGTGTTATTCTAGGCAACTGAACACTGCAAACAACAAAGTTAGAGCAGGGTGAGAAATTCAACATTTAGTTTACCATGTAGAATGAATTAGTTCAACCCAATTTAGTTTTCGACTACACTTTCCATTGTGACAAACAGATTCTGTTTCCAATGATAACCCTTTGCTTTGCATAGGCCTCAAAAAGATATCTACTTGCTGAGATATTCAGGTGAGGGGTCAATTCTTTAGACGATCCAGTTCCTCTAAATCAGAAGGTAAGCTCTTTTAAAAATTTGAGATTCTTATCTGCTGAAGCAAAAAGTGTTTATCTAGGTAGTTCCTTCTACTCTACAAAGACTTCTAAGGCTTTTAAAACTAAGAAAATAATCTGAAAGCTTTTTGACAGAATATCAGAAAATAATGAAGACACGGCCTCAGAGCAAAATCTCTTCAGGATACACGTGTTTCTGACAGTGATTTTTAATCCTATGAAGACATGTGCAAGCAGTCAGGATTCTTCATCTTCTGCTCTTGCTCCTCTGTGAGAAAGTGAGCATAAATCAGATCCCATTTTATAATTTATGAGCCTGTCTCCATTTTGTTTAACATGATCTTCTGGCATCCTTTTTTACCAAGAAGGGTTTTTGGTAAATGTACTGTAAGTATTTATTTAACATAACCTATTACACATTTTGAAATCCTATCTGTGCCCCCTTTTGGTTACAGAGGTGTTTACTAGCAGTTCTTTCGTGTTGAGTTTGGGGGTCAAAATTATACTCTTTCCGACAGAAGAAAGGCTCTTATGGAGTTGAAGGCTGCCAGGTAACTGAACTGGCATTTGTATCATAGTTAACTGTCATCAACTTGTGAGCAGGAATAATGCCATCTAAGCAGATGGTTATAATGCATATTGATGGCCAAAGATTACGTATGTACAAAAATTTGGGATGTTCAAGATTTCACTCTCTTCAGCCAGGAGGATCAATCCATCTAGTGTTTTCATGCATAAGATTAAGTGGATAAGGTTTCCTTTATGCTTCTTCTCACAGTTATTTTGGATTAATCTCTTTGCAACCATGCCCTTTTCCACAGCAGGTTGGCAAGTCAATGTTATCCACTGATATTCCAGTTAAGTACGCCAGGTAGTAATACAACATGTCTACTATATTCATCAGAAAATATTGGCCTTCCTAGGAGTACTAATTTGAACCACAGAACTAAGAATGATTCTGAAAAGCAAACAAAATACTGGTTTATTTTAGATTTCTACAAGATGATCATAGATTTAGCAAAAACACAGCCTGTTCACAGAGAACATTCTAATTTAATTTAATTTCAATACAGTGCAATGTCACAAGTGACAACTACAAAAGAAAGTGACAATAATATAATCAGTCATGCATTTTAAAAGACCACATTGTAAAGATCAGCTCATTTGATTTTGCTGACAAATCTTGGTGATGTGCATGTATACGTGCTTGTACTAATATTAATTTTTGTCTCATAAGTGAGATTAAAGATAGGTTATTCAGAAAGACTTGAAAATAAAGGAAAGCTACTGAAGACAGGGACATCTGAAAGGCAGGTAGAAGAGAGGATCCAGTAACATGTGGAACGGCTTTTGAGCTTCACAGACCAATATAATTTTTTATAGTACACAGGAAATTACTTCCTTTAGCAGCTCTTTACAGATGCAAGTGTGACTGATGTTATCAATACCTGAAGAGAAGAAATACAAAAGAGAACAGAATGTGACCAAGAAAGCTATCATGCTCTGTGTTATGTTTGCATTCAAGAGCTTGTGAGAATATTAAAGATGAGCCACAAATAGTTAGGAAAAGCAGTTCTTCCATAATCAAAAAACTGTGCCACTAACATCATTGCCTGTAGAAATGATGAGAATACCATTAATATTACTGAGATAAGTGTCTAAAGGATCAAAACTAAAGTACATAGTTCTACAATTTGTTATCAGGGAAAAAAAAAAAAGCAGCAAATTCTAGAAGGATACAATAGGCTTCGCTTACTCTCTGTCTGTCTGCAGTGAGAAAAGACAAGAAAACATCCTGACTACTTTGTGTTTCAAAGACTAGGAGAGTGAGTAAACATCACAACAAAGAACAAAGGTAGTAAATAAGGTTTCAGGAAGATAATTAGATCTGTTTTCACCATGCTAGTTTTCTGAGATTGTGAAATTCATACTAAGGACCAATAAAATATGATGCTGCACAAGAGGAATATGAAAGATTGATAAATTTAAGATCAATTTGGTTAGGTTCCAAAACATAGTCTCTTATAGGCTACCATGAGGTTAATTCTGTCCCAGCCAAAAGCAGGACAGGAATTTAAATCCAGGTAAGTAAGTGGGTTCATTCAGGGTGGACTTGCAGAATGAAAGGACACAGTAAATAATTGACATAAAGATAAAAAAAGATAACTAGAGAAAGACAGGATAATAAAATTCTGGAAAGTACAGGATACAAGTAAGAAAAAAAACCAGTGATTTTATTGAAAACAGAGAGAATTAGAATTTATTATATTCTTAAAAGCCTGCATAGAAAGAAGCCATTTGAGACACTGACAAGGTAAGTTTTGATGACATAAACAAAGAGATAAGTTTGTCTTGATCATTAAACAGTAACTACTTCATAATTAAACAGAAATATCAGTAATCTTGGAAGAAGATTTTTCTCAACTTTTTTTTGGCTGGATGAAGAGTAGCTGTAAAAATGTAACTTAAAATATTTTAAAACTATATATCATATGGCTAAGTACTTTAATTGTTTTTAATTGCTTTAAAACCAATAAACTATATTACCCAAAATTGACAACATATCAATGAACTAATTAAAAAAAAAAAGAAGAAAATTTAAACAATTGAAACAAGAGAGACATTCGTAATGAGTAAAGGGACAAATGGCCTTCCCTCAACTTGCCTATGGTGCAGTTAAACTCATCCTAAGGTGGAGGTCTAAAATACATCTCATGGAAGAAAGCAAGAAGTATCAACTTTTCTCTGTTGACTAGACAAGATGGCCAAAATCTCTCCTAGGAATTTATGATGTAGATTTGTGAAATTAAATTAGAAGAATTTGCCTATAAGTATTTACAGATCTTTTATTCTTCCCCAAAAGGCAAATAAACAAAAAACCGTATTTGAAAACTTAAGGAATTAAAATTTCAAACACATCTAAGGGACATATAACCTGTTTTAGATTTGTCACAAGGACACCAGAGTAAAAGAGCTTTTATTTTCCTTTTTTCTCCCTATTGTGATATAAATAACCAACTTTCTGCATCTCAATGCAAAAAAATAACTTAGATTCAATTTGCTTCATTTGCAAACATGGCTATACCTAAGAAAAAATTATTTCTCTGACAATTGAGGTGAGGAACTTTAATAGAAAATTTCAATAGAGCATTTGAAAGGTAAAATACAATTGTGGTGTGGAGTCAATGTTCAGCACCAGTTGCATATAGTGATCCTTTCCCTCTCTTTCCCTTTCCCGTTCCCTTTCCTGTTCCCTTTCCCATTCCCAAAAATTCCTTGAAAGAGGAAAAAAGGAGAAAATAATAGAAGACAACAATATGCTTTAATAAGAACACAGGGGAAATTGGAAATTATATCAATACAGTCATTAAAGATGGGTGACAGTCGCTGTCAGTCAACAAGGTTCATATGCAGAGTGATTTACCTGTAAAAATAAAGTTGTTCTGAAATACTTTATTGCAGAAAATTTATTTGTTTATATTCAATATAGGAAATACCTGAATACAGGACATATTTCATCAAGAAATGTTAGTTTCAAAAAAGTCTACTACAGCTTCTTATTGAAATTACAGTCCACCTTTCTCATTGTCTTGTATTATGGTATAGCAAAATGAAATTTTCTACTTGTTTTGACTACAGAACAAAGATGTTCATGTCTGTGACATTTGAGAAAATTATAAAGGAAAATACACTAATGACTTTGTATAGTCTGAATGTCTTTGTCAAGAAATAAGATGAGATGTGTAGTGTAATCCTAAGTGACAGGAAGGTGAGGGTTAAAGCAGTGCAATGAGGGAGGATGAGAAACAGAGCATCTTAATAGCTACTATGAAGAAACTTAACTCTGTCCCAGGTGAAACCAGGACATTATATAGGGTGGGGCTTTTTCTTTGCTTGCCTGCTTTGAGGAAACATAAGAATTTCAATTTCATTAAGGTTAAGCTGAAGTCAGGAACATCTAAAAAAATATCAGAGGGAAAGGATAACATATGAGAGGGAGAGGAGCAAGACGAGGCAGTACTAGAACCCTAAATTCTTAAAAAAAAATATTGTCTTTCCTAAGAGGAAACAAGAACAGTTAAACTTATTAGTTATTAAAATTCATCAGAATTCTTGCTTCTGAAGCTGCTTAGGTTTTGAGTTTCCATTTATCTTTTTGCAATCTGGGCCATTTTTTTGTTTTGACATATTTACGCATTTTTCATGACAAGTAAATAATATTTATACTTATTTAGCACTGAAGCAATTATGTGATATGGGCCGATAAATACTAAAAGAGTATTTATCAAAACAGGAATGAAAGTTGGTAGGTCTGGTTTTGTGTCAGCACAAATTATTTATTCTCGTTACAATAAATATTTTTGTCCCAGCTGCCTGGAAAATCACACCCAGCTGCACATCAATAATCTGAATAGCATTTCTAAAGGAGGAGAAACCTCTCTCTCTCTCCCCTGTACTAATATTCACTAAACAGAAAATAAACCATTTTGGACAATACTAAAATCTTTCTTTGCAAAACTTAAATATGTTGAGATACCACTTTGTGCTTTAGCAAAATTGTTTAATAATTCTAGTTTACATCTTAAGGAAGGTAGGTCTTGCTTCTTTTATAAATTGGATCAAACATCATTCCTCATATAAACATGACAGAAGATCAGACACAGAAATGGATTTAACACTTAGTTATTTTTCTTAAAGTGGGGATCGGCAGATAGCAGTTGTAATTTCTGACTGGTCTTAGCAAAATGCTGTGGATTTCTGTAAAAACTTTTATTTTAATTAGGTTTTGAAGTTTTCATATCAATTGATATGAAGCAGAATAACTAACTCTGCTTTAGGAGTGTTAGCAGTAGTGACAAAGTACATGATGCAAGTAAATCAGTCATGAAACCTTCATACACAAAGGCATAATGACATTTCATTAAGGCATAAAGAACAGCTAGAAGAGCCCTACTTGCTATAAAGATTTGATTCGCCAAATAAGTGCAATAACTGCTATTTAGTAAGCAGATAACATGGAAACTTTTCTATTTTTTTTAGAGGGAAAACACCTACCAAAGAAAACAACTCTTTCCTTGGTTTTCACAAATCCAAGAGGAGAGACTTAAACTTTGCTGCGTGGGAAGACAGAAGAAGCTGATCTCTACTGTGCTTTCAGGTTTTTACTCCAATTTGCTGCTTGAGGAGTGTGGTAGCATTTAGAAATATTTTTATTTTCTTTTTAATTGAAATGCAAACTACTATCTTATGTACTCTTAATAGGATTAAAGGGTTCATCCTTCCCTCCTGCCTAGCTGAGTAATTATACAGATGTACATTAATTAGCTGTATGTCAGTGTTTTTGTCTTCCACAGATTTTTCTTTGTTTATTTGAGTTTGTTTTCTGTGTTTTGACATTTGAGGAGGGGAACTGGTTCACTTGAAGTATTCAGTTCTACTGTAAGGCTTAGAAGTAACAAAGATGTTTAAAAGCATGTTACTTCAACTTCTGATCTTTTTCCTCAAATCAATAATTCCATGAAAGTAAACAAGGCTTCATGCAATGTAAAGGTATGTTTTTATACGGGCAAATAATGAGACAGATGACTATATACTATTTGTGGTTTCATTGTTGTAGCTACGATGGTGTAAGAACTACCAGTCCATTAAAACATCACTTTCCCATTTTTAGGACTTTCTCTTTATATATACTGACCTTAATGACTTAAATTTGATCAAAGGCAACTAAAGAGTTTAATATTACAAAGGCCATAATCTCACAGTGTATCCTTTCTTTAAAAGTAGACATAAACAGGTACAAAGGGAAGACTAAGAAGAGGCTGAGCATGTGTCATTGTGGTGGGTTAACCTTGGCTGGACACCAAGTGCCAGGTACCCACCAAGCTGGTCTATTACTCGTCTCCTCAGCAGAACAAGCAGGAAGAAAATAAGATGAAAAAAACTAGTGGGTCAAGACAAAAGCAGTTTAACAAAGCAAAAAGCCAAGGCCGTGCATAGAAACAAAGGAAAACAAAGATTTTATTCTCTACTTCCCATCAGCAAGTGATGTCCAACCACCCCCCAGGAACTAGGGCTTCAACACCCATAGTGGTTGCCCTGGGAGACAAACTTCATACGAACAAATGCCCCCCTCCTTCTCCCTTCCCTTAGCTTTTATTGTTGAGCTGACGCCATATGGTATGGAATATCCCCTTGGTCAGTTTGGGTCAGCTGTCCTGGCTCTGTCTCCTACCAAGATCCTGCCTGGGGCCCTGAGCCTGCTTGGAGGGGGGTGTGTTGGGGAAACAGCTTTGATGCTGTGTGAGCACCGCTCAGCAGCAGCCAAAACGCTAGCAGCCTGCTAACTATCAATACAACACAAAACTGTATGAGGTCTGCTATGGGGAAAATTAACACCATCTCAGCTAGATCCCATGCAGCCATACTTTCCTTTGGTATATCTAGGCTCCATGGAGTTTCAGCTTAAAGGTCCTGAGCCAGGCTTATTTCAGTTGGCATTGACATTTAAATTTGATCAAGTTTCCAAATCAAACCGCAACCCAAATACCTATTTACACACACCTCCCAGTTTTTTTCTAAAGTTGCTGGTTTGGATGTCTTATTTTACATGTACTTGATATACGACCTTTTAAAATTGTGACTGATGACAGAAACTGCTAAGCAATACGGCCACATTTCTGAAAACAAACTGTTAAATCTCTAAAAATATTCTTACTTATCTTTATATTTGGGAAAAGGTCCTGCATGAGTAGGGCTGAGTTGTGTGTTTCACTTTACCCGTGGTGAGCAATCCCCTTTGAAGACAACGCTCATAAAATTAAGCATCAGTTTAGTTCTCTGCAAGCCTTGTGGGATTACAAAAAAAAATTGGTAGGAGATGAATATCTGTTCAGCCTAACCCCGGACCTTCAGGAAAGGGTCTTAGAAGTAACTGTTTAAGAACTTCAAGAGATTTTCTGGGAATATGTCACGAATGGCAGATCTACAATTGGGAATATTTTTGTCCTAATGAAAAATTTTTTTTGTAATGATTTATCCTTACAAGTAACCCAAGAGAAAATAATACAAAGCAACATATAAAGAGGGCTATTTAAACTACCTTAATTCACATATGCATGACATGAACTCAGAATGAAAGTGTTCTTTACCTAGTGTAGTTTAGTTAATTCAGGAATGAACAACAACACTAGTACTAAAGCTTATGTCTCCCTGAAGAGGCATAGAGAAGTCTGAGTTATTCCAACCCTACTCCAAATTCATGTTACTACTGTTAGAAACTGCATAATCACATCAGTGTGATATTACATCTGAGTCTTTTGTACCTGTTCCATCTCTGACCAATTCAACATGTAGAGAAAAGAATCTAAAAAGTTAAGGATAGCAAAGAATAGTGAAGGTCCTCACTCTTAATGAATGCATATAAATATGTCTACTATTTGTATCAATTTGTTAGATTAAAAAATCATCTTGGATTCTTATCTCTAACATTGTAGTTTTCTGAATTATTAGTGTCTTTTCAGTCTTTCCCTCTCTTACCCATCTGTGGTGTTCCTAGCTAGACTGACATGAGTTTTATTTAAGATAAATGGAGGGAAATTTAACCCTCCCTTCTGGAAGGGAGCGTTTCATTTAGCTTAATGCTATCTCTTCATAAAATTCAACTTTTTATGTCAAAATAAGATACCAAAGAAAATGAATGTGACAGAGAAAGGGAAAAAACAGGAACCAACAAGGCAAAAATGTTGTCATTAAAACAGTAATGAGTGAAGTGAATTTGCAAGTAACTACTTTTGAGTAATTGCCATGCATATGCTGATTCTATTATATACATAAAAATAACATAGTTTAATTCACACACTAATAGTTCTGCAGATTTTTGTCCATTCCTGTCAGAACTCATATCAGTGTCAAAGTTCAGTACTTGTATCTTGAGTGTTGTGATTCACACGAAGGACCACTTTATTTACATTTATTTCCTCAAATTGTCGATCAGACATACATTAAGCTTCTACATTGTATGTTCCTGTGTAATCTGATCTAGGTGTTCCTGCTGCGGCAGGGGGATTGGACTAGATGATCTTTCGAGGTCCCTTCCAATCTCTGACATTCTGTGATTCTGTGATTCTGTGACATTTATGAATTAGATTACGCTCAAACTCTTTCAGTTATTTTACCAGTGATCTATATCACAATAAAATCTAACAGCACAGTTCATGGCTATAAATGGTAAAGGAAATTATTTTAATTCTATTTGACAGAAAAATTCCTGAAATAAGAAAGGATCAGAGGTTGCTACAAGAACTATTTTTCCTCCTCACAGAGACAGTACAGAAGGAAGTTTGAAATGCACTTCAGTCCTTACATTACTGGAATTTTTTGCAACATTTTCTAAAGTTCCTAATGCTAAAATATTCACACTTTTCTTGCAGATAGCAGTACAAACACGTAACCCTGAAACATTCAGTCTTGCAATCAGTGGAAAATAAGAATGAAAAATAGAATAGGTCTAAAACCCTAAGACCCTGATGAGAGGAAAAGAAGAAGGGAGAAAGGAAGGAAAGGTAGATCTAACAGAAATGTGCTATTTTTCCAAGATGAAGAGTGCAATATGAATAGCATTATGCCCCCAAAAGAAAGAAAAAAGACAGAGAAGTGACAAATAGATCTATGGAGGTGATTTAATTTCAATGATATGACAATCAAAGAAGCAGGAAAAGGGTATAAACTCTATATTAAACAAGTAAGCTAGACACAAAATTCGCCATCTCACTCTTTCATGACATGGATTTTAAAAAAAACAAACAAACACTGAATAAATTTGGCAGTGTGTTTTCCTTGCTTGCCCCCACACGCTGCAATGTTAATTGCCTGTATTAGTTTCAATTCCATGTGTTTTTAAAAGGGTCATTGATAAATCAGATAACACTATGTAATGTTAAGATTTTGGGGATTTTTTTTCAGTAACAGTATAACTATATTACCTTCTTCTTTTGTGAGCAGAAACTAGCAACTTCACTCTTTGATTATAAACAGCCTACTCAATTAAGAATGATCCTGCTTTTATTGAACAGCCTGCTATGTCACTGAGATTTTCCTGAGTAGTTACTGTTAATTTACTATTTAATATGTTTTATGAGTTGTTGACATTGCCTTGCAGTGTGGATTACCTTGCACTTGACTAATACTGAATTTCATCTGCTTTCATGTTGACAAGTAAGAAGTAATGCAAGTAAACGTTTCAGAGTACACAAAGAAAAGATTTACAGTGTAAGAATATGTTATGAGTACAGCCACTTTTCTTGTAATAACTATACTCTAAAGACTACTTTACAAGTGTTTGCATCTACTGAGCTATAAATGCATTGTAGAAAACTGTAATACTTTAAAATTATTATTGGGCACATAAGTGAAAATTCATTGGAATTGAAAGACCAGAAAAGTAAACAAACGTTTCTAAGAATGAGTTGTCTGACTAAAAACATAACATTCTTCTGTTTTCCTAGAAAAATGGTATTTTCTTGTTCAGAAGTTTAGCTTATCTAAGTAATAGCTATACACACGTGCACAAACACCTATGAGTACATAATGCCTGAGATTCATATACACTCCTAGAGATGTATTTAGATATGTGTTGTTGGGAGAGGCAGAATTAGAATGAATAACACTCAAGACATCTGTCCAGAAACTCTTCATCCATTTTCAGAGAAGGGTAATTATTTATAGATAAAATTGCATAAGATCTTAGCTGAAAGATGATACTAGTAGAGGTAAGTACTACCTTTTTGCTGTACTGTTCTAGAAGCTTATGAAACTAACATACATTTTTTCAAATGAAGAGAAAAACTGATTTTTGTCTTTATCATTAAAAAGACAATAGGTGGAGAAAGCTTTAAAAGCACTTAACAATTTGTTTTGATCATTTGAGGTTCAGTGGAAATAATATTAATGGACTTAAAACATGTGAGTTTAATGATAAGATTCTTAAAGTCAAGGGTTGCTTTCATGTTTATGTCTACATTGCAAACAGATATAAACTCCTACCAAATGGAAATAACTATTAATCGTCAACATCTTATGGAGTATATATTTTCTAGTCCGAAGATAATGGTTCAGTGTCATAGAATCATAGAATGGTTTGGGTTGAAAAGGACCTTCAAGATCATCAAGTTCCAACCCCCCTGCCATGGGCAGGGACACCCTCCACTAGACCAGGTTGCTCAAAGCCTCATCCAGCCTGGCCTTGAACACCTCCAGGGATGGGGCATCCACAACCTCCCTGGGCAACCTGTTCCAGTGTCTCACCACCCTCATAGTGAAAAATTTCTTCCTAATGTCTAGTCTAAATTTACCCTCTTTTAGCTTATACCCATTGCCCCTTGTTCTCCCACTGCACTCCCTGATAAAGAGTGCCTCCCCATCTCTCCTGTAGGCCCCCTTCAGGTACTGGAAGGCTGCTATTAAGTCTCCTCGGAGCCTTCTCTTCTCCAGGCTAAACAACCCAACCTCTTTCAGCCTGTCCTCATAGGGGAGGTGCTCTAGCCCTCTGATTAATTTTGTGGCTCTCCTCTGGACTCTCTCCAACAGGTCCATGCCTTTTTTGTGTTGGGGACCCCACATCTGAACACAGTACTCCAGGTGGGGTCTCACAAGAGCAGAGTAGAGGGGGAGAATCACCTCCCTTGACCTGCTGTTAATGCTTCTCTTGATGCAGCCCAGCACACGGTTGACTTTCCGGGCTGCAAGCACACACTGCCGGCTCACATTGAGCTTCTCATCCACCAATACCCCCAAGTCCTTCTCTGCCCAGCCTGTATGGACATTGAGCCATTGACCGCAACTCTTTGAGTGCGGCCATCTAGCCAGTTCCTTATCCAGCAAGTGGTCCTTCTGTCAAATCCACGTCCCTCCAACTTAGAGACAAGGATGTCATGTGGGACTGTGTCAAAAGCTTTGCACAAGTCCAGGTAGATGATGTCAGTTGCCCTTCCTCTATCTACCAGCGCCGTGGCTCTGTCATAGAAGGCCACCAAATTCGCCAGGCATGATTTTCCTTTGGTAAAGCCGTGTTGGTTGTCGTCAATAACCTGCTTGTTTTCCATGTGCCTTAGCACAGATTCTAGGAGGATTTGCTCCATGATCTTGCCAGGCACAGGCGTGAGACTGACTGGCCTGTAGTTTCCCGGGTCTTCTTTATTTCCTTTTTTAAAAATGGGGGTTATGTTTCCCCTTTTCCAGTCTGCGGGAACTTCACCAGAGTGCCTTCTGACTTCTTGAATACGATGGATAGTGGTTTGGCAACTTCATCTGCCAGTTCCTTCAGGACCCTCAGATGTATCTCATCAGGTCCCATGGACTTGTGCACCTTCAGGTTCTTTAAATGGTCTCGAACCTGATCTTCTCCTGCAGCTGGCAGTTCTTCCTTCTCCCAGTCACTGTCTTTGCCTTCTGCAACTTGGGCAGTGTGTCTCGAGCTCTTGCCAGGGAAGATTGAGGTAAGAACTCTTTAAGTACCTCAGCCTTCTCAATATCCTGGGTCACTAGGTCTCCCGCTTTCTTCCGCAGGGTGCCCACAGTTTCCCTAGTCCTCCTTTTATTGCTGACATACCTGTAGAAGTTCTTCCTGTTACCTTAATATCCTTGGTCATATTTAATTCTGTTAGGGCTTTAGCTTTCCTAACCTGATCTCTGGCTTCGTGGACAGTGGCTCTGTATTGTCCCCAGGCTGCCTGTCCTTGCTTCCACCCTCTGTAGGCTTCCTTTTTTTGTTTGAGTTTGCTCAGGACTTCCTTGTTCATCCATGCAGGCCTCCTGGCATTTTTGCCTGCCTTTCTCTTTGTTGGGATGCATCGCCCCTGAGCCTGAAGGAAGTGATCCTTGAATACTAACCAGCTTTCTTCGGTCCCTCTTCCCTCCAGGGCTTTATCCCATGGGACTCTTCTAAGCAGGTCCCTGAAGAGGCCAAAGTAATCAAGTAATTTAAGACAATACTGAATAGAATAACCTACTGGTCACAAGTGTTCTCTCTCTTGGCTTATCCCATTTACTTGATATATTTATGAATCTGTACCTTAGTAATCTGTGCAACTTGGAAAGAGATGAAATACCTTTTTCTATTAGGAACAGTAACCTACTGAAAACTATTTAGAAACAAAATTATACTTGGTGCAGACTCAATCATAACAGGTAGGAAAACTGGCCACAAACACCTTGTTTAGTCTAGAATAGACTAGACTAGACTAGACTAGACTAGACTAGACTAGACTAGAATAGAATAGAATAGAATAGAATAGAATAGAATAGTTCAACTGAAAGGGACCTACAATGACCATCTAGTCCAACTGTCTGACCACCTCAGGGCTGACCAAAAGTTAAAACATGTTATTAAGGTCGTTGTCCAAATGCCTCTTAAACACTGACAGGCTTGGGGCATTGACCACCTCTCTAGGAAGCCTGTGCAAGTCTGCAATTATTTACTCTACAGTTGAGAGTATTTCTTTAAGACATTAAATGTAGTAATAGTCTTCCTCATATGGAATCACATCCTTATTTACAATATGTTAGAATGTAATGTTCAAAAGTTTGAAAAATGTAATTATTAAGAAGCACATTTTCTCTGAATACATAGATCTGCATTTTATCTGTTTGTGTGCCTTTATGAAAAATGTAGATACATGTATAACAAAGCTGTTTAAAATTAATAAAGTAAAAAATGATAAGAATTTTCCAGTGACCTATGTTGTTCTAATTACCTATTTTGAATATATGATAAGAATGTTTAAACTATATTACAGTATTATGACAGAAACTATTGAAGATTCTGAACACAAATGTCCATTGTATGCCATCTCTGTCCATTCACAGGGTCACACTAAAGTTTGCTAAGAAACATTCTATTCAAAGAGTGTGTAGAAGAAAAAAAGAAAAGAATGACTTATCTGAACTATAATTTACTTTATAATTATGATGGCATCACAATGACTTTCCTGAATCAAAAATGTTTGTTTTCAGACTATACAGATTTGACTTCTCATTTTTCCATTTAATGAAAACTATGATGTGTGTTTGCTTGTTTTCTTGAGGTCTGCTATGGAAGCTCCAATCCATTAATTCCCATCAGCCAGAAATAGATCTAAAAAACAGTACCTCAAATGATAATAATGAACATTCCTCAGGGAATGTAAATCATCAATTATTGTTTTGTTGGGTTTTTTTTCCTCCTAAAACAATGAAGAATGATCTCCTCATTATTTCTCAAACCTAATACCATGTATTTTCCCCTTAAGCACTATTTACAGTTAGATACAACTTTTGAAGCTTTAGTCAGAGCTGAAGTGTGTATAATAATGAATCCCAGAGATAATTCTTCAGTTAAACAAACAGCTCAGAGGTGAAAATTATAGAAGTCCAGTCCTTCTCCACCTGAGGAGTTATTTGGCTTGTTAACTTACTGAAGCTTTCTGGTTAAAAAACTCAAGCTGCAACAGAAGCAATCTATCATCAAATAGAACTACGTGTAGAAAAAAATGATGAATACAGAATTCAGTACATGATTAACATATTAATCTGAATGTTCTAAGGGCTAAAATTATTTTTAAAATCTGAACTGTTGTTCCAAGACAAGAAAATAAAACTATTATGCATTTCTATACATTTCTGATATATACATACATGTTTACAAAGGAAGTAAGTAGGCTTTCATGACATAATTGGGCTGAAAAGTTTGGTGTGATCTTATGCTACATGGATAATTTCACCTTTATAACAAAAGGACGTGCACAGATTTTTATTTTAATTACATTTCAGGAATGCAAAAGCCAGCTGTACTTTTTTTTAATCAAGGTGTCAATGTTTTATTTATTTTTTTCCCCCAAACAATTTTTCATGAAGCAATATGCTTTCATAACAGAAACTGGATACAGAAGTAACAATTCTCATCAGTTATTAGCTCAGTACTGAGGAATTTACCCTCTAGTCTTTGTCTCCATGACACCTGGAAAAACTAAAGAACTCTGTTAGCACACATTGCAGAATTTTTCTTTAGACTCTATGAATATCCTGCATAGTGTAAGAGGCATAATGCAACAGTTCTGAATGCAACTAAAAGAGGCCTGGATTATTCACAGAGAAGACTAAGAAACTAAAGGGAGGTGTTGGGAGTGGTGAAGGCAAGACAGGAGATGAGACAATGCACATATCTGTTTGAACTGAAGGAACATTTCTTCTCCACAGTCTACCTGGTGATTCGTATATACCCGATGAGAATTACCAGGTTCTCACCAGCTGAGCCCCTAGAAGAGTTACATTCTATAGCTGTGCCAAATTTTCAGTGCTTTGGAGGATGATGACTGCTCTCCCATCCTCCTTCCTCTTGAAGTTATATTGTATATCATCGTAGTTTTAAAAGGCCTCCGGACAATCTTTTGTTAAACACCTGGTGGGCTGAGGCAAGGACAGAGAGGGTTTTCACTCACCACTTAGGGTCACGGGCAAGAAACCAACACGACTTGTGAAAAAACAAAAAAAAATTGAATTTATTAACTATTTACAATCAAAAATAAGAAGCAAGATAATGAGACAGAGAGAACTACATCTTAAAAAGGCACTTCTCCCCCAACCCTCCCTTCCTCCCAAGGCCCAAAGGCTTTGTTCTGTACCTTCAACCCCCTGGTGGCGCAGGGGTCAGGGAACAGGGGTTGCAGTCAGTCCTCAGAGGAGGGCTCCCCACAGTCTTTCCCTGCTCCAGCGTGGAGTCCCTCTCGTGGGAGAGTCCTTCTCAGACTGCTCCAACATGAGTCCTTCCCACACAGGGTCACAGTCTGCCAACGACTGCTCAGCTCTGGCATAGGCTTTTCTCAAAATTCACAGCCTCCTTCAGGCACAGCTACTTCAGCTTCTCATGGTCTCCACACTGCAGGGGAATCTCTTGTTCTGTGGTGCCTCCTTCCTCTTGTTTCTCTTTACTGACTGTCATGTCTGTGTAGTTGTCTCTCTCATATCCCACTTCTCTCTCCGCCACAAGTTCTTTCATTGGCTCCTGAGAAAACGGACTCTCGGGCAAGCCACAGCAGAGGCTTAGGCTACAGCAGGTTGGCTTACAGGAGAAGCCGGGCAGGCAGCTAGACAGCTGGTCCAGTCCACCTGGGCCAGGCCCTGCCTGGGGCTGTGCCAACCCCCGTGTTCTGTGCCCCCTCTTCAATATGTCATTCACAGAGGCGCTGATTGGCTCAGCCCTGGCCTGGGGTGGATCCAGCCTGAAACTGGGAAAACTTCCAGCAGTTTCTCACAGGGGCTAGGTCGGTGGTAGTCCTTCCCCTACCCTTTAGCTGCAAAAACCTTGGAGCCAGGGGTGGGGGTGAACTCTTAGCAGTTACTTACAGGGGCCACCACTGCAGCCCCTCCCTTGCTACCAGCAGGCTTGGAGTCAGGAGAAACCTTTCGCCATTACTTACAGGAGCTGTTACTGTGACCCCTCCCTGCTGCCAAACAAACCCACTGCACAAAACCACAACATATATCAGGGAGGAATAAAAAAAAAATCCCGAAGCATAGAATTGGTGTAATATAGATAAGATGCAAAGAAGTATGATTAACAAACATACATAGATAAAAGATTTTTTATTAATTCCAGGATCACAGTCAAATGGAGCATGGTACAGGGAAATTCAGTAAATAACTTTTGTATTAAAATTATCCTCCTCTGCTGTGTTTATATTCAAGTGTATTTTACTGATGTTGGAGAGAATCTGATTACCACAAGGAATGACATTCACATAGAGTTTCTATAGCCACAAAGAACAACTTAGTGCAATGTCATTCTTTCTCTAAATCACCATTAATTCAGAAAACCTTATTATTTTTTCCTACTTAGAAAGTGTCATATGTAAAAAAAGAAAGCAAGTGTCTAAGAAATTCTTGAAGGAACGTGCATTTTTGATCACACACATTTTTTACAATGCATATGCTTTTCAAAATAAGAACCTAGCATATGATATACTCAATAATAACTTTCAAATAACACTAGTTCTTATTTTAAGACTAAGGGGATGTACTTATGTTAAATATGTTTTTGGTTCTGAGCAAATCACTCTTCTGACAGAGTAATACTATTAGAGTAATATGCTGCTGATGTCTAAGTTGCATCTAACTAAACACTGCTTATTACTGTCACGCAAAGCAGGTCTGTCATCTAACACAGTATGGAATATAGAATTAGAGTCTAATGTGGAAAATGTAAATCAGACTATAAATAACTTCTAAAAAAGTAAGCATAATAAAATTAATTTATGTACTGAACAAAGTACAGAACTTGCATTAATATCACAATGCTGCTAAGTAATAAAAAATAACTTAATTACATGGAAATATGCCATTTGCAGATAACTTTCTTCAACTTTGGGGTTTTTTTGTGAAGTTTGTAAAGGGGTGTACAAAAGTGGCATAGCCACTTTATATGTCAAAACCTTGCCATAATCTGTTTGAATGCTGGTACAGTCATCAAAGTCCTATCATCAATAAAATACAAATCACATTTCCATTTATTTTCTTTGAGGTAAGGTTTCACCTGTGAAAATTAATTCTATCTGAACACAGTTTTATAAGCTGTTCCTGACTAGGAAACTTGGCTTACATAGTTACTGGTTTACCACCTGTGGTTACAGGCTTTTAAAAGAATCAGTAAATGGCTGAGATTGGAAGGTACCTCTGGAGGTCTTCTAATCCAAACTCTCTGATGAAGCAGGACCACCTACAGCCAGTTGCCCAGGACCATGTCTAGATGGTTTTTGAATAACCTTAAGAAGGGAGACTCCACAACCTCCCAGAGCAATCTGTGCCAGTGTTGAGTCACCCTCCCAGTGGCGACATTTTCCTGATATTCAGAGGGAAACTCCTATGCTTCAGTTTCTGCCCATGCCCCTTGCCACTGAGCACAGCTGAAAAGAACCTTGTGGTATCCTCTTTGCACCCTTCCTCCAGGTGTTTATATACATTGATAAGATCCCCCCTGAGCCTTCTCTTCTCCAGGCTGAACAGTCCCCGTCCTCTCAGTCTCACACAAGATGTGCTCTAGTCCTTTAATATTCCCAGTGGCCCTTGGTTGGACTCTCTCCAGTATGTCCATGTTTCATGTGTGCTCAGGAGCACAGAACTGGACATAGCACTCCAGGTGTGGGCTCACCAGGGCTGAATAGAGGGGAAGGATCACCTCCCTCAACCTGCTGGCAACACTCATCCTAATGCAGCCCAGGATACCAATTGCCTTCTTTGCTGCTGTTACAGTTTTGATCCTGGCTGTCAGCAAAAGACCACAACAGCCACTCACTCACCTTCTCCTATCCCAGGGATGGGGGAGAGAATTAGAGGGATAAAGGGAAAAGAGACTCACGGGTTGAGATAAGAACAGTATAATAACTGATCTACAGTAACATTGAAAATAATAACAATAATAGTAATGTATACAAATATACAAATGAGTGATACATAGTGAAGCTGCTCACCACATGCTGACCAAGGCTCAGCCCATTCCCAATAAGTGATCCCGGGGTAGTCCCAAAACTGCAATCCTGGAAAGGAGATAAGAGCCCAAGTGTCTGAGAGCCGACCAAGAGAGAGAGATGAACCCAAGAGAGGGGTGACACTGCAAGAGAGGGAGATGATCTGGAGCGAGAGAACTGGACAGAGCCTTATCTATATACTGGGCATGACGCGCATGATATGGAATAGACCATTGGACAATTTGGATCTCCATCCTAAACCTAAGGTCGAATCCTAGGCTAGTAGTTGGGGCTGTGCTCCCTCCCAGGTTCTCCTGCATGTGCAGACACTGGCACAGCAGAGAAGCTGAAAAGTCTTTGACTGTCCTGGCAGCAACTCTAAACATCAGTATGTTATCAGCCTTCTCCTCAGCACAAATCCTGAACATATCTTCACACTAGCATTAGCTAAACTAGCATTAACTATGAAGAAAGTTAGCTCTGTCCCAGCCAAAAACAGGATAGCTGCAAGCGCATTTTGTTAGCTCATGCTCAACCTGGTGTCCACCAGGACCTTCAGGTCCTCTTCTGCAAAGCTGCTTTATAGCTGGGTGACCCCCAGGATATATTGGTACATGAACCTCTTCAGTTCTGGCAGTGTAAGTATTAGCCAAGCTGGCCATAGGCTGCAGATCTGAAACTATTAGGATCAAAAAAGACAGCTGTTGCAGTGATGGGGAAGTCAATGCCTTCTTCCAGCTTCTGAGGACTGAAGAACGAGACTGGGAATCCCCAGAGCTGGAGAAGACGCCTGAGGGAAGAGAAGACCCATCTGCAGCGCTGGACCATGAGCTCCTCAATGTTTACTCTGAGACAAAAGTACCTACCAGGGCCTTAGGTAATCTGTAATCTCTGCTCATCTGCTGTTGACATTGGAACAAGGTTGATATTCAGCTTTAAATATTTTATGAATATTCACAGACTATGCATTTAAGAACTTTAATAGATATTCCTTTATGACATTACCCATCACAATTATTGTGTTGCACTCTGTAATTATATCTTATAAATGTGACCGCATGTATTTACAATAATTACACAATTACAGATAATTTCATGAATTAGAGAAATACACAAAGAATGACTAAGCTTTACTGAGAGAAAAGAAATAAATAAATCTGCAAAATACAAATGGCTTTAAGAAAGCATAGAGAAAGTAAAATGATCCTACCCAAATTTTCTCAAGCATTTCTTCCCAAAATGCCTCAGGATAAGTCAAACATTATATTAGCTGAATTCATGGCTAATTTGTAAACGTGAATTTACTGAATTTACTACATCTACTGCAAGCTCTTCTAGACAGTCTTGCAGTCATATGCTCTGTTAGGAAGATATATAAATATATGGTCAGGCATTGTGTTTAATTCTGTGAAAATTTCATTTAAACTAAATATGTACCTATGTTCTAAACACATATACAACAATTCTAAGTATGAAAATCTACTACTTCAGATTTTTAAAAGGAACTGAATAAATAGTTGGAAAGCGTAGACCTTATCATCACATGATGCAAATTTTCTTGCATCCCTCACTTGCATCTACTGTAGTCAACTGAATCTTTTCATAACAAACCAAAAGCAAGTAAAAAATATAACCAAAATGATCATGGTAATATATCCCGTACAGTGAAAGCAACAGCAACGTCTATAGGGAAAAATAATGTCATCAAAGTGTTTAAACTGCAAAATAACGTGTTTGCTGCAATAACAAGAAAACACCAAATAATCAAGTCGTTGATCTTTCTGAACTGATTATGAAAGTAGCATGAGGAAAATCAGAGAAGACCTTTCTCTGAATATCCAGTATTTCTTTTCACGCACTTGTCTTACACCAACAAATAAGTTTATTAAAGCTAAAAGACCACATAATGACAAAAAGATAGCATACATACTTGCTGTCCTCCAAATGGACTGAAGGATCTAAATGAATTTAAGTAAATTGAGCTGAAATTTTGCAAATATTTATGCATATGCCTAATGTTTCTTAATATTTATACTATTGTATTTGTAGTGTAAGATGTGCAAGAGAAATGTTTACATCTGATAACACATCTTTTTATGATATTGTAACATTCTTTTTAAAGTTTATTTAATAATGCAGATACCTCACATTAGCATAACAGAAATCATTACATTTTCCACATTGTGCAAATGAGTTAAGCAAAAACATAGACATTATAGAAGCTAAGCAGATAGATCATAATTAATGAAGCTATTACAGATAGTTCATATTTGATAATGCTGTCAGCCCATAACTGTATCAAAAGAAGGTTGTTAATTTAATATTTAAATGTTATGTGCCACACCTGCAATTATTTTGATAAGGAGCAAATGTAGATTAACACACAACTGACCCAGATCCTATCCATGTAACACTTTTTTTTTTAATATGACTAATGCATTTTTATGGTGATGCAAATCCAAAAAGATAGTGACAATACTTTCCATATGCATGGGGCAACAGACTATATTGAAAACAACATTTTGAATCCTTTTAAAGATATTAGAACACTGCGTGGTTTCTAATGATATGCTTACAGAAAAACAATTTATTATCACACTTCATGGCTTTCTGCGTAGGAGAAGCAAGGACAAGTCAGGAAAAGTGTTATAGATGTATTGAAAACCGTACAAATAACACAGGGAGTAGTGCAAATGGTGCCATGGAAGGTTTAAAACTGGAAGAGGGGAAAAAAGGTCATCAATGAAACAATACTATACTAGCAAAGAAATAATCCAATTTGCAACATGGATGAATGGAAATTCACTGAAATAAATTGTCCAGAGACACTAATCCAGAAATAGAAAAGTTTTTTGGTGCTGGCTGTTCATCTACTAATGCGTGTCAAGTCTACTAGTGCATAGTCTTGAAGGACTCAAGTAATTAGCTGTAGCAAATAATTGTCAACAAGCCTGACCAGGTATCTCCATTTCTGTTCCTTCGCTTTATGCAATATTTCCTCCCTTTAAGATTACAGCTTTGTAACTTGAAGAATCAGAACGTCGTTGGAACACGGTTGGTAACTGTCTCTTGCCTCTCTAACTGAACTTCTTGCTTAATTTCTAACTTTTATTCCACTCTTTCCTATCACTTTTCTGTTTTATTGTTGTTAATAAAGTTGGTTTGGGTGTACGGCGTCTGGCCTCTTTTGGTCTTAATCTCACTCCTAGGATCACATCAAAACTTCTTCGACTCTCGATCAAGACAATAAGATTACTCTATAAGGCCTTAGCCAGCTTACATTTAGTCAGTGGAAAGCATATTTTCCTTATCTCAAACTCAAATAAACAGGGATTTTGCTATCAACACCCATGTGAGGTTAATCATATTTATACTCTCTGCAGTCAACAGAGTTTACCTGTGAAAAAGAGTCCAAGTCATCCAGCATTGAAAAGCAACAGGTATAAGTTTTCATATGTGCTGAGACAGTAGGAATTTACAAATAGAGGCTAAGGAGATGGACAACAGGATGGTGGTGAACAGAAAGGCATTATGTAAAAGTTTAAAAGATCATCACAACCAACAGGCTTTTGTTGCTCTCACAAAAAGTTGTAGAAGCAGAATAATGGTGTTCACCAGAGTATTATGGCATTCTCGTCAAATGGGAATGTTTTACTGCAGAAAACAGAAAAATTAAACATTGTTTGATTCGAATTTAGCCGGACTTTAATAAATCATCAGCACTGTTGAATGGGAATTATTTAATGTAACATTTTTCTCCCTGCAAAATGCCTCTATTCTCTAAATAAGTCTTTCAGCAGAATGCATTGGCTTAAATTATCTTCTGACAGAACAAGAAGTGTTTTGAGACACCACTGCTTATTAAATTTCTGTCCAAAACTCTCCTGCTTACCTCCCAGCTCCCATCCCTGATTCTTCTGCCTATACAATTACTGCTGAATTAGGAGCCCTGAGGCTTCACAAGTCCATAACTTGAGTCAATCACATACTGAAGTCAGCTTTAAGACCACAGTCATATACAGACTCTTGACTGATACATAGATAAATAAAATCCAGTTCAACAGTCACCCCAGATGTATGGTTGGACTGCCTCAGGGTTGCCTTTGTTTCACTTCAGATAATGAGCTAACTGTGACTGTTCATATGTCTTTTCAGTGCTAGGTAGCAATGGGAGGCCAGAACTAAATAAGGTTCAGTAGAAGCCACTTAGTAGTCCTAGAGAGAATGTTTCATTTTGGAAGTGTGAAAAATGCTGTATAGTTTCAGCTGTCAAAGATTTAAGATTTTGCCATTCCTTCCCAAATTCAGCAAAAGAAAGTTTGAAAACACTAAAAATATTGTGTAATAAACTGTCAATTTCATGGAAACTTCTAAGTGTTATTCCAGTGTGACAGATGAAATGCAATAAAAAACATGACAGCAAAGAAAATCCAACCACCCACCACCCCCACCATACATAAACAAGATTCCAAGTCTGAAATACAAACAGAAAACGTAAACAAGTCTTCATATCACACTGAAACAGAAACACTGGGACAAAGAGCTAGAAATAATACTGCCAGACTCCAGAAATAGTGAAAAAAAATGTTTACAATCAGTAATTCAGTAGTTACTGGGCCACTGATAGCTAAAATGTTTAGATCACTCCTGCTAAATAATAGATATCATCACCGAATTGGGGATTTGGTTGCCTACCACCACATGCATCGAAATACTTCCACCTGAACCAAGAAGCTCAACACAAAGTATGAATACCTTTGCTCCTAGTGGTGCTCTTGCCAGATGTTGCATGCTGCAGGGACAGAAATGTTAACTTAGTAATGTTGCATTCGTGTTATGTTTGCAGTCATTTTAACTACTGTTGCAACTCACAATCTTTTAAGAATATGCCTTTTGAGAGAGTTCATTCATGTGTACAAGAAGGGAGGACTGATAAAATGTCTTCACTTCCCTGTATAAATGGGGAAGAAATAGCTTTTAGCACTACTCCTTTAGAAGGACAAAGACAAAGGAAGCAAAATGTTTTACTAATGATGACAGGACTGGAGGAGCAACTAGTGCTGTGACACAATGATTGCTGGGTGAAGAACTGGCTGAATGACAGAGCTCAAAGGGTTGTAGTGAATGTGGGTACATCTGGCTGGCAACAGGCCACCAGTGGCATTCCTCAGTTTCAGTTCTAGGTCTAGTTCTGTTCAGTATATTTATCAATGATCTGGATGTAGGGGTTGAATACACGACTAGCAAGTTTGCTGATGATACTAAAATGGGAGGTGCTGTTCACTCTCTTGAGGGACAAGAGGCCTTGAAGAGACATCTAGATCAACTGGAGCATTCACCAATGGGATGAAATTTAACAGGCCCAAATGCCAGATTCTGGACCTGGGATGGAATAGCACCGAGCACAAATATAAATGAGGAGGGGAGTGGCTGGAGAGCAGTACTGCAGAAAGGTATCTGGGGGTGCTGGTCGACAACACACTCGATAGGAGCCAGCAGCATGCCCTGGCAGTCAAGAGGACAAACTGCACCCTGGGGTACGTCAAACACAACACAAAATGCTGGTTGAAAGAGGTGATTATCTTGCTGTGTTTAGTGTTGGTGTGGCCTCACCTTGAGTACTGTGTGGAGTTCTGGGCCCCATAGTTTAAGAGGGATGTGAAGGTCCTTTAATGTGTCCAGAGGAGGGCAAAAAAGCTGGGAAAGGGGCTGGAAGGCACGTCCTGTGAGGCTAGGCTAGGGCCTCTGGGTTTGTCTAGTTTGGAGGGAAGGAGGCTAAGGGGGGAAGTGGAGACGGAGGTGCTGATCTCTTCTCCCTGGGATCCCGTGACAGGACACGTGGGAATGATTCAAAGCTGCTCCAGGGGAGGTTCAGACTGGACATCAGGAAACACCTCTTTACTGAGAGGGTGGACAGACACAGGAACAGGCGTCCTAGAGAGGTGGTTGATGCCCCAAGCCTGTCAGTGTTTAAGAGGCTTTTGGACAATAACATGAATAACATATTTTAAGTTTTGGTCAGCCCTGAAATGGTCAGGCAGTTGGACTAGATGGTCTTTGTAGGTCCCTTTCAACTGAAATATTCTTTCTATTATTCTATTCTATACCAATCCATATGTTCATTGCTACCCAGCCATCTATCTACACCTCACCTTTAGAACTGCATATTCACATACAATCCCAGAAGTGTGAGGAAATGAAAAATCCTTATGTTTTTGTAGAAACCACATTGCATTTTTAAGTCTCTGTGGCTGAAGACAAAACAGAGTGGTGAAAAACTGTGATCAAATTAACTGCTCAGAGTTTGATCACAAATACCGTAAGGCCTCCATCATCAAAGAAATGTGTACAACTGATTCTACATCAAGACTTTTTGAAGTTATTTTTATTATTTCTCCTGTTTCAATCTCCACTCAGCCCTCCAAGTACATGACCAAGCTAGTCTTACCTAACTTTGGTGTCTCTCTTCTAATGTATCATAAGGAGTTTGAGGGGCCCTCCTGAACAACAGCAACAACAAAAATTAAAAAAGTGCATGAATGGTCAGTTTTCCAATAGACATGGCACCTAACACTAACAGGGAAAAAAATCCTTCCAATGGAAATTTTTGCTAGTCAATATTTTTCCCAGGCTACAGAGAATTAAATAATTCCAGTATCATACTTAGTATGATGTTTTTTTCCTCTCAGTAAGAAAATGAATAAATGTTCACATATAAAATTTTAATTGGGAAGCAGATTAAAAATAAATGGCTACTTCTCCCTTTAAATTAAAAGTATTATTTTTCAGTGTTTTATTTCAGCTGAATGAAAGGTTGGGAATTCTGAAAATACTCTGACTGCCTTTTTAAAATCTTCCTAGTGCTAAAAGAATGAAGGATTAATGACCTGTTACTCTTTAATCCCCAATATCTCTGTCAAGAAGCTTATTTGATGCTGCTAAATACAGCAGGTATATACTAACACAACAAGGATTTAACATAAGAATTAAAAAGCAGAAGATAAGAAGAGCGTATTTTCAGAGGGTGAACTGCTGAATTCTGGGGTAGGTTTGTATTATATAGTGCACGTTACAGAATCCTGACACAAGTCAGGGAAATAATCTGGCTAAAGCATAGGTGTGGGATCACTGGTAGTTAATGGAAAGTCAATCCTTTTGTCCTTTCTATTACAACAAAGACAACAACTTATAAAATGAAACTGGATACACTTGCAGTAGACATCCTAAATATAAAAAGCAGGTCACAACACACACCAGAGAACTGAAAATATGATCCTCACTGTCTTAACCTTTTCCTACTAACAGCAAAAGACTGGATGAGTGAATGAGATTCCTCCATCTTATATCCACTGACAGAAACAAGAACAAAACAGGGCTCAGGTGTGAAGTATGATTTGTAGCAAACTGAAAAAGAAGTGAAAAAATATACATGAAAAGCTTGTCTACAGATATTAGCAGTGTTACAGATTATATTGCAGAAAACTAGGGTAGCGTTGCTTTGACCGTGACAGTCTAGCACCACAGGCAAGACAAGGTTTACCAGGAGAGGCAAGAGCTTTTGTTAGACCAGCTGGTGTAATTGAAAAAAAGAAGCAGAGAGGCCTGAGAAGTTCTGTGCTGTTTCTAAACATATTAGCTGGAGTGTGATGAAAGAACTTATTTCTTTCTACAGTCTTGTCTTGGGAAACTGTTAGTCCACCAACTACAGACACATGGAGAGTTGATTCTGAAACCTATCTCCTCCCATATGATCTTAGGACTTGAGCGTATTTAAAAAATATTCCTAGTGGTTATTGAATTACCATGTCGCTGTATAGATCCGAAATATGATAACTTTTTTCAGAAATGCAATTCCAATATCTTTTGACACAGATCCTAAAAGTACAAATATGAACAATGCATTTTTAATGAAAGCATACATAGGACAGGTTTTACCTGAATGTACAGGCAGAAGTTCTCCTCTTTAAACTCAAATGGAGAACAATTTTTTGCTTCTGACCCGCTTTAACTGTTTTCTCACGCTTACATTCAGAAGCAGGCGTATTTAATACCAGAAGTACTTGCTGCTACAGAAGCATAAAGAGGTTCTTGAACCTTCTCTGAAGCAGGAACTGTAGAAAATACTAGCAGATAAAACAGATAAATGAAGCCTTAAGACAGAATCTTGAGTTTTTCAAATCAGCAGTGAAATTTTTAGAACTAAATCACATGCAAAAGTGATTATATGCAATTTTACATGTTAAAATTTTAAATAAGCATATATAATCCTAATAAGAGTCAACTATGGGCCATAAATAGTATTTCTGTAATATTAGCTAAGGGAGAACTGGGTCAATAAACTAAAAATTACCAAGTAAGCACAGAAATGGTTGCCTTGAAACAGACATCATGTAAAATAGCAGGCTGTCAGGAGACAAATCTATAAAAAGATTTAGGGACATGGCAATAAAATTATAGCATAGCCAAAGCTCACTTATAATTGCCAAATTCAGTTATTCAATTATTGATGTCACAATGGTCACTGTTAGTTTATTTTTCCCTCAGCTGTCACTCTCTTAATAGAAGTAAGGATGAGGCAGATTGACCTCTGCTGTCTTTTTCTCTCTTCATGTGGTAGGAAGACATTAGCAAAGAATAATTACAATGTTTTGCACAAATCATTCCATCAAGGAACCAAATATTTCTGTTTGTTCTTCATACAAAAACATATATACCGAAGATTGCTGAGGAATTACTTACATCACTTTTCCATACTGAGACAGAAAGCAATGTACAACTTCAAACTTTTTGCTATACTTTTCTGAGATCAAATGACTGGCTAACTATTTCCAGTTTATATTTTATTTGCAGTATCAGTGCTGTAAAATATATATTTAACAACAATCACATATATAGTTCTTTAAACTTTAATTTGAAGTGCCAACTTCATGTCAAGTGTGAATAAAAATTTACTTGATCAGAAATCTAGTGTTTACCGCTTTCCTCATTTTTAACACTGCGGTGTCTGTATTTCAGATATTCAATGGAAAGAAGGGCAGGGGAGGGATGTTACCATTTATTTAGAATAGGTATTTACCTCATTCTCTCTAAGTTCTCATTTTAATCAATATTTAAAACTTATAATCTTCACATATTGTTTAAATAATGTTAATTATCTAATTCTGTCCCATTCAGGCAAACTTAGGTTTGCACAATTAAGACATGGAAGTCAGGCCCATTGTACCCTAAGATTACATAAACTCATGACTTGGACATTGTTTCATAAAGCTTTTGAAATTAATTCAAGTTTTTAAAAATGAAACACTGATTCCAATGAGCTCTGTTTAGAATAGTACTGATCAATGACCCAGTCAGAGTAAAAAGTATTAATCAGAAAGGATGGAGTACCTACGGTATTCATTGTCTTACTGGATCAATATCTGAACCATCTGTTAAAGTTCAGTACTGGAAGGTAGAAATTGCAAATGTGATGGGTTAAACATGGCTGGATGCCAGATGCCACCAAGCCAGTTTATCACTCCCCTTCTCAGCAGGACAAGGGGTAAGAATATAAGATGGAAAAAAAGTCATGGGTCAAGACAAAGAGAGTTTAATAAAGCAAAAAGAAAAAGCCAAGGCTGCGTGTGGAAACAAAAGAAAATAAAGATTTTATTCTTTACTTCCCATATGCAAGCAATGTCCAGCCACTTCCTGGGAACTAGGGCTTCAGTACGCTTAGCAGTTGCTTCAGGGGATGAACATTATATTAGCGAATGTCCTCCTCCTTTCCCTTAGCTTTTATTGCTGAGTAGATGTCATATGGTATGGAATATCCCCTTGGTCAATTTGGGTCAGCTGTCCTGGCTGTGTTCCCTCACAAGATCTTGCCCAGCCCCTGCCTACTTGCAGGGGAATGCTGGGGAGACAGCCTTAATGCCGTGTGAGCACTGCTTAGCAGTAGCCAAAACACTGGTGTTATCAACAACTTTCTAGCTACAAGAACGACACACAACACAAGGAGGGATGCTATGCCATCTCAGATCCAATACAGAAAGTCATTATAATCTGAAGGCTATTTAATGAGTGACATGGAGCCGAGAGAAAATCTCAGTGCCTAGAAGCTGTGTCGCAAAGTATCTGTATAACAAAAGTCATCATTACAATTACCATTTCTATAGCTATTCCATGACAGACATTAGCTAAGAATGAAATATATTGATGCTGAAGGCTTTTAGCTGCATCAGATAGCTTTTCCTTGAAAATTCCCATGTCACCGTGACTAACGTTTCTTCATCCTTGACAAATCTAGTATAAAATGATTTATACTATATTAGGTAGCAAAATGTCTAAATCTACTTGTTCTTAATGCTTTACCCTCACAGGGTGATCCTTATGTGAACAACAACAACAAAAAAATCAATCAAATAGCAGGGAAAATCACTAGTCATTTCTATCTGTGATGTAACTTCCTAAGGATACACAAAAATGATAATTTTCAGAGTAATTTATGAACATTAAATTCACACAAGCTATATAATAATCCTTCCTTATGTAGGATCTTCAAAAACATATATGGAACTGATACTAACACCAGCTATTGACCATCAAATTATACAATGTGTATCTGTTTTGTCACTTAATATTTATGCCATGTGATTTTATTACATAGTGAATCATTGCCTTATTTCCACAGAGTTAAAATATTGCAGCACCAAAGCATTCACGCTTTTCACTACAAATGCAGGGAAAGGATAACAGTGATGGCAGCCAACATGGCCAACACCGTATGAACATAGTTTACCTACATTGAAGACTGTATGAAATTCAGACATTTGATGTTTAGTACATTAAAAATTTATGAGAATGTATGTATGATCGTATAAAATAGTCCATATTCCAGTGAGTCAAAAACTGTTTCATCCATGACCTGTGGTAGTTTATACTGTCTTCTGATGCTCTGGTTTTCTGAAGACTGCAAATACCAACAGCAGTTGCAAAAAGACTGGTCATGCATTAGCTGATGGAACAGGTTTCAAGTCATCATAGGAAACCATGATGCTTTTAGATTGGGTTACAAAAAATTATAACAGAGTAAAGTAGAAGAAAAAAAAAGTGTTAAGAGCATTTCAAACACTGTATACATTGTGCATTTTATACAAATCTGACAGAAATCCCATTAGATGATATATAGCCAGTTGAAATAAGGTTAGGAAATAACAAATAAAATTAAGATTTTGAATCTGTCAAATCTCTAAGACTTCCTCAGACACAGTGGATTTTTAAATTCAGAATCTTAGTGGCACAATGTTCAGGAGTTGTACGTAAAACATCTTTGTATAAGCTTTCCTGTTCAAACCAGTTTAGATATTTAAAAAGCACTAAAATAGACTTGGGGAAAAAAGCATACAATTAAAGGATGAGCACATGAGAGTCGCAAAAATAGATCAGGAGTCCACTATTTTAGTAGTTAAGAAAAGAGGGGAAATAAAATTGGAACTAGAGCACCTTGTGTTCAGAAGAAAAGCTTCTTCACAAAAACTTGGATTACAAGATATTTGTAGGTGTTAACAGTCAAATAGTTAATAGTTGGCCATGTAATACAGTTTGGAGTAAAGATTTTGCTAAAATAATGTACAGATTCCTGGAACACACATTCATTTTTTTATTTTTATACCTTTAGTTGGATGGGAGAGTGCAACACAGCCCAGGTAATACCAAAAAATAAAACTAAGCTGAGAATAAAAAAATGTGCTAACACAGAGGAAAAGATTCTGAATTCTAGAAGACTGAAGATATATGGACACCTAATATATTGCCAGGCACTAGTGTCAGATGTAGTGATTAAACAGCCTATATGGCTACTGTACACTTTTAGAGAAGTGTTCCTCAATATTTTATATTTCCAAAGCTAACACAATTCACATATGATCTTATTAAACCACGCAGTTCCAGTATAACTTCTACCCTCTAAAAATGAAATTACATAGCACAGTAAGCCTTTTGTCATTGTAAATCTCAGCCATCATAAACATCTCAGTCTAGAATTACTCAACTAGAGGTTTTGCTGAGAACTTAAAAAAAAATATAAGTTTTCGGATGTTTTTCATTATTCTATTCACCTTCTCTTCTGCTTTGGAATTGTTGGGGTACTCCACATTGGTAAGCTAAGTCTTGGGTAATTTACCAGTTCAACATTTTCCTTGATAAAGTTAGAATAGGAATAAAATTGAATGCTTTCACACTAAGGCTAAACTGAAAATACTGGAAAGTAGTAGAGAATTCAGCTTAGTGAATTTTGCAACATTCATTTCTATTTTAGCAATGAACCATGTTTTCTGATTATACTGATAAGCCAGCCTCCATCCTTTGTCAAAGTGTTTTGAAACTTGCTATGGCAAGTGTTGTTTCATAAAAACAAAACAATCATGATGCATACAATTCTAAAGAATCAGTCTAATCAGAGACTGTAGATTCCATAAACTATCTTGGCACAAAAAATGATTACTAGGCCACTACCAAAGATTTCACTACTTCTAGAAAATCTCAAGGAACATTTTTTCCTGAAGAAACAGAATATTCTTGGTTATTTTCTCCCTTTTCCTCTCCCATTTAAAGTTGCCTTCTGATCACAAGGAAGTCAATAGCAAAAGTCTTGACTGCAAACTGTTTAGTCCTACTGTTTAATCTGGTTATAAGCAGAAAAGTTATTAAAAGAGAAAAGCAGGAAAATTATTTAAAAAGCAAGAATAAAAAAATTCTGAGTATGCATGGTAACTTTTAATCTGTAATAACCATGAGTCTAATGTGCATACCATTTAAAACTGTAAATTGATTGAGAAAGAATTAAATATCTTCTAAACGCAGTTGTCTAACAATCTTTTGGATAGCCTAAAGGGTAAGTTTGTTGAGAGAAATGCAGCAATTCGATCAAGTAGGAATTTGAAGGAAAACTTTATCAGACTAAATAGCACTCATGCCCAATTGCTTCCCACCATTATGAATTGGAAATACACGTAAAAAACACATAAAAAGGTAAACTCACCTTCACAGAGTTCCAGAATTCTGTATTTCTTTTGCCTATTAAGTCAGTACAATAAATTGATTCTAATGATTAACTTCCAAATGTCTTTAAAAGATGCAAATATTGAGTTTGAAAGCAAAAGTGTGTGCCGCAACAAATGCAATTACAGAACATAAAAATAAGAGTGCAAGAAAAGGGAGAATGCTCATGAAGTTCCAGGTAGTGCAACATATAAAGCACTACTATGTGTGTCAGCATGCATATATATGTGTGTGTGTATATATGTATATACACACACCAATTTTTTTGACAGTCATTTTATTCAAAATTCCTTTTTCTCTAAAACTGAGGCTGTCAGGGAGAATAAATTATGAAATTCCCTCCAGAGCACATGGTGCCTTGGTGTAGTTGCTGTCAGTCACTGAATGGGACCAGTCACTGATAAATGAGATATTTATGAGATAAACTGTATTTTGAAAATTATCTGTATGTGGTGAAACCAAATCAAATTTTCATTTTACAACTATTGTAAATTAATTTGTACATATGCTATAATATAGATTTCATTGTGCAATGATTGTACAAAAGTACTTCTTTTATACCCACTTCAAGATTATGAGCTTTAAAGTATGAATTTTAAATAGAATGGTACTCCTTTCCTAATGTTAGCTACCAAAAATTATTACAGTAACTGTATAACTCACATTAAATTTTATACAAATTTTAATTTTGAATGACAAGGATATTTCAATTTGCATTGGCTTTACCATTACATTCACGTGTGGTCACCAATTTTCACTGGAAAAAAATAAACTCATAAATAGAAAAAATATCTCTAGGAAAATTGTCTCCAGCAAAATTAAGAAGTTTTCATTAACAACAGGTAATGGTAGTAATTCATAGTTAGATAGTTTGACCTTATTTAGATACCATCTTATGCAGCGTGTAACATAGTTTCTTCCAATTCGATAAAAAGAATGAAACCTGATTTCATTATTGTTATAGTTATTATATCATTATAGTTATCAAATGGAGGACTTTTAATGAAGACCTTGTAAAAACTTTAAGTATTTTTATTTATCAATAAAATATTTAACTTTCCACTTTTTATACACAAGGACACTAATCCTGGACCTTTTGTTGAAGACTGTAATGGTTTGAAAACTGAAATTACTATTGCAGTTCAGAAATGAAAGACCAACTATTTCAGTGGGGAAAGGCACTTATAAATCAAGAAAAATTAAGACCTTGTTCACATAGAGGAAGTCTACTTTAAGAAAAAAGGCCATGACTTCTGGCTACCTTGTCAATACGTACAGAGTCGCACAAGGATTTCTTTAATTAAAAAAAAAAATCTGTAGAATTTTCTTGAAAAGCCTAACACGGTAACGTTAAACCCAGACAAATTAGTAAATAATAATAGACATTTTCATTTGAGGATAAACTAATGACATACTTTGGAACTCACTATTTTTAATTATTCTGAAAGCAAGAATTTCACTAGACTAACAATTTTTTTAAGGTGGTAGACTTTGTATGTTCCTTTATCATTTCATTTTAAATATATGCTTCCCTGAATAAAGAACAGACTTTTATAAATTATTTTTCTACTCACTGTTTAACATTAATGCCACTATTTTTCTTCTATTTACTTTCTTCTAAATAATTTCGTAAAGAAAGATGTCAAAGACTGTTATCTTGCTCCTAGAAAATGAACAAAATTAAAGTTTAACTGATAGCGCTTTGGATATACTCAGTGCCTAAGTACTCACACAATTAATCTGAATTAATCATTACCTAAATACATTAATCTACAGACTCAATACATAAAAATACCTTTAGTCTGTAAGGACATGCATGAGAAAATTAAGAAATGCTGATCCACAGGTTTTGTCTAATTTGGCTTCTCTTTTACATCCCTTCCTATGCAACGAGGAATCAAACACAACAGTCACTAAGATTTCCATGTAATTCAACACTATGATGAATAATCACACACACAAGGACAGAGTTGCTCACTCAATGCAAAACCTGCCATGTTTATGTTGCAAGTGCTTCACTTTAGTCCTCTCATTATAAAAATTGAATAAAGGCTTCCTATACTAACTCTTCCATTATTTAATTAACAAAAAAGTAACTTATATTCAGCATAACACTCTTCACAACAAAAAGACCCATTTCACCACTGGATCACAAGTGTCCACTCGTTAGCTATAAGAATGGCTATCAGAGGCAATTAAAGATTTTGCCACAGCAGGCAATGGGTTACATCAAGAGATGCTACACTTTATTATGTAAGGATGATAATAAGGGTGTGGTCCTGTTTGGTCAATGAAGTAGAGGAAAAGGGGATTTTCTTGTCCCAGTAGAGAAAAAAAAGCGTTACCCAGGGAAATCATGGCAAAAGTGGAAGTTGTGAAGAGAATCCCCAGCTGAGTTTTTCTGTGTTCTCCTACAGCAAATGGTGTAGCCTTTTCAAGGCAGCACTTCCTTCCAGTCCTGCACAACAGGTACTGAAATGCAAAACTACTCAAGTAACACATTTTACTTTTCAGCAAAAGCCTACTTTGTCTAAGAATGAACAAATTATTCTGGCAACTTCAGTGTCTTTTTCCCTGGAGAGAAAGGAGTGTATTTATGAATGTACTGAACTGAGGTTAGCTGATTTTTAATTTCACGGAACACAGAAAAAGTAATTTTATGTCAGAGTTGTCCTTCTGACAAATATCAGACATTAATACAAACAAGATGATCATATTCCTGAACACACAATTCAAATAATTCTAAATAAGATGAAGTTGCAGAAAACCTAGCTAGTTAATACTAGCTCTTTCTACGTTACTTTGCCACCACTATTAAGCACAGAATTATTTTAAAGAGATGAAATGTTGTGTTAATAAGTCAGGCAAACATATTGATTTGAAATGTCTTTGAAAATTATTTACAAATGTCTAATAACTAGAGGTTAAAGTTATGCTAATATAATAATTTGCTATCTTATTCATGCAGAAGACAATTATTAAGGACATCCATTAGTGCAGCTAAAATGCATAATGTCAATCTTTATGAATTTGAATGTACTCATTTTCCAAGTTTAAGTTATCACAAATAAAAGTGAGGGATGATTTAAAATTTGTTAACAGAAACACCTTTAAGAGTATTAAATTTAAAATTGCAAGAGAATTCTAATATTGCAGAGACAATAGGTGCTTTCTAAACACCGGCTTATATTTTTATCACTGTCTCATTAATCCAAACATGGGAAAAGTGTATTTTTTTTATTATTTTTTACAATAAATGTTTGGTTCCTGTATGAGATCTTTCCTTGTTCTTCATCTTGAACAGCATGTCTATTATATGAAAAATGTGTTTCTGTACTTCATTGGAGACTTTAACGTTACATATTCAAACACCACTCTAACAACACCTGAACAAAATATTTTTTTCCAAAACGGAGGAAAACTGTATAATTAAGATGCATAGCATTCTTAATTTAACTCCATCCAGTTTAAGTGAAATTGTTCTTTTACAAATCTGAAAGAAGACAGCCTTGATGACTGACTTTCTGAAGTCAATCAGCCTTTTCTGTTTTCCCAGTGTCTCACAAAGATAATTGATTATTTTGCTCTGTATTTGTCTGAAACTGATTTTAACATTGACTTTAATGCTCCAATATTTTTTCTGAACAACTTTCAGATTCTTGGATCATTGAGCTTTGGATCATTGAACTTTAGGCCCCAGTGTCTAGCTCATGATAGACTACATGTATCTATCTACAAATGATGCAAAACAACACCAAAAATCTGGGCTGTTTTCTTTAATAGATCTGTAGTTTAGGTATTTCAATAAATTTTGCAGGAAGAACTGACACATTTCTACACAACTGTGAAAACTGAAATCAAAATGCACAGGAAGGCCTTTTCTTCATTAAAAAGACGGATTTTCAAGAAAACGTGTAGGCAAATATGGACTTCTCTAAGTTTGATTTGATGGCTATTGTTCTGGGTAGTAAATTAAAATCATACACAATTCATATTCATAGTCCCTAAGAAAACTGAAGAAAAACAAAAGGAAGATTTTTTTTTTAACTTAATCTACTTTCAAAAAAACCATGATATTCCTAAGTTTAGTTTTGTTTGTACAAGAATTCATTGCAATCAAATGGATAACCTTTAACTGCAGTGCTTAAAGTACGTTCAGTTTTCTACATGGAACATGCCAAATACACAACAGGGGTTCTTCCTTCTCAGCATGACCTTTCAGTATTAAGACTATTTTTTTAAGTTTACTTTCAGAAAATATTATTCTCAAGAGTTATCTATGTGAACCTTCTTCCTATACTTAAAATTGTCACTTAGCCCTATTTATTGTTAAACACCACATAATCTCAAACATAAATTACTTTGGAGCTCAGTTCTCCATTTATTCCCCATTGTAAATTGTTTTCCTCACTCTGTCAAAAATCAGAATGCGCATAGCAGCAAACATTGCACATAACATTTGTCTTTCTACATTGTTATTTAAAAGCCTGCCATATGTTTTGAAGATAGAAAAAACTGCTTTTATGGAGATGATCCTGGAGTAGAGGTTCAGATCATGCAAAGATTTGTGTGACTCCTTTAGCATTTTTCCTCTCATTTACAAATAACCATGTCTGGTTCCATGCTTAAGGGGAAAAATAAAAATTAACTTCATACTTGAAGAAGCACCATAAATATGATATAGCTACTTACCAATAAATAAAGGAATGGTAGCGTCAAGTATGTTGCATAAATTATGATTTTTAGGAATGTTTTTAATTAAGAACTATATTCCATGCATTTTACTACTGTTTGTGTTCTTCAAGGTTATTTGGTAATGACTAGTTGTTATAACAACTTTCTCAAACTTTGGCCTAATTTTCCATTAGGAGTATTAGGAGTCTCGGATGGAATTGTTGTAAATTAGAAGCAGTATCAGGGAACGACTCAGGTCCAAAATTTCCAAACGCACAGGTCTGAATTCTCAGCAAACCTTTGACTTTTACAAAATTAAAATTGTGAGGCAAAGATAGCATTGCATTGCCTTGCCATTTCATTTTAGTATTATCACAGGCTGTTCAGAGTCCTACTTCAGGAAGTCTGATTTTTTTTGCAACAAGAAGCACTGAAACAATAACCCAAACCTTAAAAGGAAAGAACATCCACAAATCAAAGAAGGCTTTATCCAAGCAAAACATGCAGTGTTTAACATGTAAGGGGACTAAAACAAACACCACAGTATTTAAAGCTTACAGAGGAAACCACAGCTGGTTACTACATCCTGTTGTGATAATCCTCAGTACATAAGAGTACCTCTCTTTAGAGAAAAAAAAAAAATATCTTAGAAAATGCCTCTTCTACTGCCCACACCTTCTCCCTTTAGTTTTAACGCCAGAAGGACACTTTTAAAGGAAATATATTATGTAGTTATTTCATGATCTGTACTCTAAAAAATGGTACTTTTTCAACATAGGAACATATAGTTACTTATGATAAATGATAAAATTTTACTTTCCATAATATAACATTATTTCTCTGAAAATCTAACTTGGTCTCCATTTTTTCCATCAACATACTTTTAATCAACAGTTCACCTCTGTCCCTCATTTACATTCACTCCTTTTTGTTAGCCAGCAAGATTGTTGGTTGATTTCTTCTTAAATAAACTGTTCTTTGATTTTACATTTGAACATTTTGTTGTAATTTTCCTGCCCCAAAGAAGATTCAAGTGAGCCAACTACCCTGTATGTTCAACTCAGAACAACAGAGAGATAAATGAATTAGATCAATGCTGTGTTAAACTAAAAGAACTGTTAGAAGCAATTAACAAGTCACAACAAGCTTAAGTGCACAAAGAATCATAAATTTGTTTACATGTTGCCGATTTTTATCAAAAGCATTGAATGAGTGGTTGCACTGTACAACTGATATCATAAATAGGAAAAAAAAAATCCTGAAGTTTCTGGCTGCTGAGTCAAATTTCTAGCGATTAAATAAATCATCCTCAGCTATAGCCAAAGTAGTTGTCTGGGTAAACACATCTACTTTAAAATGGATATAAAAGTCATTGCCATAGTAATAAAATTCTGCAGGTAGACAATTAATCAAATAGAAGTCTAAATTACACTTCTCAAAATATCCTCCCAGGAAAATATAATGCATCTTATTGACAAATAAAGAAAAGTTTACATCTTTCACAAGTGCTGATATATTTCCTAAGAATGAAACTCTTTACTGCTTAGTATTTCCACTCATAAATTAAGAGATGCACAAATGTTAGCCTGGTCAGTACCCATTGGTTACCTCAGTTCTGTATGAACAAAAGAATCACCACCATTCCCATGAGATAAAATCCCATGAACACACTAAATGTCCTACTCAAAAGACCAGTCTTATCTTCTCCCGTAGCACATAGAGCATTTCTTGTTATTTTTGTTGTTGTTTCTAGGGAAGCAGCAGTAGGGATCCTAGGAAAGAGTGGTTGTTCACCAGCCCACCCATCCAGACAACATCTTCTGCAAATGGACAGTGGAGAGAGCCAAAGGGGAAAGGTACTCTCTATCTCTGACTGTGCTTCCACCACATTCACATGGAGCACTGAGAGACTCCAACAAGAAAGCTGATTCAAAAGTAGGGATAAAATCTTAATTTTCTCTTAATGGTTTCCAATGAAACTCCAACAACTTTACTATCTGAATAAAAGCACTGAATTTCTGTATACTTTTAAAATAAACATCTGATATAATCCTGTATGAGGAAAAAAATGGCTCCAAATCACTGGAGGAACTGAGGTAAAAGTACCACTTCAGTTAGCTTGTTATCTCTATTATACTGTCAGTTGCTTTATTTCTTTTAATCAGCCCAAGAAAGTAAAGCTTTTACAAGAACTAAGCAAGATTGAAATTAATTTCATATTACTAAAACAAATATTACTTTATTTTACATTTCTGATAAATTACTAGAGACGAAACAAAACCACAGGTAGATGTTATCTATGCTGGGGTAAATACACTGGTTTTGATGAACAGCCAAGTTTAGAAAACCATGAATCCTGGTACACAGAATAGAATTCCAGCAGTTTTTAAATGTAGTATCAAAACTTAAATAAACAGCATATTACATGTGATTAAGAATCTACAGAAATATAATCTATGCAAGACTCTTCCGCTAAATTTAAGTTCATCTATAATATTCCTGAGGTTGACAGATGATTAGCTCACATTCCTTGAGACTAACCTGTGTGATTTTCCTTCCGAGTGTGTAACGGCCATCCATTATACGACAAGGTAACAATAAATATGGGAATAGCCAATGACCCTTAGTGATCTTAGAAGCAAGACACTCAGATGAGCATAGACTCTATCCTTAACTAGATGTATTCCTGAAGCAATACAGCAACATGGAAACATTACTTATTGTACTGGGCTTATATCTCCACAGCAGCCCTCCCAATGCTGAGTACTACCCTGGCAGCCAGCAGGGTGTTTATAGCACATCTTGGGAGGGGGCGGAGCCAGGACAGCTGACCCGGATTGGCTGTTCCATACCATGTGACATCAGCTCAGCCATAACAGCCAAGGGCAGGGAGGAGGAGGGGGGCATTTGTTACTGTGTTTGTCTCCAGGAGCAGCTGCTGTACACACTGAAGCTCTGCTTTCCTGGGAAGTGGGGGAATATAGCTTACTGAGGGGAAGTAGAGAATAGCATCTTTGTTTTCCTTTTGTTTCTGTGCCTCGCTTTGGCCTTTGCTTTAATTAAAATGCTTTTATCTTGACCCACGAATTTTTCATCTTGTTCTCCCTCTTTATTTTGCTGAAGGGGGAGTGATAGAGGGACCTGGTGGGTACCTAGCAGCACAAGGTTAACCCACCACATTTATTTATAGCAGAATGTAACTCCAAAGCAATGGGGTGGTATAGAAAAGCAAAAAGACAATAGATGGGAAAGAGACAAATAAGCTTTTTTAAGGTAAAAAAAAAAAAGTGCATCAGCTTATCAGGAAGGAAGAATTTTTGATAGATCAGAGACATCAGATGAAAGGATTAAAATATGTTAAAAAAATAAAGACAGCAAAAAATTATATTTCCAAATTTTTTTCCAGTCAGGTGTTTTGAAAGACAGACTTCTTTCAAAACAACATATGTTAAATGGATAATGTATATAGCAAATTAGAAACAAAAATTTTTAAAACACTAACAATAACCCAAAATTCTCAAGCCAGGATGTCAAATTTATACCTTTAATTATATCTTCAGAGACATCAGAGAGAAGCTTGAATGTCAGGAGATCTGAAATACGGACAAAGCAGTAGAATTTGGCAAATGTATTTATAGTACAGACACACCAAATACCTACCAAATACAGACCCATACCAACACCTACCTATTGCCAGACACCAGTACAAAACACTTGTATAAATTATTGAACAGATATACTTTTGTAATGAACATTTCATTAAGAATAATAGATTTATCTGCAAATAAAATGTTGAATGTATAAAGTTTGAATATATATTTTTTAAAAATTACTGTGAAAGTCATTTACTTTCCTGAGCAACAATATCTGTCAATTCAATAATGACATATAGAACAGTAAATATGTTCAATATGTGTCCTGGGTTTGCGTGGAAAGGTTTTGTTAATGGGGGGGCTACAGAGGCGGTTTCTGGGAGAAGCTGCTAGAAGCTTCCCCTATGTCCAATAGAGACAGTGCCACCAGCTCCAAGATGGACCTGCTGCTGGCCAAGGCCAAGCCAATCAGCAATGGTGATAGTACCTCTGTGATAACATATATAAGAAGGGGGAAAAAAACTATGCAACGGCAGCCGGGAGAAAGGAGTGAGAATATGTGAGACAAACAACTGCCGGCACTGAGGCCATTGAAGAAGAAAGGGAGGAGGTGCTCTAGGAGCCAGAACAGAGGTTCCCCTGCAGCCCGTGGTGCAGCCCGTGGTGAGGCAGCTGTGCCCCTCCAGCCATGGAGGGTAATGGGGGAGCAGAGATACACCTGCAGCCCCTGGAAGACCCCATGCTAGAGTAGGTGGATGCACCCAAAGGAGGCTGTGACCCCATGGGAAGCCCATGCTGGAGTAGGCTCCTGGCAAGATCTGTGTCCCCATGGGGAGAGCAGCCCAGCCTGGAGCAGGTTTGCTGGTGGGACTTGTGACCCCATGGAGCAGTCTGTGCCTGAAGGACTGCACCTCATGGAAGGGACCCCACACTGGAGCAGTTTGTGAAGAAGCTCACATTGGAGAAGTTCATGGAGACAGGAGACAGCCCACACTGGAGTAGGGGAAGAGTGTGAGGAGTCCTCCTCCTGAGTAGAAAGGAGAAGTAGAGACAACGTGTGACGAACTGACCACAACTGCCATTTACCTTCCCCCTGAGCCACTTGTGGTGGTGGAGGTAAACTGGGAGTGAAGTTGAGCCTCTGAAGAAGGGACGGATGGGGAAAAGATGTCGGATTTGATTAGCAATAAATTAAATTAATTTCCCCAAGTCAACGAAATTTTACTCATGATTGCAATTGACGAGTGATGTCTTGCTGTCCTTATCTCGACTCATGAGCCTTTCATCATATTTACTCTCTCCTGTTCTGCTGAGGAGTGGAGAGTTGTAGAGTGGCTTTGGTGGGCACCTGGCATCCAGCCAGAGTCAACCCACAACAGTGTGTAACAAAGTAAATATAATAACTCTTCACAGAAAGGAAATCAAACAAAATTTCCCTGATTATATTAAAAAAAATGAAAATATCACTTGAGTATGTACTTTCTAGGAATATTTCACATGGATATCCTTAAAGTAACAAATTAATATTCTCCAACACTGAGGTTTGTTTTTATTCCATTTAGGAACAGATAATTTTTTGGCAATAAACTGATATATGATTTTATTATATCATATCTGGCAGGACTCATTGAGAGGCCTTAAAACTAGGTTCAAAGTGGGAAGGGGAAATTCCCAGGCCAATTACAGACAAGCCCAGGGGTGGCACGGTGAGGGCAGGAGTGGACTCTACAGTTCAGCTCAAGGGCATCTACACTAGTGCACGCAGTATGACCAATAAGCAACCAGCAACAAATGCCCAGAGCCCGGAAAAGGTTCACAGGCTGGCCTGAGGGTGGCTGGTGGGCAGCACACAGGAGGTCCAGACTCCTTGGGAGCCCAACTTAAGTGCTTCTATACGAATGCACATAGTATGGGGAATAAACAAGAGGAGCTGGAGATGCATGCACACCTGCGGCGTTATGATCTTATTGGCATTACAGAGACATGGTGGGAGGGATCGTATGACTGGAGTGTTGGAATGCAGGGATACAGGCTCTTTAGGAAGGACAGGCAGGGGAGATGAGGAGGGGGTGTTGCCCTCTGTGTCAAAGACCAGCTGGAGTGCATGGAGCTCCACTAGGGGTCAGACGAAGAGCCAACAGAGAGCCTGTGGGTCAGGATCAAAGGGAGGGCTGGAACAGGGGACATTGTAGTGGGGGTCTGCTACAGGCCACCTGACCAGGGAGAGCAAGTGGATGAGGTCCTCTTCAGACAGATAGGAGCAGCCTCACGCTCACAAGCCCTGATCCTCTTGGGAGATTTTAACCATCCTGATATCTGTTGGAAGAACAACACAGCACAGCATAGGCAGGCCAGAAAGTTCCTGGAATGTGTTGATGACAACTTCCTTCTCCAAGTGATAGAGGAGCCAACCAGGAGAGGGGCTATGCTGGACCTTTTTCTCACCAACAAGGAAGGGCTGGTGGGGAATGTGGAACTCAAGGGCAGTCTGGGATGCAGCGACCATGAGATGGTGGAGTTCAAGATCCTCAGGCAGTGAGGAGGGCACACAGCAAACTCACTACCCTGGACTTTAGGAGAGCGGACTTTGGCCTCTTCAGGGACCTGCTTAGAAGAGTCCCATGGGATAAAGCCCTGGAGGGAAGAGGGGCCCAAGAAAGCTGGCTAATATTCAAGGATCACTTCCTTCAGGCTCAGGGGCGGTGCATCCCAACAAAGAGGAAGGCAGGCAAAAATGCCAGGAGGCCTGCATGGATGAACAAGGAAGTCCTGAGCAAAACCAAACAAAAAAAGGAAGCCTACAGAGGCTGGAAGCAAGGACAGGTAGCCTGGGGACAACACAGAGACACTGTCTGCAAAGCCAGAGATCAGGTTAGGAAAGCTAAAGCCCTAACAGAATTATATACGGTGAAGGACATTAAGGGTAACAGAAAGAACTACAGGTATGTCAGCGATAAAAGGAGGACTAGGGAAACTGTGGGCCCCCTGCGGAAGAAAGCAGGAGACCTAGTGACCCAGGATATTGAGAAGGCTGAGGTACTTAACGAGTTCTTTACCTCAATCTTCCCTGGCAAGAGCTCGAGCCACACTGCCCAAGTTACAGAAGGCAAAGTCAGTGACTGGGAGAAGGAAGAACTGCCAGCTGTAGGAGAAGATCAGGTTCAAGACCATTTAAAGAACCTGAAGGCGCACAAGACCATGGGACCTGATGAGATACATCTGCGGGTCCTGAAGGAACTGGCAGATGAAGTTGCCAAACCACTATCCATCATATTCAAGAAGTCGTGGCACTCTGGTGAAGTTCCTGCAGACTGGAAAAGGGGAAACATAACCCCCATTTTTAAAAAAGGAAATAAAGAAGACCCGGGAAACTACAGGCCAGTCAGTCTCACGCCTGTGCCTGGCAAGATCA
>WKFP01014689.1:501959-568747 GCA_011057875.1 Pterocles orientalis
AAGTGGAGACCAGTGACAAGTGGTGTTCCACAGGGGTCAGTACTGGGACCAGTGTTGTTTAACATCTTTGTTGGAGACATGGACAGTGGGATGGAGTGCACCCTCAGCAAGTTTGCTGATGACACCAAGCTGTGTGGTGTGGTGGACACGCTGGAGGGAAGGGATGCCATCCAGAGGGATCTTGACAGGCTTGAGAGATGGGCCAATGCAAACCTCATGAAATTTAACAAGGCCAAGTGCAAGGTCCTGCATGTGGATCGAGGCAATCCCAAGCACAAATACAGGCTGGGCAGAGAATGGATAGAGAGCAGCTCTGAGGAGAAGGACTTGGGGGTATTGGTGAATGAGAAGCTCAACATGAGCCGGCAGTGTGCACTTGCTGCACAGAAACCCAACCGTGTGCTGGGCTGCATCAAAAGAAGCATTAGCAGCAGGTCAAGGGAGGTGATTCTCCCCCTCTACTCTGCTCTCGTGAGACCCCACCTGGAGTACTGTGTTCAGATGTGGGGCCCCCAACATAAAAAAGACATGGACCTGTTGGAGAGAGTCCAGAGGAGAGCCACAAAATCAGTCAAAGGGCTAGAGCACCTCCCCTATGAGGACAGGCTGAAAGAGTTGGGGTTGTTCAGCCTGGAGAAGAGAAGGCTCCAAGGAGAGTTAATAGCAGCCTTCCAGTACCTGAAGGGGGCCTACAGGAGAGATGGGGAGGCACTCTTTATCAGGGAGTGCAGTGGGAGAACAAGGGGTAACGGGTATAAGCTAAAAAACGGTAAATTTAGACTACACATTAGGAAGAAATTTTTCACTATGAGGGTGGTGAGACACTGGAAGAGGTTGCCCAGGGAGGTTGTGGGTGCCCCATGCCTGGAGGTGTTCAAGGCCAGGCTGGATGAGGCTTTGAGCAACCTGGTCTAGTGGAGGGTGTCCCTGCCCATGGCAGGGGGGTTGGAACTTGATGATGTTTAAGGTCCCTTCCAACCCAAACCATTCTATGATTCTATGATTCTAGGATCTATAACAAACATATAGTAATTTGCAAATCATTGGACTAAGTAAAATTAGGATTGGATTAATGTAAAATCAATGTTTTTCCCTCTTTTTTTCTCTAAATTTTTTTACAAGAAGTTGCATGATTCATATTTCTGTGAATCTGAACACTTATTTAGGTGTTCTTTTATCACTGATGATAACATATTTCTAACAAAAACTCTCCCAGTGACAACTGGATAAAAAATGTTTATGAGTGTCTTTATGGTCAATCAGCTATGCATAAGGAGTGTAATCTTATTCCAAAAACTTCATTGCCTCCAGCTTTGACAATTCACAATGCAACTATTGTAGTCATTAATTCTGCATGCTCACACATGTGCGTAACTAATCCTGAAGTTACTTAGGGAGAAAGTCCTTGTGCAGCTTTATATTCTTTTGTAGTGCACTAGGATATAATTTTTACTCACCTTTCTCAGTTGTCCTAACATTTTCTCATAGTTTCTTAAAAAGGCTGCCAGTCCCCCTATTATTTTTTTAATAATGCGTTTATGTACCCTATTGTATTTTTCATTTAGTGGAATGGCTCTGCGGAAAGATTGGGAAGCTGAAAAGAAGGGTTTTAAGTAGGCACAAGCAAAGATCCAGCTATTAGATATTCTCTCGTATTCATGCCAGAAAAAGACAGATCTCTTGGTATATCCAGTCTTAATGTGATAACTCATTAAATCTTCAATGAGCAATTGCTGTGGTAAGAACTTTGCATCAATAATTAAATCAATTTGTGATTTAAGAGAAAAAAAAACAACTGAATTTTAATGTATTGTGTATATATTTAACAATGGCTAACAGAGACAGATGTTAGTAGCTAACATAACAGACGCTAAATGATTCTCTTTTTTTATAAGACATTTATAAAAGACAAACAAAATTAAATGTCAAAATGATAGAGTTACTCTCATTTTAGAGGTACAGGCCTCCCTAAACTCATTAAACTGGAAACAACAGCCAGAACAGGTGCTCACACAAGTGGGATTTGAGTTTTCATTTTTGAAAAAAATAGAACTTATTCACATAATAAGATGTACATCCAGTACATCTGTTGTTTTCATCTTCAAACTCAAATATGTATTACGTTCTGTGGGATATTTTATACTAGATGATTTAGCTTGATCTGTAAGTAGTTGATGTTCCAGGTTCTTATCCATCTTGGATACTACCACTCACCTCGATGATGGATAAGAAAATTATGAATAATACCTAGGAGAAAAAATAAGGTAAAGCGTCTATAGTCAGTCCTGATTTATATAGTAGTTCAGTAATCACACTAATTGCTGACTGAACACAAATATATGCAGGGTAGAAAAATTAGAAACTAAGTGATTGAAAAGGGTGAAAAAAGACCAAATCATTAACAGTAAGACTAACCTCTTTTATAATGCTAATTTTTTTCCAGTACAAGTGAGCTAAAATTATGGTCTCATCATAGATTCAAACAGGTCTTCAGTTTCTGCTCTGTTCCATAGATCTCATTCTGTAGTTTCAGGCCCAAATATCCCATAAAATCAGAAAACTCTAGGTTAGGAAATACATCAAGGGATCATCTGCCCCTACACTGAGCCACAGACTTAGGTAATTTAGTAATTGATTAGGTTCTGTTTATAGCAAAGGAAATACTTCTGAACAGTATGTGGGTTATTTATATCAACAGCTTTAAAACATATATTGGCTGCATGAAACCAGGACGTTTTGACTAAACACTACAGTAAAAACTCTGCAATTTCTGGTTCACAAGTTTTAACTTTTTTCTGGACCAAAAAGGTAGTTTTGATCAGGAATATTCTTCACGTGCCTAATAAAATTTCAAAAGAAAAAAATTCTTCCTGTTATCTGAACAGTTATGACACCCACCTATATGTACAGAAAGAATATTTAAAATTGTATTTTGAAAACATTTTTTAAAATTAATTCACATTTCTTATACCACAACAAGCCATCAGAGCAAGCTTGAGCAACCTGGTCTAGTGGGAGGTGCCCTTGCCCATGGCAGGGGGGGTGGAACTAGATGGTCTTTAAGGTCCCTTCCAACTGAAACCATTCTATGGTACTATGATTCTATGATTCTACGATTCTATGATATTGTTGGCTTTCCGGGCTGCAATTGCACATTGCCAGCTCATGTTAAACTTCATGATGTTTGCATTGGCCCACCTTTCAATCTTGTCAAGGTCCCCATGGATGGCATCCCTTCCCTCCAGCGTGTCGACTGTACAATACAGCTTGGTGTCAGCAAACTTGCTGAGGGTGCACTCAATGCCACTGTCCACGTCTCCCACAAAGATGTTAAACAACACTGATCCTAATACCAACCCCTGAGGAACACCACTCATCACCGGTCTCCACTTGGACATCCAGCCATTGACCACAAGTCTTTGAGTGTGACCATCCAGCCAATTCCTTATCCACCGAGTGGTCCTTCTGTCAAATCCATGTCTCTCCAATTTAGAGACAAGGATGTCATCCAGGACAGTGTCAAAGGCTTTCCACAACTCTAGGTAGATGATGTCAGTTGCTTTTCCCTTATCCACCAATGTCATAGAAGGCCACTAAATTTGTCGGGCATGATTTGCCCTTAGTGAAGCCATGTTGGCTGTGACCGGTCACCTCCTTATTTTCCATGTACCTCAGCATAGTTCCCAGGAGGACCTGCTCCATGTTCTTGTGGGGCACAGAAGAGAGACTTTTCGGCCTGTAGTTCCCTACATTTTCCTTTTCTCCCTTTTTTAAAAATGGGGGTTATGTTTCACATTTCCAGTCACTGGGAACTCCACCAGAATGCCACAGCTTCTCAAATATGATGAATAATGGCTTAGCAGCTTCATCCACTAGTTCCCTCAGGACCTGCAGACACATCTCATCAGGTCCCATGGACCTGTGCAGTTTCAGGTGCCTTAGATGGTCTCAAACCTGATCTTCTCCTACAGCTGGTGGTTCTTCCTTCTCCTTCTCCCTGCCTTTGCTTTCTGAGACTTGGGAAGTGTGTCTTGAGCACTTGATGGTGAAAAAGGAGGTTAAAAGGTTGTTCAGTACCTCAGCCATCTCCACATCCCTTGTAACCAGGTCTCCCATTTCCTTCCAGAAATGGCCCACATTTTCTTTAGTCTTCCTTTTATCCTCGACATACTTACAGAAGTTTTTCTTGTTGTCCTTGACAGATCCTGGACAGATTCAATTCTATCAGGGATTTAGCTTTCTTAACCTGATCGCTGGCTGCTCAGACATTTTCTCAGTATTCATCCCAGACTACCTGTCCTTGTTTCCACCCTCTGTTGGCTTCCTTCTTGTTTGTGTTTGTCCAGGAGCTCCCTGTTCATCCATGCAGGCCTCCTGGCGATTTCTTCTGACTTCCTCTTTGTTGGGATGCATTATTCCTGAGCTTGGAAGAGGAGAACCTTGAACATTAACCAGCTTTCTTGGATCTCTCTTCCCTCCAGGGCTTTATCCCATGGTACTCTACCAAGCAGATCCCTGAAAAGGCCAAAGTTCGGTCTTCTGAAGTCCAGGGTAGTGAGTTTGCTGTGTACCCTCCTCGCTGTCCAAAGGATCTTGAACTCCACCATTTCATGGTCACTGCAGCCAGTGCTGCCCTTGAGTTTCACATTCCCCACCAGCCCTTTCTTGGTGGTGAGAACAAGGTCCAGCATAGCACCTCTCCTTGTTGGCTCCTCTATCACTTGGAGGAGGAAGTTATCATGAATGCAGTCCAGAAACCTCCCGGATTGCTTGTGCCCTGCTGTGTTGTTTTTCCAGCAGATACCGGGTCGGTTGAAGTCCAGGACTTATGAATATGAGGCCACTCCTGTCCTTCTATAGAGGGCCTCATCTGCTTGGTCTTCCTGGTCAGGTGGACTGTAGCAGACCCCCACTATAATGTCACTGGTCCCTGCCCTGCCTTTAATCTTGACCCATAGGCTCTTGGTTGGGTCCTCATCCATCCCCAGGCAGAGATCCATGCACTCCATCTGGTCATTGTCGTAGAAGGCAACGCCCCCTCCTCATTTCTCCTGCCTGTCCTTCCTAAAGAAGGAACAATTCCAACACTCCAGTCATAGGACCCATCCCACCACGATGCCAATAAGATCACAGCCTTGTAGGCGTGAACACATCTCCAATTCCTCTTGCTTATTCCCCATGCTATGACTGTTTACATAGAGGCACTTAAGTTGGTCCCTCAGTGAAGCTGACTTACTGGCTGGAGAGGCTGGAATTCCTCCATGCCACTCTTGCAGGTGCTCTCCTGCTGACCTATGATCCTTCTCCAGGCTCTAGGTACCTATTGCTGGCACTAGCATCAAACTGGTAAGAGTGGAATGGATTGAGATGCCCTTCCCTGGCAACATTAGTGTTATGCTCAGTGTCATGCTCTGCCTTGTAGAAAACAGGATTTCCTCAACCTACTATATAGTTAAAAAAACTTCTCTGTGCCTTATTTACTATAAAGCCTAATCATTCCTTTGAACAGTGATGGATCCATTTACAACACTTACCTTTCAGGCAAAGGTTACAAACTAGAGTACAGAAAACTATAAATCTGTTATTAATACTTATATTGTATGTGGATAAAGTTGAGGAACTTAAGTTCAAATTTTCAGAAGCTCTCAAAGCACTTAGATGTCTGAGCTTGGTTTAACTTTCACGAGGTTTGGAATTTTGAAAAATGAGAGAGCAGTTACGTCTTTGAAAAATGTATGATCAATAAAGAGAGCTGTCATTTGAATACAGATCAAGGACAATAGATTTTCAGCAGTCCTTTTTGCACTCACAACTCATTGCTCACTCAGTACCTAGAAGAATTGAGGTACTGACTACATAGTATGGGAAAATAGAAAGCAATTAATATGAGCTAAAGCAGATCTTTAAAACAATTATTTATTTAAAAGTAGTTGAAGATACATTGTAAAATGCATGTGGAATGTGTCAATCTGACTTTCTGACCACTCAGATAAACATCTCTAGAAAGGAAGATGTGTATATTGAGAAGGTAGTGAAATACTGTTGCCTTTAAAATTTTGTTTTTCAGAAGGCATATCAAGGGTATTTAAGTTCCCTTGCTTTTTATTCCATTTGTTGTCATTGTAATTGGTTTTAAATTTTAACACTCCAAAACAAAAAGAATTATACATTGGACTGAGAAAAAAATGTTAATTAAAAAAGTATTTGCAAGTATGCTGCTTCAAAATGCTGCTTCTTATGATTTGGAGGGTTGGGGTTTTTTTAATCATAGCTCTTTTTTCAAAACCAAAAATTGCTAACAAAATGGGAACGGGCAAGGTCAAGCGTTCAATATCTCTCTTTTTTTTAATGGATGGAAAGAAAACAACACAACCTTCTTTTATGGGCTAGGCAGGAAGCCACAACACTCAAAAGTGCACTTAACCATTTAAAGCTTTTCGGTTAAACCTGCTCAAGTGAATTAAACCTTTCCCCTCCCCACCTTTTTTTCCTTTGTGCATATGCTTTTGTGTGTCAATAGAAGCCAAAATTTCATCTGTGAAGCTACATATATTGCAAGCAAAGGATTTGCCATTTCTGTCAGACATAAGACTGTGGTATAAGATTTTTTTCCTGCTACCTTTCAAATAGTACACTTCCATTTTTTTTTGTGGTTTCTCTTTCTTTGATCTTTCCTTTTAATAGTAAGCTCCTTTAGGAAAGTGAATGTCACTCCTGCTGCAGTTTGGACAGGGATCCCAGCTCAGTGAGATCTGGCTATTAGTCAGGCATTTTTATGATCATAAATTACAATTATAAAACTCTGGTACTCCAAAATAATTTATAGTGTAATCAGTAATTTTAATGACTTCTACTCAGGAGACAGTCTGTGTTCTTGCATGAATGCAAAGTTTATATCGAGTTCATTCCTGTTCATCTGCAATCTTCAAGGAAGCCGCAGGAAAAGATAGGTCAAAATAGTAGCCAGTTGGGCAGGGGGATCATTTCACATATTATTCTTCCGGGAAAATAGTAATTCGTGGTGAAATTTTGACCTTCCACTAGTCTTTCAGTTTTGGTAGTACAACTGAAGTAGTGTATGAGAAAGAAAGTAGTGAACAGATCTGTCCTAAAAGACACTGACATTTCTGCAGAGTGTTATCCTGGATTAGTTCAGTGATCCAGTTACCACCTGACCTTGCAAACAGGAGCAGCCAGAAATACTTCTGTCTGCCTCTGGGACATGGGGAGAGTTGACTAGCTGTGGAAGAGGAGCATACAGTGCATACAACATACCTTGAATTTAGTAAGGCTTTATGTCCTGTAACATTCTCCTTTGGAACACAAACTACAGGCTACCAGTTGCACTGGAAACTGGCTGGACCCCTGGCCTTAGTGTTTGCAACCAAAACAATGTTCAGCTGGCAGGTACCAATGAGCAGAGTACCCCAGAGGATGGTACTGGGGCCCACCTTGTTCAATATCTTCATCAATGACCTGGCTGATGGCAATACACTCCCAGACAACACTAAATTATGGGGAATGGCTGAGAATAAACATCAGAATTTCAGTTCACCAGGACCTTAGTAAATTTAAGGACAAAATTAATGTGATGAAGCTCAGCAGTGAGAAGTGCAAAAGGCTACACCAGGGACAGAATAACCCAGTGCCTGGGAACTGACAGGCTGAGTAACAGCCCTGATAAAAGGGACTTGAGATTACAGTGAATACTATGCTGAATATGGGCCAGTAGTGTGTGCTCCTGTCACAAGTAGAGTAGGTTGAATCCTGGGCTAGATTACACCCACAGCAGATCTGGGAAAAGTATTATCACCTTCCACTAAGTACTAGTGAATGTGCACCTGGAACACTGCCTTGAGTCAATGACAGTTCAAAATTAATGTTGATGAACTAACGGGGGTCCTTCAGAGGACTATTGCGGTTGCCAGAGGGATTTAACACGTCCTACTGAGAAAGTTGGGCTTGGGTTAAGGGGCAATCTAGTAGCAGCTTAGTGCTACTGGTGTTGCAAAGAAGTCGGAAACAAGCTCTTCTCAGCAGGGACAAAATACAACAAGGGGAAATGACCACAAGTTGTGGATGGAGAGGTCCAGACTGGAAATTAGGAAAAACATGTTTAATGGAGGATATATTGTAATCCTGGAAGAGGGTACCATATTACAGTATTGATGATAGTCCTGCTTCAGGCAGGAGGCTGGACTGGATGGCCTCCAGAAATTCCTTCCAACCAACATTTCTATGATTCAACAGGTCTATTGTCTTGCACTTTTGCACATTGTTACAGCTTTAAACTTAATGACTCATAATTTGTTCACTATGTGAATGTACACCTGCTCTCAAGGAAACATAGAAAATGCTCGATACTAAAAGAAATGCTCAACATTAATGTGAGAACAAAAGCAAATTTAAAACATCTGCATCACAAATGTAGTTTCTTGAATGATTCAAACACAAAACCTTATAAAGCAAAAAAGTAATTAAGGAAAATGAGAAAGTAAAAGCATTGCCCACATAGACTTTCTCCATTGCAAAATGACCAGTCATTATTTGGATATATGCTTTGACAAAGACTTTCACTTATATAGCTAATGTAAGACACTGCAAATATGTAATAGCATTCTTATTAATGCACTGATTTTTTTTTTAATTTTCCTGAATGTATTTGAAAATATTATAATTTTAGTAACACAATTATTAAGAAAAGGAAAGTATTCTACATATTAGTAAGACTTCAAGATAAACAACTGCACACTTTAGGAGTGTGTTCTGAAAATTACTTAATAATTGCTTTTGCTTGCTTAATATATTCTAATTAAGTGCCTGAATCATATGTTTAAAACATTAATGTACTAGTAGGAATTTAAATCTGAATTTATTCAAAGTTGAGCTAAGGGTCGACCAATTATATTAATCAATCACTTGTCTACCTCAGCAAGTGCTCACCAGTACATATGCAGTGTGATATTAAAGAAAAATAATTGTTTTCTTATCCAGTGTAACAATTACCAGATTTTTATAGACATGTATGTGCACTGGAAATTTGAAAACTTAGTCCCAGGCTATCATTTCCTCATTCATTCTCAGTTTCAGACTGCTCTCAAAGAAGGAAAATGAGGTAACATTAAAAATGGCTGCCAAGCTCAATTTTCCCTATAAGTTCTATGTATATTTTCTCAGATCTTAAAACATTTCTTTTAGTTAATTAATGGAGTTAAGAATGAGTTACCAACATCATATAGAGTGGACATTTCATCAAAATGCAGGCAAATCTCTTATAAAACTTTATAGAGACATAAACTGGAAGAGGACAGATTTAGACTAGATATTAGGAAGAAATTCTTTACTGTGAGGGTGGTGAGGCACTGGCACAGGTTGCCCAGAGTATCTGTGGATGCCCCATCCTTGGAGGTGTTCAAGGCCAGGCTGGATGAGGCTTTGAGCAACCTGGTCTAGTGGAAGGTGTCCCTGCCCATGGCAGGGGGATAGAACTCGATGATCTTGAGAGTCCCTTCCAACCCAAAACATTCTATGATTCTGTGATTCTATGTCTTGATTAATACCTAAAATAAAAAGCTAAAATGCAAATTTTCACCCCATAGAAACCAAATGTGTTTCTTTTGTGTGACCAGAGATCAAAAGTGTAGGGATTTGTCCGCCTATAATAGTTGCACATGTGGTGTAACTAATACCTACTGACAAACTCACAATTTCTACTAAACTTTTGTTCCCATTTTGAAGTACTAACAAAGAGCAAAGTGTATGCATTTAGAGAAGGAGAGTGCTCCTAATAGCTCTACTAAATGCAGTTTGCACAGTTTCCATCTCACTTAGAATCTTCACCTTAAATGTACAAGCTGTCCTCCACACAGGAATGGGAAGCAGAGCTGGTTTGAAGAAAGAGCAGATCCCCTGAGGGCACTGCTGCCCTTCTGTCCTGCCACTGGGCCCAGGACTACAGACAAAGACCCCAGCAGCCTTACTCACTGCTTCCCCCTCCCCATGGAGCCAGGGTGAATGGTGAGCTTCAGGGGATCACAGGCAGAACAGGTGTATAGTAGCTCCCTTATCAATTTCTTGGCTATGTTGGCCCAATGAAACTCTTGTGCTTTTCCCTGGTATAGCTTTAACAAATCACACTGGGATTGTCTCGCTCACAACTATCCAGCTGCCAAAAGAGCAACCTAGTCACCCTCTTTTGCATTTCTGCCAACATCAGTTTGGTACAAATAAAAACTGTTTGTTTCTTATCATAGCACAGCACACCTTCTTGTGAGAACCTGTTGGTGTGCACCTTACCCAGAAGGTTTTTACATAACTTGAGGGACTCTGTCACTTGAAAAACATGTAACTTTAAGTGGAAGGTTGCAGGTGTGGGGCTCCCAGAGGATCCTTCTTACAAGCATTTCAACTCTAACAAAAAGGTAGGATTTCCAGCTGACTTTTAAAACAGCTTTAGGCCTTTCACTGTGAAAGATGTTACAACTCCCACCTTAAGACATCCAGCAGTCCCCATGATTTAACAACACCATGGAGAAACGAATGCCTCGGCCCAAGGCCCCTTTATAGGCTCTAAATCATTGCCCAGGTTAGATCCATGAACACATAAGGAAAATCAGGACAGCTATTCCTGGAACCATGAGCTTTGTACACATAATCAAAGGCATTTAAATCACTATGTTTTTATAAATTACCACCACTCAGTCTAAGTTGCGAGACTTGGCTATACAGTTTTTTTCTCTCAAAAGTATCACGAAAACACTTATGGGAAGTTACAATTGAAAGCAAATTGTTGAATTGAAATGAGAGAATTGTAGATGGTTTAAGACACCTTTTCATTCTTTATTATGCCCCATTGAGACTTAAAGTATTTCTTCATTATTTAAAACTGAAAACTGAGATTTGAGATTGACACAGTCCGCGGTGATAGACCCTTTCACATAATTTTAAAGACAGAAATCCTGCCAATCAAAAACGTGAGTAAATGATCATGTTATCAAATGCTTATGGGCAACGGAATTATATGAACATCTAATTTTGGATTCAGTGACTGATTCAGAAAAGAGGTACAAAAATTTCAGTTGGCAAAAATGGAATATTTTGCCATGAAAAGCAATATTTCTCTATGTGTTTCTGATATATTTATTTTTTATGTCTAAATTTGAACTTCAAAGACTAAGTGTTGTTTCGAAATTAAAAGCTTAAGTGTTCATTTATGAAATAGTGAAACCCAAAAAGACAACTTTTCTTTGGTTTGGGGTTTTTTGTCAGACAATACCAGCTAGATTTCAATTTAATTTATATGTTTGTTTGATTCAAACTAATTTTTAGTGCATAAATTATGGAATATTTGTTTATACTTGTCTAATAATATATAAATGTCATTTAAAACATAAGTGTCTGAATACTTTACTGTAAATTCAGTACCCTTAATTACTTTTAAGTGTCAGAAATAAGTATTTATCTGGAGGAACTCTGCAAATATTTACATGAGTATTTTAAAGAATTTATGTGTATCCACATTTTTATACTTTCTTTGAATTTTAGTTTGGGGGTAATACCTAGGGAGGAGAGGTGTTAAGGGGGAGAAAAAAAGCACCCTAAGAATATAATACCCTTAATCTCTCAGTCAGGCAAACTCTTTGTAGAAATACTCAGATGTGTTCAACCACTATGCATTCAAATCACTCTTACTTTTGTAAAGAAGTCTTCTCAAAAAACAAGCAAAGCTTCAATATTATTTTAGTATTTAAAATAGATTCAGAGATAAAAAGCCCTGCAATATCAGGGCAATGAAAAGCAACAAAAGAACAATCAATTCTTGAAGCCTGGCATTTACAACAAAACACAATGTTTTATTCAAAACCAGAAAGATAACAGTGATGGGTAAAAAGCTGTTTGAGCATACAGAAAATTCAGGCTGATTTTTGCTGTGATCCTACTTAGAAAGCAAGTTGAACTACAGCAGGATGCAAAGCATGTTAGATCATAGATACATTTCTTAGAATTACATAACAGGTTTTTTTTTCCCCTAATTGTTTTATTAGGCTTATGCTGGGTTGATTATACAGTTTACAGTGTCCCTGCAGTCCTACATTTTTTAAATATTGTAGAAAATGTAGTAGTTCTACTGTAGTGGTTATTTAAAATGTCTCACCATTAACAAAACTTTGTGTTTTTATGCGGATCATATTTTGGAATATTTTTTTTCTTACTATTTTTGCTCTACTCTTGTCTATTATTTACATAACTTTTCCATTTCCTGCTTGAATGAAATGCCTACTTGCGAGAAACAAAGCACAAGTAAGAAAATTTTACTATTTACAAGTTTCTTCTCCTGAATACTCAGAATTTGGAAATATCACTCATTATATTCATATTTTATGTCCTTTATTAGACCTCTCACTCTTTAAAGGTAAAGCCCAAACAGCAAATGAGAATATGAGAAAGACACTTTATTCCTCTAATTGCTATAGAAAATTACTTATACTATTTCATACTTTTTCCACCCTTACTCCTCTGAATTCACTCTTGGTGTATGGTAGTTACATGCTCTAGTTTCAACACAGATCCATTTTGTTACAGGAAAGAAAGTTCTGATCCAAAAAGGCATCTCTCAAGTTTCCAGAATTGAGGGAATCTTTTACATTTGCAACTCTTAAAAATGGCATTCCAACACAATGATCACGCTGGAAATAAACAAGCAACTCTAAATGTGGCAAAAGTTTCAGAAGAGCAAGAGCTCCTGTAAAATCTTCTAGGAAGCAAAGCAGAACTTTATAGCAATCCAGGAGTCTGAAGGAGATGATGTAATGAACAGAAAATAATCTGTTTTGAATATAATAATAGACAAATTTATCTTCCAAATTAATTAGCATGTTCTCCTACTTAACTTCTTTTACTTCCTCCAGAAAATATTGACATTTGATGGAGTAAATGGTGGGATTGTTGTGCTAACCTATGTTGAGTTGTCAGTGAAAAGAAGTCAGAGTGTTTAGTTCTAATAAAAGTTGAAGAGAGTAAAAAAGCTTCTTAAATTGCCTGACTATTTAGACTCAGACTCCAGTGTAAAGTAGGTACTGCTTGAACTTGTAAATAACTACCTCTTATGTCCTCTACAGATCTCACTGGAAACACTGCAGGATCTCATGATCCTAATTTTTTCTACATCACCAGAAACTTATAAACAAAAAACAACCAGCATAGACTTGCATAGGCTTTCTGTAATAGTTTAACAGAATGATGTAAGAATCATATATTGTTTCTTCACCCTGGACAGTGAAAAAAATAGAAATTACACAATGTGTCTCTCTACTGGTAGGTCTAAACACTTAGATGAGAGTTACTGACTTGACTGCAAAAAAAATTTTACCACTAAAAATAGTCTGTCATAATTCTATTTGAAAGTCAAAATAGAACTTTCATTTATATGATGCCCATCTATTTATTTTTTTTACCACTTAATCTTCTTTTACATAATCGCAATGACTTTACAACCATATATTCATCAAATTGCTTAAATGTTTCTTAGATTTTTTTTTTATTCTGGTCAACAACAGCTACAAAATCCCTTTTCCAAAGAGTATCATCGTTATTGTATTTAGATTAAGTTCAAACAAAACTTATTCTGTCTCTTTGATTTTCCCATTGTAATATGTCCCTTGAGGCACAGGGAGTTCACATCACAAAGATTTAAGCCTATATTTTTGTACTCAGCCAACAGGTTAACAAATTTTTACATTTACCATTTCTTCCTCCTGTACAATATCACTTGAAGGGAGCCTCATTTAGAACTTGTCATATTTTTAATTGTCAACCATTGTACACTTAGATGGGGAAGAAATTTTAGAATAGACATTTCTAGATCTTTAACTGCATATCCAAACATACTAGAAAATATTATGAAATTTATTTAAATAGGCATTTTAAAATAAAAAATATATATTTAAATGATCATCATGTTTATAATATTCCTGAATATTATAAAAAATTAAAAAGTACTTACACGCTAATGGTTAATTTAATGTCCAAAGCATCTATTAGTTTATTTCAAATTAGCATCTAGTGTGTTTGCATACAGAGTTAAAGATGTAGAAAGGTTCATTTTTAATATTGCTGCAGTACATTTAAGATAACTACCGTTCTCTTTGATCTCTTGGAACCTAAAAAAATCAATAAGGCAGCTAAAAACATTCTATAGAGGTACAAAATTAAAACTAACATAACATTTTCATCTGCAAAATTTATAACAGCTTTTTATTCCAGCTCAAGGGCAAAAATTGTCTTGTTTTATATTAAACACCCCCTATTTTCAAAGGGAAAAACGTAAAACACTTTATTCTATCTACTAATTACCTCAAACTTGCAGAAAGTTTGTCAACCTCTTTATTTTAAAGTAATACTAATCCTGCTGAAGGAATCTGAAATGCTAATAGAATAAGAAGAACAAATTAAACAGATATTTTCCAGAATTTAATTTTCATTCTCCACAACTTGATCAACTCTTTTATATTATATCAAAGATTGTTCGTATTAGCTAGCAATCACAATACAGAATTACTTCTTTGTTACGATATTTAAATAAATCTTTCCTTTAAATACCTGGTTTTGGCACATTTGTGGAAAGAAGCGCAGTCTGTTGTCATTAAAAAATACTTTCCAGCAAGAGATCAATGTATTTTTGCTATATTCCCTGAACATGGTATCTTGCTTGTATGGAAGGACCCTTTTATGGGGAATCTAACTGAAATCAGTTACCCTGATCAGGCAGGATAAGAAGACGCATTTCAAAGGTGTGGCAGAACCCATGCGAAGAAAGATGGCACATTCAGCACAGAGCATCTACTAAAACAAAAGAGACACCAGAGCCCCAGCAGCACGTGAGAGGATTGGTGCTGGGGAGTGCAGGGACCTGTGCACCCGCAGGCTTGCAGCTTCACTGCTACTAGTAGAACCCGTGACTGCTCTGCCTGTCTTCAGTTTCTGCTATTCACATGAGTGTTGCTTCCTTAGCAAGAAAAAGGATGGTGCTTTTGGTCGGTGTCTCATCATGCCACTTAATGATTTTTCCATGAATCCTAGGAGACAGACTCCTTCTGCTTCTACAAATTAGCAAGCCAGGCAGGGGGTCACAGTAAGACAACGTGACAAGTAAGACAATTTCTCCCCAGGATACTATCGAAATTAATGTGCTGAAGCTCAGAAGGCAGATGGTTACAGACTTTGGTATGGAGGAGAAAAATAACTCCATGTCGTTGGTAATCTTCCTGTTAGCCTTCCAATGTTTGAGCAGGAACATATGCTGCTTTAAACCCTGATATCTTTGGATCCATAATGTGGCTATCTCTAAGGAAGTCAGGAGGAAATAGAAAGTTTATATCAATGGCAGTATTTTGGCATTTCCTTTCCCACTGAGGAGGCACAGGGAATATTGAATACTGAGCTTTAATGAAGGGGAAGGTCAAAGTTCCACACCTGGGGAGAAACAGCTCCGTGCACCAACATATTTTGGGGGCCACCCAGCTAGAAAGCAGCTTGTCAGAAAAGGACTGGTGGTCAAGGTGGACACAAGGTTGAAAATAAGCCAGAAATGTGCACTTGCTGCAAAGTAGATTAAAGATATCCTGGGCTGCATTAGAAGTGCTGCCAGCAGGTGAAGGGAGGCAATCCTTGCCCTCTGGTCAGCACTGGTGAGCCCAGGCCTGGAGTGTTGTGTCCAGTTCTGGGAAACTCACTGCAAGAGAGACATGGACATACTGGAGAGAGTCCAATGAAAGGCCACAAAACTGAGTAGGGGACTGGAGCATCTCTCCTGTGAGGAAAGGCTAAGAGAGCTGGGCCTGCTTAGCCTTGAGTATAGAAGGCTCAGGAGCGGAGACATGTGTGGATCTTATAAATGTATATAAATACCTGAATGGTGGGTATATAAATACCTGAAGGGTGGGTGCAAAAAGGGTGCAACCAGGATATTTTGAGTGGTGGTCAGTGACAGGACAAGATACAATGGGCACAAACTGAAGCACAGGAGTTTTCATCTGAACATAGGGAAACACTTTTTTATTGTGTGGGTGATTGAGCACTGGCACGTGTTGCCTAGGGGGGCTGTGGAGTCCCTGTCCCTGGATATACTGAAAAGCCATCTGGACGTGGTTCTGGGCAACTGGCTGTAGGTTGCCCCACCTGAGCAGGTGGCTTGGATCAGATGACCTGCGCAGGTCCCTTCCAGCTTCAACCATTCTCTGAGTCCTCACTGCCAGGCGGCGTTTTTCCCTTCCTGACACAGCCTCTCCCCAAGGCGCCGCCATGGTGGCTGCGGGGCTCAGCCGTGCCCTGCGGTGGGTGGGTTGGAGCCGGCTGGAACCGGCTGTGTCTGGCACGGGGCAGCCCCAGCTTCTCCTCACAGGGGCCGACCTGCAGCCCCCGATGGCTTCTGGGCACAAACACCCAATCTACCATGAAAGTGTTTTTCCAGTTATGTTTTTCTCTTCTATGGTTTAAAATTTCAAAGTATGTGCTTATTACCATTTTTTTCCCTCATTTATTTTCATCACTGAAAAGATGCAGAGTAATATTTTTCTAGAATAAAAATACTGTACAAAGTATTTTTGGAAGTTCTGTGTTATAAATAGTGCTAACTGAAGAGGAGCTGCTGCTTAAACCAGTAATCACTTTGCAAACTGCCTTTCTCACACCTTCTCTGCTTCTCCCCCCTTGCAAGCCCTGCATTCCCTCCACAGCTTCCTGCAGGTCACTCAGCCTTCAGATCTGTGAAACTACGTAAAACCACTAGTTCCAAGGGTCTCAAGCTCAGCTCTGTATCTATATTCACAGCAGCTAAATACAAATTACTAGATATTTAGCAGTCCATGAATTCTGCTTTTAGACAAGTAAAACCAGATAACCTGCCTAGCAACCAAAACAGCAGGATCTCATAAAGCTGGGTGAAAATACCATGTTCCCTAAATCTTTCAGACTCTGCTTTCAGGAAAAATAGAAATGCTGGTTATTTGTGTTCCTTAGCTTATCTAGGCTTAAGCTTCAAGCAGACAAGTGACTGGAAATGTTTGTGGGTTTTTTTCTCTTTAAAGCCCTTCTACAAGCATAAAGAAGCAAAAGATCATAAAATTTTAGTTTTCACAACATCTGTAAGAATATTGACACCTCATTCAGAGACAGAAAACTCAAAGGCTCAGTTTTCACAGGAATTTTTTTTTTCAATATTCTGTGTATGAAATGTTGGTGAAGAGACATTTTTCTTTCCTATCAAAGCATGGTTTTGACTTCCAAATGTAGGTAGAATTATATTTACAAAAAATCTCTGTCTCAGAAAAGTTCAGTTATAAATTTAAATACATAACTTTTTATAAAAATCTGTTCACTTTTTTTGTGCAAAGCAACTTCACACTGAGCCACAAACTACAACAGCAATCTAGTTACTGAGGATTTTTTGCAGAGGTGCACACGTAATGGCAAGAACATGATTTATGATACAGAGATTTTCACTAGAGAAAGACAGACACCTGAGCTTCTCTTTTTTTTTTCATCCTAAGAGAATGTAAATCTTTCCCTCTCTTAGGAGAGGCAAGACAAACACTAAATCCCTCCACTATTACAGGCATCAACAACAAAGCTTCTAGCAGGGAAATAGAGGCCACACGCTCAGGCAGCCCTGAATTGGCTCGGTGGCCTATCTGATGGACTGGGTGCCAGGCACTGTGTATTGACATTGCAGGCTGTATGACCTCTATGGCATCACCCTTTCGCCTATTCACTCATTGATGTCTGTCCTTAATTATTTCAGAATTAAGATGGTCCAACTTAAGACCCTTTCCTCTTACAATGGCAGCAAACTTTGGGGGAAATGACAAAGTCCACAGAGAAAGACAGAGAGGTGGCAATGGAGAAGAGCTAGCTTATTGACCAATTAATGTTAACATCTTGTTAGGATACCTGGCTCAGTTGCAGTGACTGCTCAGTACAGAATTATGCTCAACAGCTTTGTGTACCCGTAGTATATTTCTGTCCTATAACCACTATGTAAAGATTAAGATCTGTAATTAATGTAAATCAGCACCGACATTAAAGAAACAAAAGTTATGCATGCAGACAGAGAGAGGCAATAATAAAACCAGACACAATCCCACAAAATTATTCAGTCCTCTGAAAGAGCACATAAGAAAAAATGGATCCTCATTTCACATTCTGAGAACTATGGAAAAAATGATGAATATTTTTGTAATTTCATGTCCTATATGGGTTTGAATCTTAAATGTAATTGTGATTATGGATGTATTTCTCTTTCCATGCACATCAATATTAATACCCCAGATATACAGAGCACACACTGAGAGGATAATTTCCCCTTAAATGTGCAAATCCTATTACAGTATTTGTCTAAAGGCTGGATTAATATTGAGTTGGTGCTTTTGCTAGCTCATCATAATTTTATCAGTGCGTATACTTGAACTATGAGAATGCTAATGGCTCACACAGCGGGCACTACATGTTATAATAGAGTCAAATTACTTTTGACTATTCAAATATGTTGCAAATTCCAAAGACAGTTCCCATCTGACTACTTTTTCAAGAAAATGTCAAGTTACTAAGTCTTCATCTACTTAAAAAGGAAGGTTTTTAAAATGCTAAGTAGTAAACCACAATACCTCATTTCACTTGGACCTAATTGGACCATAACAATTTTTCTTTCATTTTTCACATCATCTGCTCTAAATAAATGTCTTATGGAAAATGATCCAGAACACCTGTTGTTTATTTTTGTAATGTATTGTACATTTTTACCTTTGCCCTATAGTCAATCCCATAAAGGATTAAGACTTCTCTGTCAAGATACTTTTCCAACAAGATTCAGGATATTTTTTAGCACTGACCTATATGTGGCTCTTCCTTAAATGAAGATATTACAAGTTTACTTTCATTTATTGGCGTCTTTCAAAAAGTTATCTGTCCATCATATTTACTAGAGCAGGTAACAAGTCTGATATCTGTTTTGTGACACTATCAGATGGCTCAAGAACTGACAGAGACTTCCAAAAACTCATTCAGTCTGGGATTTAAATCAGCAAATGTAAATCAAGCCTTCAGCTACCAAACTAGCAATCAGCTATGACTAGGAGTAAAAAATGATAGGGGCTTTCGTGATATAGATGAGGATAGAGAGGACAAGAAAAGTTTAATTCTAGTAACAATCTTGCCATCTTGATGAGATTTGTGCTATGTATGAAATATCAAGGGCAAGATTAGCCCAACATAATTAGAGTTTCAAACCAACCCTTTTAGTAAAAAATATAATCAATATGTGGATTTAAGTTACATTTCTGAATTTCCTATTTACTGTAAACAGATTTATTAATTAAAATAGACCTGAACTACATACATTACCTGAGAGCAGCTAAGCATGTAGCCCTTTATTTTCTTACTCATAGTAATAATGAAGTTCTAGAATCAATTTTTAAAACAAAATCTCTTCAATACAGCAGAGCTATCTTTTTTTTTTGGAGATTAGATCTTGTATTGTGCTGAATGCTTCTGCACTCATTTCTAATGAGCTCCACTTCCTTTGGGAGTCATTAACTCTATTTAAAATGTTCCACGTATCAGTTAGTGTTGCTTAATTCCTTAATAGTTCTTAAACTCTATTTGTCTGAGTAAGGACTACTAACGTAGCTCATTTTCTTGACTCTATAAGCCTCTCAAGAGTATTTCAGAGAGGGAGAGGCTGCAAGGGACTCTGGAGTCACAGGTAGTTTTCTCATCAATCCTCCTGATCAAAACAAAGGGGTTTGATAAGGCCAGTTGAATCTGGCTAGTCCATAAATGGTTACAGGAGTGGTGCTGCAGACAAGGGTTCAGCTGCTTAGACCACAGGACTCACTTTGAGAAACGTGGTCTGTTGGGGGCTGATGGAGCCCACCTGACAGAGAAGGGGAAGAACATCTTTGGTCATAGGCTTGTCAACTTGATGATAAGGGCTTTAACGTTGACAGGAGAAAGGAAACTAAGTCTATCCTATTCCTGCTAGTTTGATGCCAGCACCAGCAATAGATACCCAGAGGATATACCACAGGTCAGCAGGAGAGCACCTCCAGAGCAGCACAAAGGAATTCCAGCCAGTAAGTCAGTGTCACTGGGGACCCAACTTAAGTGCTTCTATGCAAACACTCATAGCATGGGGAATAAGCAAGAGGACTTGGAGACGTGTGCACACCTGCAGGGCTGTGATCTTACTGGCGTCACAGAGACATGGTGGGATGGATCCTATGACTAGAGTGTTGGAGTGGAAGGATATAGGCTCTTTAATAAGGACATGCAGGAGAGACAATGAGGGGTCGTGGAGTTCATGGATCTCTGCCTGGGGATGGATGAGGACCCAACCAAGAGCCTATGGGTCAGGATTAAAGGCAGGGCAGGAACCGGTAACGTTACAGTGGGGGTCTGCTACAGGCCACCCAACCAGGAAGACCAAACAGACGAAGCCCTTTATGGACAGAGAGGAGCAGCTTCATGTTCACAAGCTCTGGTCATCATGGGGGACTTCAACCACCTTGATATCTGTTGGAGAGACATCACAGTAGGTAATAAGCAATCCAGGAGATTTCTGGACTGCATTCATGATAACTTCCTCCTCCAAGTGATAGAGGAGCCAACAAGGAGAGGTGCTATGCTGGACCTTGTTCTCACCACCAAGAAAGGGCTGGTGGGGAATGTGAAACTCAAGGGCAGCACTGGCTGCAGTGACCATGAAATGGTGGAGTTCGAGATCCTTTGGACAGTGAGGAGGGTACACAGCAAACTCACTACCCTGGACTTCAGAAGACCGAACTTTGGCCTTTTCAGGGATCTGCTTGGTAGACTACCATGGGATAAAGCCCTGAAGGGAAGAGGGGCTCAAGAAAGCTGCTTAATGTTCAAGGATCTCCTCTTCCAAGCTCAGGAATAATGCATCCCAACAAAGAGGAAGTCAGGAGGAATACCAGGAGGCCTGCATGGATGAACAGGGAGCTCCTGGACAAACACAAACACAAACAAACACAAACACAAACACAAACACAAACACAAACGCAAACACACAAAAAAGAAGCCTACAAAGGGTGGAAGCAAGGACAGATAGCCTAGGAGGAATACTGAGAAGTTGTTCAAGCAGACAGTGATCAGGGTAGGAAAGATAAAGCCCTGATAGAATTAAACCCAGGGAGGGATCTCAAGGGCAAGGAGAAAAACCTCTATACATACGTCAGTGATAAAAGGAAGACTAGGGAAAACATGGGCCCTCTCTAGAAGGAAATGGGAGACCTGGTCACCTGGGTATGAAGAAGGCTGAGGTACTCAACAACATTTTTTTCCTCCATCTTCAACAGCAAGTGCTTAGGCTGGACCACCCACATCGCAGCAGGCAAAGGCATGGAGCAAGAGAACAAAGAAGCATCAGCTGTAGGAGAAGATCAGGTTTGATACCATCTAAGGCACCTGAAGGTGCACAAGACCATGGGACTTGATGAGATGTATCTGCAGGTCCTGAGGGAACTGTCAGATGAAGTTGCAAAGCCACTATCCATCATATTTGAGAAGTCATGGCAGTCCGATGATGTTCCCACCAACTGGAACAGGGGAAACATAACCCTCATTTTTAAAAAGGGCGAAAAAAGAGACTATGCTAAGGCGCATGAAAAATAAGGAAGTGACTGGTGACAGCCAACATGGCTTTACTAAGGGCAAATCATGCCCAACAAATTTGGTGACCTTCTACAATGGGGTTACAGCATTGGTGGATGAGGTAAGAGCAACTGACGTCATCTACCTGCACTTGTTGAAAGCCTATGACACAGTCTTGCATGACATCCTTGTCTCTAAATTGAAGAGACATGGATTTGACAGATGGACCACTCAGTGGATAAGGCATTGGCTGAATGGTTGTACATAAACATGGCTCTATGTCCAAGTGAAGGCCAGTGACGAGTGGCATTCTGCAGGGGTAGGTGTTGGGACCAGTGTTGTTTAACATCTTTGTTGGAGATATGGACAGTGGGATTGAGTGCACCCTCAGCAAGTTTGCCAATGACACCAAGCTGTGTGGTGTGAACTTTGAACCTATAGCTCTCTGTGGCAAGCCACATGGGAGCACTGCTGAAGTGTCAGGTGGGTTTGCTGCCAAGGTCAAGGTCTGCCTGAGAAGAAGGAGAATCAAATTGCACATCGGACTCTACACACAGCTACTTGGGACAAAGAAGTCCTCTACCAAAAGAGAGACTGTGGTAGCAAGCACAGAGCTGAAGCCCTCCCTGCATTTACTTGCAAGGGATCAGATCCTTTCACGTCCTGAGCTGTATTCCCAGACCTGAGAATTAGCTTCTATTAGTCCCATGTTTCGTTTGAAAGGTTAATTATAATTTGATTGGACTGTTTAAAGGCTAAATGGCTGATCTGACTGATGAATGAAAAAATACCTAGAGAAACAGTTCCTTAGCTACACACATATTAGACTGATTAAAATTCTAGCCTGTGAAAGATGAAATCTTACATACTTAGATCTGCTTTGTTATTTCTGACAGTACAGAAGGATTGCATCTGCCTTTCCCATTGTCCATGTAGAATGCAAGCAATGAAATCTTTACAGGAGATATGAGATGTGATCATTTCCATACTAGATTTGAATATTAATTCTCTTAAATATGATTTCAATGGCTATTTCCCATCTAAGTAATTGACTGTATAATTAAAGTATTCCAAATACACTTCATATTTTTGTATGAAATAGGCACTTCCTTTATTGGCTTGCTACTAAGAAGCATTTTTTTTAAAAGACATTTCAGTTATTTCAATTACTTTCTCTGTCTTGTATTTTCAATAATCCTAACAAAGGCAGCAGAAACAATGGAGAGTCTACTCCCTGACTTCAGCACTTTTATATATAGAGAAAACCATTTGTTTGTTTACACTATGTAAAATAATAAATGGGAACAAGGAAATATTTGTCCATGCAGTCCCCTGTATGTACTTTCCTTTATGGTGTGCTGAAGTCAACAGCATCACTGATGCTTAAAATATTTTCTTTAGGGATGTCAAAGAACTATGTGCATTAAACAGGCATGATACAAATTTAATAAGCATCACAGCCTATCTCCACTCTGTGTTTCTAAAGTTTAAAAAATAATTAACAAGACTGAAATCTAACTTACTTACAAATCTAACTATACTGAGATGGGAAGAGAAAACAAGCCTAACACCACATGCACAGAATTAAGCGTGAAGCTATTGCCAGCTATTGATCCATTAGTGTCAGCCTTTGTAACTATACTAAGCAAGTATTAATTTAATACTTCAATAATTTCACCATCTTCTGCCATCTCATCTCCCATCTCATCCTCCAGAGTGCTAATTTCCTTCCTGATTAATTATTTGCTTTCATAATAATGAAAAATCTTTTGAGTTACAGTTTCCATTTCTATCTATAACAATCCACATTCTTCTTTCTACTTATTTCATATACCCTTTAATTATGTTCTTAGGCTACTTCTAATTCTTAATCACATTTATTTTCTATTTCAAAGTTGACATTAATTGCTATTTTTTCAGATCTATGCCTTGCTTTTTATGAATTATAAATGTAAGTAAATGCTCAGCTAGGATTTCTACTTTTACTCCCCAAACATTTCCATTTATAAAGAAAATGTATATGAATAATTGGCATAAAATATAAATACATGCTCATTTGCCTCTGATTTATATTAAGAGGATAACATGCTACCATATAGTATTGCAAAAATATCAACAGAAATTCTTTTGCTTTCTAAAGACAATTAAATCCCAGTTATTCACCTTAATTTGTCTACTGAAGACTTCAGGATAAAGGTTATTCAAGTACAAATTTACATTTTGAGAATTCATCTGAACAAATGTGTTGAGTTTTGACTCTTTTATTCATTTTACATAGTAAGGCTCATATTGCATCAGAGTACAAAAGAATTGGGTTTTTTCTTGTTTTGTTCCCCCCCCCATCTCGAAAGGTTGTTTTTACTAAAAACTAGATTCGTGAAGCTATGGTTGCAGTGGAAAAGCAGAGACTGGCACATTTTTATAATTAAAAACATTTTGCCGGTACCTTTGTTATTCCTGCCTCTAAATCCTTTAAGTGATTTGACTTTGCAAGACATCACATATAATGTAATCCTAGAGAGCTAGCAAAGGACAAACAGATGAAAACAGTACAGAACTCATCCTACCAAACATATTTAAAGCAAGAAGTCAAATGCAATTCAGCTGTTGAAACAGATCTTTCTCCTCAGGCAGAAAGAGACACCTTTCTCTATCAAATAGTTATAATGTCTGATTATATCATTACAGTTTTTCTGGGCAGTTGGGAGAGATGCTTGGAAGAAAAGAAATACAAGATCAGTGATTTTATCTCTTTGGGTTCGGACATGGACCGTTGACAACTCTGGCTCTCCAATTTTTTCTTAGTACATGGGTGTTGTGGTTTTGTGCAGTGGGTTGTTTGGTAGCAGGGAGGTGACACAATTATGGCTCGTGTAAGTAACTGCTTAGAGTTCCCTTAGCTCCAAGTCTGTTCGTGTAGCAAGGGAGGGGCTACAGTGGTGGCTCCTGTAAGAGACAGCTAAGGGTTCACCCCCACCCCTGGCTCCAAGGTTTCAGTAGCCGGGGAGGTGGGGGAAGGAGTACCACCGACCTAGCCCCTGTGGGAAACTGCTTGAAGTTCCCCAGCTTCAGGCTGGACCCACCCCAGGCCAGGGCTGAGCCAATCAGCGCCTCTGTGAATGACATATTGAAGAGGGGGCACGGAACACAGTGGAGGGTTGGTGTGGCCCCGCACAGGGCCCAGCCCAGCCCAGCCGGACCAGACTGGACTGGCCCAGCCCAGGCATCCAGCTGCCTGCTGGGCTTCTCCTGCAGCCTAAGCCTCTGCCATGGCTCGCCAAGAGTCAGTTTTCTCAGGAGCTGGTGAAAGAACCTGTGTTGGAGGGAGAAGCGAGATCTGAGAGAGACAACTACACAAAGACAGATGTGAGTGAAGAAAAAGGAGAAGAAGGGGGTGCTCCAGAATAGAGATTCCCCTGCAGTGTGGAGAAGACTTATGGTGATGCACCTTTGTCCCTTCCTGCAGTCCATCAGAAGATGTAGCTTTGGAGGACTCCACTTTGGAATAAGTAGCTGTGCCTAAAGGGGGCTGTGAATTTTGAAGAAACCCACTCCCGAGCCAAGCAGTTGTCAGAGGACTGTGAGCCCGTGTAGGAAGGACTCACATTGGAGCAGGACACTCCTGTGAGAAGGGGCCCCACACTGGAGCAGGGAAAGACTGTGAGGAGCCCTCCCGTGAGGATTAAGGAGGAGCAGAGAGAACACGGACTGACCACAACCCCCATTCCCTGACCCCTGCACTGCTGGGAGAGGGGAGAAGGTACAGAAACCAGCAACCAAGCTTTTGGGCCTGGGAAGAAGGGAGGGGTGGGGATAAGCGCCTTTTTAAGATGTAGTTTTCTCTCTCATTATCTTGCTTTAGTTTTGGTTGTAAATAGTTAATAAATTTGTTGGGGTTTTCTTTTGTTTTCCCAAGTCGTGTAGGTTTCTTGCCTATTTCCTTAAGTAGTGAGTGAACCCTCCCTGTCCTTGCCTCAACCAACAAGGTTTTTAACAAGAGACTGTATGTGGTGGCTTTTAAAACCATGACAGTGGAGTAGTACAAATACATTAATTGTTTTGAACTACTTTAATAGTATCATTATAGAATGAGACTCTGTATTTCCTGCAACTTTCTCTGTTTTTTTATATTTGGGTATATTTGGGGTTTTTTTATATACCTCTGGGTAAAATACTTGAGAGTGCTTTGTATACCCTTTGATACTTGCATTCACAGCGTTTGTCATTTTGTTCACTCTAAACTTGTGTGACTTTATTTTTTTCATTTTCCTGCCTTTTACATGGCAAACCCACATTTCATCCACACCTGATGGAAACCAGCTTTGTATAGATTTGTGATTCTTGATTCTAACTCAAGTCTTGATTGAAACTTTTCTCATTATTGGCACATTTATAAATGCACTTGTCCACCTGTGTTTTCTGACTCTAATAAGAGACTTTCCACTTGTCAGAGCTTTCAGAGGGAACACCTGAAAGGTTTCCTTACTCTGTCTGGCTACCTATTCTCATAGAGGAATTAAGTTATCTGCAAGATTCCTAGCCATCGGACATATCTGAAAGAAACAGATAAAAAAAAGCTACTATGAGGAGAAGCAGGAGAGTAGGAAAGACACAGACCAGTGTGACCACATGCACATCATTCCCTAAAAATCTGAAAAGGAACAGTAATGAGAGAAGAAGTACGTGCATCTGATGTCTCAACTAGATGTTTTCATTATGGTACATTGAACCATATGAATATGGTTCAATATGAATGAAGTAATACATCTTGCGTATAGACTGTATATACAATATTTTCAGCTTTGCATTTTTTAAACTGACTACTATAAGACTGAAAGAAATTGCATCTTTTCGGAATTTTTGTTTTCCAGAAGCCCAGACAAAGAATACATTTTGAACACTGTTTTTCCATCTGTAAATGCAGAATTGTTTCCAAAATATTCTGTTCCATTTACAAAGATTAAAAACTTAACCTGACACCAGAAACAGAGAATAAGCTAGATGATCATAAGCAAGCCATCATTTTGACATATATTTTAGCTTTTGAAACACCATCTGAGTAGTATTCTTGGTAAACATAGCTGAAAAATAATTTAGTACACTGTGACAAATTAAATGACCATTGCTTTTCTCAGAAAGACAGGTTATTTATAGAGTAGTCACAAGTACTGACATATTAAATTACTATAAATTGCATTTTCTGTTATAGTGGTGAGTAGCCAACAGAACTATTAATAGCTGTAAATCACCCAGCACGGCTACCAACATCTACTAATTGGAACAGTCATTTTTCCTTCCAGCTCCTGTTTCCAAAACCACATTATACCACCCAAAGTAAAAGTTCAAAGAAGTATTGTACATAAAATGTTTCAGAAAGATGAGTACATTCATATTAATGAACTGACCTCTCTGTTTTCACTCCTCACCATGGCTGCAGGACTGGTTGAACTTCTGTCTTTTTTATCTCCCTGAATGCAGAACAGGTGTTGGAAGTATTCTTCCAACTTTTGCTGAGGACTAGGATGCAATTCTCCAGGCTGCTCTCGATGCACAAAATTCTCTACTTTATCTGATTAATATTTAGCTACATTGCTTGTCTTTGCAGGAAAAGGTGTCTAATGGCAATGCTGTTTAACATAAAAGAAGCATAGCATGCAGTTAATTTTGATTTAATAATTGGGAAATACTATTTTTAGTTTTAAAAAGTTCAAAATAATTTATAAGCATGCTAGGTTTCTTCAAGTAATTTTCTTACCAAAAAAAAAGATTTTCTGTTCTCCTCTCACACAGTTTTAGGACCTAAGGAGTTTAAAATCTAAATTAGCCTGCTTTGGCTAAAGATTATTTTATCTTCCCAGAAGTCCTGTTGCTCAATGGTTTTACCAAGCTTAACTAAGTAGAAATCTGTCTTCTGTCTCAGACTGTCTTGTCCAATTTTTCAAACAAGAACCCTTGAACAAGTGCTTAGGTGACAGACTCATTCAAGCTTACTTACCAGGTTCATAACCAGTCTGAGACTGAGCTTGCCAGCGGGGACAGCACACTGGAGTTTGCATCCCTCCTGCTGGTCAGCCTAATCTGCAGCAGAATACCCGGTAAACTAAGCTTCTGCAGTCTCACCTTTCCTCTTGGACTCTGGCGTGTGTTCTTGACCCTCCTACCTCCTGCTGCATGATGATCTTGACGTCATCTGCAATGCAACTACAACATGTCTTTCTGTAAAGCTCTTTTATGTAAACTGGTAAGGTTTGGAGTGAAGTTTTACATTTGTAGAGTGAACAATCTATACTTATGAAGGGGGAATTTCCAGGAAGAATTGTTTACTTCTGCTTCAGCTGTGTCAGGAATGCAGGACCTAAATACCACTAAGGCTAACAGTTTTCATTCCTTATTTTTGCCCCTTTCTCTACTAAGAAAAGGAAGGAGAAATAAGCTCACCGGCAGTTATCCTGTTTAGGACTATGTGCTAGCCTTCCTGTCTTATTCCTATCCATTCTTGTCTTACCTTGAGTTTGTGTAAGATCCATTGATCCATTTTAAGGTGAAAATAACTTCCATAAAAAACAACAGCATAGTATACTTCTATGAATAGAATATTTATAATGCTACCCTTTGTTAGAGCTGCAAAGACAGATTAGTGACACGTGTAAAACTGAAAAATTACCTTTTCAAAATTAATTTACTAGGATATGCAGTCTGGAATAGTTGTTCCCTTTGTACTTTACAGCCTGAGTGCTGTATGTGCTTTCCCCATCACTTCAAGGGTACGTTTGGACTGCCAGGTAAGCTAAGAAACACCAAAGCAATTTCATATCAAAACACCTACAAGTACCTGAGTTAGCTTGTTTGTCATTGGCTTGGTGTTCTTCACCTTGTTACAGAGCCAGCACTAGGCAAATCCCTAGTCTCAACTTCTGGGAAGCGTATCATCATCTTGGCATCTGCTTTTTCAATAGCCTTCTTTTCTTTCTTTTTTTTTTTTTTTTGTTAAGAACAATAACAAATACATCTTTTTATATATAATACACTATTATATGCCATTGACTGCTTTCTGGGAACCTCAAATGCATTGCTTTATATGTACAGTGTAATTTGGTAATTTACTTCAATTAGAACATTCAATAAAATATTAATGAAAGTGGCCTCTTGTTGAGATAGACCATCCATTTACTTAAAAGATAGGGCTGCAGCACTCACAGGTATAATCCATTAGGCAAGCTAATTGACATTTTGACCAATAGATTTTTCCCGACCTCTCCCCATGCATCTTGACAAAGGCTACTGGTTAAAGTATCAATTCTCACACCTACTGGGTGACACCTACAAGTAAATTAAATGTATTTTTAATAGAACACTCTGTCTAAGTGACCCTATCTCAATGAGTAGACACTGCCATGAATATTTATCTAGAACCTAATGCAGAGGGACACTTACATTACAACGAAGTCAAGCCCTATTAATTATCCAAAACCACCACTTATAATAGATTGCTGGGAAAAATAATTTTTCCTGTAGTTTACCAGATTTTTATCTACCACCTGATGATTTGTTGCTATTAGTAAAATGAACTACATGACAATTTTTATGGTATAAATTTAAATTACAAGTATGGCAAATTTCTTATCTGAAATTAGGCCTTGATTCAGAAAACTTTTCCTACTGTGCTTATCTTTAAGAATATGCAGCCTCTGAAAGGTCATATATGAAAATAAGATATCTGTACAGGTGTGTAATGGATCGGGGGCTTGAATTGGAGAGAACAAAATCTTATTTATATCCTTTGGCTGCACTTTCCTAGGTACTATAAAGCAATCCACATATTTAATTAGAGGGACAGTCACCAACATCTAACAGAGTGGATAATCTTAAAAAATAACTTCTGTTAGTCTGAACTGGTTATAGCACCTGGCTTTCTTTGCCAAGAATAGGAAGATGTCATTATTTCTGCATGCATCTGGGAAAGAGATTGCTGAAATTGTAATGGCATCTTTTCCTTATTGTTTCATATGCCTTCATATGCCTTCTATGCCCAACTACTCCCTTCATCAAATGCTTACAGAGAATCTGGATATTTCTCCAGCAAGTATTCTACAGAAAACCCTCTTGAGTTAAATAGTAAACTAAGGATTAACTAAAGGTTTTTTTCCCATAGGGCTTTTTAAAAATGTAGATTGATGCGAGAGCAAATATAAAAGAACAGTCTTTCTTAATACTAAAATATAAGGGTTTGTGCAGTTCTTCAACCTTCTCATTTGAAATTATGCTAAAATATACACTTCTTTGAATTTATAATGCCTACTGAAATATTACTACAGCCAGTGCATGCTTTATCAAGATTATCAGAATGCGCCTTTCTACATGGCATTTCATTTCACCAGTTACAGTATCTTGATGACATTTCCTCTGGAAATTTATTTCTTGTCTATTTAAATGAGATAACGTGTATGTGTTGGGGGGGGTTATTCAAGAAGTGTTTACTTTCCGGAAACAGAAAGAATAAACATGTATGTTATATGCATGGTATAAAACCTTTTTCTGTGTTCAATTACACAGACCATCAACTATTGAACTACTAATACTACTGCATATTAAGCAAACAAAAATTTTCACATTGATCTCATTTTATTGAGGAACTCTGAAAAACAAACATGATCAGCAACTTGAATTTCGCTTACTTAATGAGATTTTCAAGCATGTGGTAGAAGCATGTGTTGGAAGCACTACAGCTCCCTTTCCCATGTTACTAAGTGGGAAGGGAAAAGGGGATGCAGCTCTGAAGGAAGAAGACTCAGAAGTTAGGAAAGGGGTTCACAGTTGGGAAAGGAAGAAAAACCCTGAACTGCAGGAATGAATACAGAAGAAAGAGGTTGCTAGGATGCAACAAAAAGGGTTTGATGGTTCTAGAGAGAAGAGATAAAAGTAGACATATCTGAAGAAAAAAAAGTAACTTGAGTTGGCACTCTATCAAGCTGAAAATAGCTTACATTTCTGTGGAACTGAATAGAGATGTACTACTGAGGAGCACCTTTTTCTCTCTTTTTTTTTTTTTTCTTTTCCTTTTTCCGTCTCCATACAAACAATACAAAGACCAGGAAGAAATACTCGGACTGCTGCTTTTTTCTGAACATGTTATCTACGTCCAACAGTTTCAGGGAACTGGGTGATGGCTAAGATGATGACTGCCTGAGGTAGGACTGTATGAGCACTTTCCACCTCAGTTGTGTTTTAGAATCTGTTTTTATTCAAGGAAGCTACGGATGTGAAGGAATAAGCTCTGCACAGAGAGAATTTTGCCAGAATTACTTACTTTGTAATCTCTGAAATGATGGTATTTATACACTTGGGTGCAGCCCTAGATAACACGCATCCAGTCTACTGGAAAACTTCCATGCTTCTCGAAAAACAAAAAGAAAGAGCAAAAATGGATTGAAACACAAAGAAATCTGCTTTTGCTGGTAGAGACAGTCTCTACATCTTTTCCAAGGAGAGGAGAAACCAATAACAGTCAGACTGCAATAGAAAGGTGCCTTAAAGCATGTGCAAACAGAAACCAAATGGTCTATAAATTGCAACGTAAGCTGCTTTTTTAAAAGGTAATAGAGCAGAAAGATTTCTGCTTTGTGTTGAAAGGTACTTAGCCACAGCAATTTTGTTATATGTGAAAAGGACCACCAACTGAAGAAAAAACACAGATGAAGAACAGAGGCAACTGGATTGAGAAAATATTTAAACTATTCAACAAATGTAGATTTCCTTTCTCTTAAAACCTTCAAAGCAGGGCATTTCTGGACTATATGTCTTTAACTAAAATTCACCTTGCTGGTGTAATAGAAATAAGCCTTTTGTTTAAACAAAAAAATTAAACAAAACCCAACAACAAGAAATCCAAAAACAAAACTATCCAAATAATCAAAAGCTCTGTGTTTGCATGATAAGACAACATTCAAGACTGAACAGCAATGAATCTATTTTAAAACTATTCTACAAACTTAATTACCCAGACGTGTTCTTCAAAATGTCAAGACAGCTGGAAAGAGATCAAGCTAATAGGAATATCTGTACAGAAGCAGTTGCATATACACAGAAGGTATTGGCAATACAAAGCTTAATTACAGCATTGAATTTGGTGCAAATACGTGCTCCTCCCTCAACAGTCTCCCACTTCCCCAAAAAGCAAAAATGGGAACTTCTGGTCTCTGTTTCAGAGCTACCTGTGTGCAAGCAAGCTTCTGCACTGAATTACATCTCAAGAACAGAACTGGAAAGCTAATGAAGTGCCCTGCCCTTCACAGGAATTTTATAGTCTAATGGTCTCCCATCTTGGATGAACGCTGTATCTCTGAGACAAACAAATTTCTCATAAACAAATCATAGTATAATAAACCAGTTTTGCTCAGTAGCTACTGAGCTACCTCTGATTATAATTTTTCCATTGAAAGTCAAAAAACTTTCAAAAATTAAGATGTAGACTGATAAAATGATTGTTATTCAAAGTTTAGAATGTAGATATATTTAATGATCTCAGAAACTTTAGTTCTCTTGATAAATAAAATAAAAATAAATCCCCCCCTACCCCCCCAAAAAAAAAGAACCAGAAAACCAGGAAGAGGCTGTAGAAGTCTGAAGTTCAGAGGAACACAAAAATACTATATTTTTATCACATACTATGTGAGTTGAGATTGTTAGAAGACACGCTTTAGTACTTAGTTCCAGTTTCCTGCAATTCCCAATGAAAAGCAGATCTCTGACTTTGCCTATGATGTCAGTTTTCAGACTGTAACCGTTCCTTAAACCAGATGATTCTTACAAGCTCAGACTGGTCAGCATTATCAAAAATATTATTGCTGCCCAGTTAAAAAGAACACTTTTGAAAAAAATGCTTTTTCTGAATCCTAACAAATTTCATTTTTCTCTTGAATAGTAAAATTCAACAATGTTCTAGATCAGATATTCCCATTATTAATTAATGCTTTTCAAGTAGGTCAGTAACTGTATGAGCTTCTCATCTCACAAGTTACACTTTGAGGCTACCCTGAAACAAACTCTGTACATTGAGATGCCCTGTACTTCCTCTGTTTCTCGAATTACCTGCATTTAATGAGATATCAAGGCTGAGTAGGAGTCCTATCTTCCAAGTAATTCTCTGAATAATAACAAAGGACAACATTTTTCATGGTTTTGAGTCATGGTAGTGGCACACTGAGAACTGCAAAGAAAATAGAAAAAAGGAAAAAAACTCTGTGTAGCATCATGGAGCTGACAACTATGCAAATTAATCAAAGCAATACCTCATTGCTCATGAGACAAAGAGAGGAACTGATGCTGTATTTGACAGATTCATAGGCATCAGCTCTAATAGCAGCACAGTTCAGTGTGTGAGCATTAGCCAGCAAACTTCACTGCTGCCTGTTTGTAGGTCCTGGAGACATTTATGAAATGTGATATGTGCCCCAGGGCATAGGGCAGGTGGGTTCTGGGATGTTGCAGGCTATAGTGGAAAAGGTCTTGGGTAATTTTCCCTTTGGTAATTGTGTTTGGACAAAAACAAAAATCTAATTAACAATATTTGACCATCCCCCAGTGTGAGGGAAAAAAGGAAAAAGAAAAAAAAAGTAAGTATGTGGCTGAAGAATTGTTCTAAATAGAGCAAAAATTATCTGGGTGAGAATTCCAGCTGGTGAAAAATATACAAATGCAGGATGATATATGACCTGAATAATCATTTTATTTTCAAAAGACCAGTATTTCAACATAGAAATTGGTTTTGATATTGTCAAGATTTATAGGCTGCAAGAAGAAAAATTTTCTGGTTTACAAGGTGAATATCCTTAGAGAGGCTTAAATAGCTTCTAAAATGTGTCATTATTTTTTATCTGTATCATTATTTGTTATTCATATAGCATCTCGCCATCTGCCAGAAGGATTGTAGGCATATAAAAAAAAACAAAAGAAGAGAGGCTAACTAGTACTCTTGTTGACAGGTTCAGCAATAACACAATAGGATGAAGGAACAAAGATATTGAACTGTGAATCTATTATTTCAGTTAGTGGTGTACCAAAAGCACACCTTTATCAGGAATTATAACATTTTAAAGGAACTAATTCCATACAAGAGTTTTACTCTTACAAAGCAAAAGAATTCAAAAAAAGAAATACTATTCCATCATGTGTACATAACAGTGCAGTAAGCAAAATTCGCTTCTGTATAGGAGCTACTTAATCCAAAGTAACGCTATTCTTATTGTTAACCCTGCATTTTTAAGAGCTTTTATAGCATTATACAATTATAAAGGTGGTGTTAAATGCTGGACAGCAAAGAACTGGAAAACACTCTTGACTTGCAAAGACTAGAGGTGCAGATGAAAACTGAAGTTGAAGTAGCAGAGCAGAGAAAGAGACAAGCTTTTAACAAAACCAAAATCTTGTTAAATTTTTTGGTGAAACATGGCAACCTCTCAAAGACTGTTTTTTACAGTCAGAAGTCTTATTTTCCCTACAAAGAAGTTTGCTTTTCACAAATAAAATTGTGGTAAGCTATTTCAAATTGGTTTGATGGATTGTTGAACTTTTTCCTAATTAGTCACTGCAAACCCCCACACCCTATACCCATTCCTAAATGTCAATAAATTGTTTGTTAAAGAAGGAAATGTAAGTTTGGTTTTGTATTTGTAATAACTAAGATTTCAAAAATTCTCATTAAAATGTCACCCTCTAAACCTCCCCTGAAATGTAGTTTATATTTTGAGTTCAGCTCTTGGATTTGTTCATGTATCAAATCTGTCCTTAGTTATTTCCTTCAATAAGTGGAGAAAAAGACAAAACCACACACATATCCACCCCCTATCTTTCAGCTGTTTGTGTTTGTTTGGGTTTTGAGCGCTAAAGAAAGAAATTAACTTGCTTTCTTGCAAAAATTACTTTGTGTTGATGTTATATTTTTTCTTACACTACTGACTTGTCTTGATGTAAACTCAGAATTATGGTTTATTGAACACTATTTTGTACACATGTGAAAGATAATTTTCAAAGTGACACTGAAATTCATTATGCTTGATCTCAGTGCTACAAACACGGACATGAGTTGTTCCACTAAATTAATTGATCTGTTTATTAAATAGTTAAAGCATGTAAAATACTTTCTAATAAAAATAATTGTTAAAATCTTACTTGACATCTTCTAACAAAATGCTTACCTGTAATGTACTTTTGCTAGAACAAAGGCATTGCTTTCACAGACTGCCTTGCCAAGAAGGATCCTTCACAGGCTTTTGATCATATATCTACCAGTATCATTAGTTTTGGGAGCCCCCTGAGTTTTTGTCTCTAGGATTTCAAGTTGTTTAGCAGCTGATCTAAAAAACTGAAAGTCCTGGCCAGATAGCTCTGTGATGTTGTTCCTGAGAATTAGAACTGATTGCGTGAAAAATACCAGATAATTTGAAGACTTCAAAAATATGAAAACCTACAAGGAAATGTACATGCTTTGAACTAGCACATAAGTTAAAATCAAAGTAAAAAAAAAATCCATTGTACATACTGAAAATCTCATGTTTTATTTCCATAATTACTTAGTTGTAAGTGTTTAAGACCTTTGTTATCTTTCTGCTCCAGTAAGAGTACTTTGCTTTGCTTCGTAAAAAGTAATGAAGCCTACCAATATAAAACCTCATTATAGACCTTTTCCATTAAAAGTTTGCTGAGATGCTAGAAGAAAACAGCCATTACTGTATGCAGATTATGATGTCAATGTATCAGAGAGGTTTCATTGGATACACCTAAAAAACACTTTACTGTTGCATCATTTGTGCTGAGGAAAAAGATTAAGCTGCAACACTTAGACAGAAAAGAAGCTAATACTATCTAGGGATTATTTTGGTTTTGCATTTTTCTCTTGAAATTCCCCATTACCTTCTGTTTTTTGTGGAGTTGGTTTCCTTCCTCTTCCTTTTTCTTTTGAGGTTTAGCATGCTTCTCCTGAAACCTTCCACTTTAGTGAATATTTCATAGAATCATAAAATCATAGAATCATAGAATCACCTGGGTTGAAAAGGACCTTAAAGATCATCTAGTTTCAGACCCCTGCTGTGGGCGAGGTTGACAAGCACTAGAGCAGGCTGCCCAGGGCCCCATCCAGCCTGGTCTTGAAGGCCATCCATGGATGGGATACCCACAGCTTCTCTGGGCCTCACCACCCTATGAGTGAAAATCCAACCTAAATCTCCCCTCTCTTAGTTTAAAACCATTCCCCCTCATCCTGTCACTACCAACTCCTGTAAACAGTCGCTCCCCCTCCTGTTTATAGGCTCCCTTCAAGTACCGGAAGGCTGCAATGAGGTCTTCCCAGAGCCTTCTCTTCTCCAAGCTAAATGAGCCCAGTTCCGTCAACCTTTCTTCATAGGAGAGATGCTCCAGCCCTCTGATTGTCTTTGTGGCCCTCCTCTGGGCTCATTCCAAGAGCTCCTCATCTTTCTTGTGCTGGGGGCCCCAGGCCTGGACACAGTACTCCAAGTAGGGTCTCACAAGAGCAGTAGAGGGGGACAATCACCTCCCTCTCCCTGCTGGCCACCACTCTTTTAATGCAGCCGAGGACATAGTTGGCCTTCCAGGCTGCAAGCTCACACTGCTGGCTCGTGTCCAGCTTCTCGTCCACCAGGACCCTCAAGTCCTTCTCCGCAAGGCTGCTCTCAAGGAATTCTCCTCCCAGTCTATACAAGCACCTGGGATTGCCCTGGCCCAAGTGCAACACCTTGCACTTGGCTTGGTGGAACATCACTAGGTTCTCATGGGCCCACTTCTCCAGCCTGTCCAGGTCCCTCTGGATGGCACCCCTTCCCTCTGTTGTACCAATTGCACCACTCAGCCTGGTTCGTCTGCAAATTTGCTGAGGGTCCACTCGATTCCCTCATCTATGTCATTGATAAAGATGTTGAAGAGCACCAATCCCAAGACAGACCCTTGAGGGACACCACTTGTGACCATCCTCCATCCAGACATAGAGCCATATTTGAATATATTTGAAGACAGATTTGAAGTATATGCTTTGCTTTAGCAAACATATTTATTAATGAGACAACTTCTCCTACAGCAGACAGTCTTAATTCTAACTTTTTTTTCCCTATAAACTTTGTTTGGCTTCTTGAAATAAAAATCCTTCAATAAATTACTACATTTACCCATATCAAAAGCTTATAGATACAAACACTTTACATTCTTTAGTCATAAACAGTCTTTTAGTTCTAACATCTCTTATGCCCTTTTATCACCCAACATCCCAGTTATGGAAGTTTAATTTTTAATATGAGACTATGAAATATTAAAAAGCAACACATTTTCTGCTAGTCATTATTACTCAGGATATACAGACACAGTTTGAACAAACATCAATTTGAATAGAAGTATACCTAATTAAACTAGAGATTAAGAAGATAATACAGTCCTGTTTCTAAGAAACAATGAAAAAAACAGAAAGAATTCTCACTGAAGCTCAGTTTACTTTCCTATGATTGTGATTATCTTTAAATACTTAAATTTAATCATTCACATTTTTAGTGGAATATAAACCTTTTTTTTTCCCCTACGGAAGGGGGGTGCATTACTAGTGCAACTTTTACTTCATTATAGGATGACATTTTGGCATTAGCAATACTTACATTCCTCACTGTGCCTGAAGAGTTTAATTTCTAACAATTGACTCACAAAGGTTGAACTCCTTATTTTAGAATGGGGCAATGAAAATGCTCTGTTGGTCTTGTAGTACTATTTCCAAAACCTTCTCACTGTAGTAAAGAATTTTCACTCAAGTTAATCTACCGTAGTGTCTTTAAGTGACTACCAATCAGGTGTTTGGTTATTGTATTTCATTAAAGGCCATTTTCTGCTCAGAAAGTCCAGAAACATCTTTCAACACATAATTCTAATTTTTTTTTAGTTTTTGTTTTCCTAATCTTTCTCTCTTTCTTCTTGATTTATCATAAGAACTTCTTTTTTAAAATTCATACTTCATTAATATAATGCATCTGAATAAGCCAGAAGATCACTTCATAGGAGGTACAAAAAAAGTATCCTTTGCCCTACTTGTGCTTCTGAATAGAATCAAAATTTTCACTTTGCCTTTTGGTTTCTCTTCTGCTGTAGACCGGAGTAGCTAAAGCAGAATTAAAGAGCATTGCATATCATAAGGAAATCAGTATGGATGGAAAAAAAAAGAAAACATTATCTACAAGTGTGAGTTGTGGAACATTTAGTATTATTTGAGAAAGATACTTATGAACAATAATTACAGTTTAAAATTATTTTATTTAATTGCAACATGGGGAAGTTCCATTTTTTTGTGTTCTTATCCTCTTTCCAGTTAGGTTTCCATATTTGTGATAATTATTACTCTGAAGCTCTGGAGAGTTAAGGCTCTCCTTATCTACAAAATTGGCTAAACAGATGTAGCACAAATAATGACAGTGTCACTTACTCTTTCTGAGTCCTGGAATGGTCTTCTGAATATTTTTCAGAAAATTCCCATTGAGACTCCCTCCATACTCTAGTACCTATTTTCTAGTGTGGACAATGGACCAAATTATAGTATGCGATGCTGATCCTGGACTCAAATCCAGTCAAATAAAGAACAGCCATTAAGAAACAAACCAAGCAACCCAAGTTCAAATAGTAACTATTAAGTAAGATGCTAACTTTTGACTGTTTAATTCAGATATCTCCAAAAAACATAACTGATGGACTCACTGGTGGATACTGCTTTTTTTCCTCCCATGGCTTTTTGACTAATGGCATTTTTTCTCCAGCATTTCCTCGTTTCCCTGCTCCAGCTGCTATATAGGTCGTCTACTGCTTAAAGTCAGCCAGTCAACTACTTTTAGAACTGAAAAAGTAGATCTCTTTTCTTCTCTCTTACAAAATAGAACTCTGGGACATCTAAGTAGAAACAACTGAAACTAAAATATTAAGAGGCTAATGTAAACAAAATAATAATAATTCAGAAGTCTGTATTCTTATGCTAAAACATTCTGCTTGAACAAAAATCATCAGGTGATGACTTTGTTTCATTATAATCTTTTCTTCTAGTTTCCTTTTAATTAATCTTATTTAACACATAGCAAACTATAAAATGCACTGAATTGCTATTTAATCCTTATTTTATGTCATCATATGAGAGAACTGTTGCTGAATCATCTTGCCACCTTGTAAATCAGAGACATATAGTTGACAATTTTGTCATTAACAAAGCTTTGAATTTAAGTTACACTTCCCTACTCAACTTTAACTTTTTTCCCTTAGTAATACAGTTTATAGGATGTGCTATTAGGAATGTAGACCTCTGTGGGAAACAAGGCTGCTTACATCCATGCAAGACCCTGTTTTTCCTCACCATAGGTGGACACAATTTCATTTTACTGTTGTATTTGTGAGATTTTGTCTTTTTCTGTAAAGGGAGGAAGAAAAAAAGAAGCAAACCTGCTACACATAGTGCTAAGAGAATTGTGAAGGCCTAGATTATCAAAGCAAGAGTGTCTAATGTGCCAGGAACTAAATGGCAGTGACTTGATTTTACTTTGTAAGTTTCTGCAGAAGTGGTTCTGAATGACAGATCAGTCTATATCTCTTGTACTTAGTACTTCAAATGTGTGTACCAGACACAAGCTTTCCAAAAGGATATAAAACATAAAGGCATATAAGAACAAAGCAAAGGAAATCTTTGACACATTTGCTGATAGTTAACTGCTTTTTAAAAGCAGCTGGGAGCATGAAAATGTCTGTCTGCTTTCCCTAAGAAATTAAGATTTAGACTTTTTAGTAATCACTTAAAATTTGAAATATAAAGAAGCAATGAAATTAGAGATTTTTATTGAAAATACTCCTTCAAAACTGTCATTTAAGATGTAATCATCACAATATTAAATCCAACAAGAATTTACCACTACTTACTTAGAAAAAACTTAATTGGCATTGCCCATGACAACAGAACATGTCATATGCTTAACAAATCAAATCAGAGAGCCATAAATATGACTGGAATTAGAAAGTATTTAACGTCCTGATGCATTCTGAAGATGCTATCTGCAAGTCCTGCTCTGAATAAGCCACTACTGATCAACTTTTGCCTAAAACCCAAACATACTCTAGATACTGCCTTTTCACTATACTTGATTGCCATGAGCACTACTTTACTCAATTGTACCTGCACTTTCAAAGAATTTTTAAAAAGAAAAAAAAACTCTTAAACATGTGGCAAGGGTTCATAATAGAGAACTTAGAAATATGGCATTTTTATCCAAAATGTAACTTCTTAATCTTTTTCATGTTTTGGTTTGTCACCCTGTCTTCTCCCATCTGCTCATTTGTTTTCCGATGTTCCAGGAAAATTTACCCTATCTAACATAACACTTCCCAACCAACAGTGTAGGGTTAAAAATATAGGACAAAAATAGGGCATGCTGCCCGGAAAAGGATTTGGGTTCCTTTTCTTTTCCCTGAAGAAATCAGTGTGATTTCTACTCTGGCCCAAGGAACTGAGAATAAACAACTAGACTATTTTTTTTTCCATGTGAGCTCTGTTTTTGCCAAGATTATGACAAATAGCAAAGACTAGCATTACGTGTTATTTAGGAAACACATGGATAAAGCAAACCAAAGCAAGCAAGCAAAGCCCTAAACAACACAGAAATAAATACAAAGTACTAGCAGCAGTGACAAGATTTGCCATGTCTCTGGTGGTTATAATCCTTATTTGCAGGTTCGTATCACTGCAGTCTAGTTGTTCTTCTCATCTATGGCAGTTTTAACTATCTTCTCCAGCATGTTCTCTCCAACACTTTTTTCAAAGTACTAATCAAAACAAAACAGTAACCCTCAGTCTGAATCCTCACACTGCCTTTTTGTAATCTAGTTCCAACTGACTGTTTGAAATAGGACTTAAGGTTCTCAATTCCATATATACATATGGAAACATAAATTTAAATGTGAATACATATACATGCATTGAAGGTGCAGCTGGAGACTGGAAAGTTTCATATCTACAGTAAAAAGGCATTCACTTTCTAGGCCAGCATAGGCTAGACTGTGATCTATTAAAGATTTTGTAGTGCAAAAATATGTATGTGTGTCTCAGCTGACATTATAACTATAAACTCCACATACATCACGAAACACAAAATGTCTGCCTACAAAAGTCAAACTAATATGTATGTATAGAGCAAGTGAAAAGGGGGACTACAGAATGTGTAACATGATGTGGTGGGTTGACCTTCGTGCCCACCTAGCTGCTCTATTGCTCCCTCTCCTCAGAAGGGCAGAGGGAGAAAATACAATCAAAAAGCTCATGGGTCAAGATAAGGACAAGGAGGCCACCCACCAATTAACATCATGGGCAAAACGGACTTAACTTAGGGAAACAGTCTAAGAGGTTTCTGGAGTGTGTGGAAAATAAATTCCTGACACAGTTGGTGAGTGAGGTTCAAACAAGGCAGGTGTCAGCACAAGAGGAAACATCTTCAAGTTGCACAAGGGCAGGTTTGGATTATATATTAGAAACATTTTCTTCAGTGAAAAGGTTGTTGAGAATTGGAACAGGAAAGTGGTTGAGTCACCACCCCTGGTGGTGTGCTTAGGGACACGGTTTAGTGTTGGACTAGGCTAACGGTTGGACTCGATGATCTTAAAGGTCTTTTCCAACCTATACGATTCTATGATTCAAGAACAGACTGCTCCTTCATTGGTCCCCCAAAAAGCAACAGTTCCTTCCAGAAAACCTGCTCCTATGTGGGCTTCTCTCCGTGGCTGCATCTCCTGACAGAATTCTGCTTCATCACAGGGTCTCCCCAGGCTGCAGCTTCCTTCAGGGCATGTCCACCTGCTCTGACACAGAGTCCTCCATAGGCTGCAGGGGAACAAACTGCATTACTATGATCTTCACAGTGGCCTGTGGATGAATCTCTGCTCCAACAGCTGGAGCAGCTTCTCCCCCCTCTTCTTGATTGACCTTGTTGTCTGCAGAGTTGTTTCTCGCACATATTCTTACTCTTCTCTCATAGCTACTGCACAGTGTTTTTTTACCCTTTCTTAAATATGCTGTCACAGAGGTGCAACCAGTGTGACAGATGGGCTCAGTTTTGTCCAGTGGCTGGTCTGCCCATATTGTGACTGTTTTCAGGAGTTTAACAGATAACTCTTTTTTAAAAAAAATCTCCTTCCTCCTACTCATAAATTATTGTTATCTACTTGTGTGTAACCCCTCTGTTTTCATGTGTGTATTTATATATATATATGCATATTTATGAGCATGTAAATCCTATTTGTATATGTGAGTTGCACTAATATATCCATAAAATAGTTTTAAAATTAAAACATAAAAGTGTTCTACTTGAGTAACCCCCATAAAATCAAAGGCTGAACCTTTGACTTTGTCCCATTAGACTTTTAATCCAAGTGAAGCCATGCATCATGTTTCAGTGATTTAAATGGAAATAAGTCTAATATGGGAAATCTTGGTCCTATAGCCATTAGGTGAAAATGCCTATATACAAATTTTATGGTCTTTTAAGTGAGAAACAACAGTCTATTTTATCTCCTAAGCTATAGACTTTTGACAGATAGTGATTGTTCTTAACCATTAAGCTATTCATTTCTGAATTTGATTGTCTCTAGTAGGATGTATTACTTGCCCACTGACTTCTCACAAAGTTACCTAGTTCTCTCTCAAAATGAAAAGTCGCAATGTCAAACAAAATGTCATTTTCCTGAAAACCTTTAGTTAAGCCATTTAGCTAATTGACATTTTCCACAATTTTTTTCCCCTTAAATTAGTCTAATATTTAGTTCCTAGGAGTTCACGCAGCTATTCACATGATGAACTATTAGTAATGTAAAAAAGTCTTCAACAAATTAGACTCACTTATTCTACTTACTATTGGTAAGGGCAAAACAGCAAGCAGGATGACATGAAGTTTCACACAGAAATAGCTTCCGACAGATAAACAACCAATGCACATGAATAGTTTATACTTTTACAAAACTCCAACACATTTCTCTATTCTTTTAGAAGCTCAATGGATAACTCATAATCCTATTCATTAATGATCATGCCTGTTGAGGATGGGTAAATTCATCAACAGCCAAAATAAATGTCAAGTATTTTGTATCAAGTTAAACAATGGAAAAAAACTGACGTTCCTTTACATATATCCTGACATTCAATATTTTTCTAAAATCAGTAAAATTGTTTGAAATATACATGTCCCATCATATTTTTTCAACACTTTAAGTTGATTCAAAGAAAAAATTAGTGAAAATTGGTTATTTTTTAAACATTTTAAAAGATTTGTTATGAATTTAAAATGTAAGGAAGATGAACAGCTGTAACAGCACTACTCAGTAATACCAGAAAAGTGAGAGATTCATATTCATATACAGGTTTGTCAGAGTTCTCTTTATCTCATTTGAGTGTTTTGATAAGCCAGGGTTTTGACTACTTGGGGATTAATTTATCATTCTTGAAAGTGTTTATAATTTTTCAAACCCTTCAAATATTTTGTGTTTTATTTTGAGAAATAAAGTAAAATTAAATTATCAGGTATTTAATTAGTAGTAATTTATACTGTAAAATAATATTCCCGTTAGCATTAGAAAAAGTATTGTTAAAAACTCTCAATAAAAAAGATAAATTAGTATACAAGGAAATCAAAGCTATTGAAGCACTTCAGGCTTGTTACATCCAGACAACTGATCAGTTGAAAGTAGAAGATAATCAGTTATGGTCAAATAATAGCAACTCTTCTATTTCAGTTTTGTCTTTCAAGGAGCATAAAACTTATTTTGTTTTCTTACAGCCTATTTCTTTGGTGTTACAAATATTATTATCATGATTACATAATGCCAAGTCTATACAACAATAGGGGGCACATATTGATATATTTACTGCAGGGACATTGTAAAGCTGGTTTATGAATTTCTAAAAATTAATTGCACTTTATCTGGTCATTCAGTTATTTACTTTGTATAATTCTCTTGTAATTTATCTCTACCATGGTATCATTTGCTTGTAGCATGACAGCTTACCAAAAAATTCTGTTACCATATACAGTCATATGGTAAATGCATAGCAGACAAATTACTGAACTGATATTCCAAATGCTGTTGGAAACAATCATAATTAGTTTTCATTAGTCTAATCAAAATTGTTTTAGGTTGGAATTTAATCACATATACCATCTGTTTAAACAAAGAATAAGTTGCTAACAGAACAATTAAATTTTGTTTCGTAAGATCCTGTATGCCACATCAGTTAAGAGTAAAATCATTCACTTTATACACACACACTATTTTCCTATAATTTTTAAAACACAATACTTGCAAGATACCTGAGAAGTGCACTTCATTAATCTGTACTGTATATATTGATGCAGACACTAGTAGGGATAATATGTGAATGAAAACCAAAGTAGGAAATCCTGGTGTGCATTAGGATACGTTAGTTGATGCTGACTAAAGCGTGGTTGTACAATGTGTTTCTGAAGCAAACGTGATCAGAAATCATTACACTGTTGGATAAAAGCTTGATAAAACAACTCTCCTTTCCAGAGTTTACTTTAACACGGCATGACAACTTAAGCATATAGAAAAAAAAATCTATTACTTATTATTAGTTTTCTATTTTCAGATGTAATTTCTCACTGGAATTGGAGTATACAGAAAAATGAAGGAGGGTGAAAACATAAGAAAATAAACTCAAAACAACCATTTTAGCTAGACTGCTATTCTATTTTCCATATCATTTTTTGAACAATTTTGTTTACCGTAGGGTTATCTTCACCAGCTATGCTTTCCAAAGCCATTTTATAACGAAAAGTGCAATTTTTATAGTGAAAGTTTTTATGTTCCTGCTTTCTGCATTTCTTATAAGTGTTCTGGGAAGACCATTCCAATTGTATTCACCCAGGAACTGAGTGTGTTCCACATTACATAGTCACTAAACCCATATTACAGACTTCCTTAACTTTTTTTTATATCCATTTTCCTGACTTTTGGAGCACTCCCTAGCTTATAGGATTCACTGAAATTTAGTGAATAAATAGCCAGAAAAAAATTGGAATTATTGTGTTATACGAGGCACTCTTAAGAACATTAAAATAACTCCCACTGTGAAGTTAAAAGTTTCTTAATTCTCTTAGAATACACATAGCTGTAGGAGGAAAAATAAATCTCTCTTCTGGGTCAGCAAATCTCCAAATGAATGAGAGCAGATATTTTTAAAACCAGATAATGTAAGAAAATAAAAAATGAAAGAATAAACAAAATGTCATTTGGGTTTTGCCCAGGTCAAAGTGATTTTGAACAGCAGGTTGCAACATGATGTTTGGGTGAAAGTTCTGCTCTCTGGTCTAGGTCTGCCTGAAAATATCTGCACTTCAAGAAAAGTCAGGTATATGATTCCTCTTCCTGACCCCTCTACTCATCAAATCCTTACTGGGATAGTGTCATTCTCCAATTCCTACGTGGGCCTAATAGTCTCTCACAGTTAACTCTCAGGTGTACATCTTTATAAATTTAAGACACACTTAGAAGAGAGGACTGTCTGTTCAGTGGCAACATTCTTGTGTCAACAGAGTCTATCTCAGTGGAGCCTAACGATTTCAAAGGGTCTGTTTCACTGCATTCAGAATCTTCCTTAAGGCCTATTAAACATTTATTAACGGAACTGTACACTATACAAGAATACTGCAGTGATACCAGTTCTCTTCTCTTTATGCTGAGACATGTAAGAAAGGGATGACCAAATAATGATTGCTCTAGACCCTGAAGAAAAATGGACCCTCAGCAACATCCTGTTTTTGTGTTTCAGGTATACAAAAATAATTGTTAATGTTGGAATCACAGTATTCTAAGTCTCAAGGTATCGAGGTATTTTTAAGGTATTAATGTATTTTTTCTGTTCAGATAACAGGTAGTTGTCTCAAATGGTGTACAAGATTGCAAGCAAAAAGGAACCAATTATAGAATCTTCAAATCTTCACTTCCTTCATGAGATCCATCAGCTAATCTAATATGCTTGGAAACAATTTTCTGTACAAGTAAACTGAAATAGAAATGTGAAGCTAAATTTCAAAGACCAGCATTAACACCAGGTGAATACAACTACCTTTCTGTTCTATACTATGTACAGAAAACTTAAATTAGCTGTTCATACTATGTTGGTTTTCAATCCACAGATTGGTCCCAGACCTTTCTTTCTTCTATAGTAAGTTTCACTTCAGCAAAGTTCCTTATAAGAAGGATCAGCTGTATTTCTACTGAGTCTTCATTCTGACAGAAGCTAATCTTCAGTAACAGGATTTGTACTCAGTCAAACTACATTAGCAGGAATGCTGGCTGTAGGCCAAATGTACTATTTTTAGATACTCATATTTTTTAAATTCTTCTGAATTATAAATTAATTTTGTACAGTCTACAAGAAAATGCATTATTCTTCATTATGCGGCTATAGAATTGTCTCAGTCAATAAGCCAATTTCTCTGCAACCATTCAGAATGCAAATCCATGTACTCTAGCTGAAGGCTATTATCAGCCAGAATGCAGGAATTTATTTAAGCATTATATGATTGTTATAAAAACTGATTATGCCATTTGTTATGTTCTGATTGGCCACTGCTCTCAGAACTTCCCACCCATCAGCCCCAAAGTTGCCTCTGTTTTAGTCCCTTTTACTCTCCTGTAATCCCACTAAAGCCAAGAGGCTAAACAGAACATAATATAAATAGACAAGTACCCATGCATCTTAAGATTTTCCACCAACTTGTATTAGAATATCCTGTTTTCAGTGGTTAATAACAGTATTAGATTATTAACAGTTTGATATGATAAAAGTTCAGCTGGGGTTGAATTTCTTTTACGCTGAATGTTTACTATTTCTAAAAGAAATAATAATTTTAAAATCTATTTCACATTTGTAGAGATAGTGTGAAACTTCACCATTAATGTTTCAAACAAGGTGCCTATTCTGGCTATGCATTAGTTGAAATCTGAAGGAGCAACCCTTCACAGTCGGTTGCTGTATTTGGTTTGCTTGGCAAGGTTTTGATAGTGTGAGGGCTACAGAGGCGGCTTCTGGGAGAAGCTGCTAGAATCTTCCCCTATGTCCAATAAAGACAATGCCAGATAGCTCCAAAATGGACCTGCTGCTAGCCAAGGCCGAGCCCATCAGCAACGGTGGTAGTGCCCCTGGGATAACAGATTTAAGAAGGGGAAAAAGTTGCTGCACAACTGGGCAATTGCAACTGGCGAGAGGAGTGAGAGTACATGAGAGAAACAATTCTGCAGACACCCAAGTAAGTGCAGAAGGAGGGCAGGAGGTGCTCCAGGTGCCAGAGCAGAGATTCCCCTGCAGCCCTTGGTGCAGCCCATGGTGAGGCAGATGTGCCCCTGAAGCCATGGAGGGCAACTGGGGAGCAGAGACACACCTGCAGCCCAGGGAGGACCCCACGCCAGAGCAGGTGGGTGCCCAAAGGAGGCTGTGACCCTGTGAGAAGTCCGCACTGGAACAGGCTCCTGGCAGGACGTGTGGACCCCATGAGCCCAGCCTGGAGCAGGTTTGCTGGTGGGACTTGTGACCCTTTCAGGTCCCACACGGGAGAAGTGTGTTCCTGAAGGACTGCACCCCATGGAAGGGACCCACACTGGGGCAGCTCGTGAGGAACTGTGGCCCATGTGAAGGACTCATGTTGAAAAAGTTAATGGAGAATTGTCTCCTGTGGGAGGGACCCCATGCTGGAGCAGGGTAAGAGTGTGAGGAGTCCTCCCCTGAGGAAGAAGGAGCGGTAGAGACTGTGATGAACTGACTACAACTCTCATTTTCCATCCTCCCGCGCTGTTTGTAGGGGAGGAGGTAGAGAAAATTGGGAGTGAAGTTGAGCCTGTGAAGAAGGGAGGGGTGGGGGTAAAATGTTTTAAGATTTAGTTTTTATTTCTCATTATCCTACTCTGATTTGATTGGTAATACATTAAATTAATTTCCCCAACTCAAGTGTGTTTTAGCTGTGACGGTAATTGGTCAGTGTTCTCTCCCTGTTCTTATCTTGACCCATGAGCCTTTCATTGTACTTTATCTCCCCTGTCCAGCTGAGGTGCGGAGTGATAGAACAACTTTGGTGGGCAGCTGGAGTCCAGACAGGGTTATCCCACCACAGTTGTTTTAAGTCAAGCACTAGAAATGAACCACCAGGTATGTCTCAGACATGGACAGAAGAAGCAACTTAAATACAGAGATAAAAAACTGGCACCACAGACATCTGTGAAAGATGAGTAAGAGGGCTTGTCACAGAGAGTAGGCTGAGATGAAGGATCTATATGAGACAACCAAAACCAAGAATTGGAAAGCAGAAGAGCATAAGACAGTATAAGGAGCCACAGATGAATTAAGGGGACGGCAGAGCTATCAGACGTGGAAATAAGGGATTGGACTATGTAGAGTGGACTACAACTGGCCTCACAAAAAGACTGGGGAAAGGCTGGGGGCAGGGGAGGGGAGTTACACTGAAGTGTGGAAGAGAAACAAGCAGAAGTCATTGAGCCGAGGTCATCAAGAGCAGAAACAGATTATGAAATGGAGGAAGAAGGAAACAGTGTGATCAGAAGGTACTTGATTGAGACAAGGAGCTGGTAGAGAGGAAGAGATGGGTCTAGTCAAATGGGAATGGCAAAGAAAAGGTAAAGACTAGGAGAAACAGGCAGACGCTGCGTTTGCTGGAGTACACACCCTCGGGAACAAAGCCTGGGGCCAGATCCTGTGCCCTCAGCAAGCCACATCCAGACAGTGGGGCAGACCTGTACGGGAGCAACCTACAGCTGCTGGGTGATGACCTACTATGGATTTACCTTCCTGAGTCATATTGTATTCTGGGAATCATTAAAAAACAAAGATGAATTTTCAATTTTTCAGTTTGACTTTTAATTCACACTCCATTATCTAGCAGGAAACTGCATTCATAATCTAATTATTTTATTAGGACTATCCAATTCCACTTCTAGCTTTCAGCTATGACTTTAGTGTGTTCTGTATCAGTCACCTGCTTGCTGCTCCTCCGACAAGCCTCCTCCTACAAAGAGTTGTAGAAAAAGAGTGGAAAAAACAGCTTGTGACAGTGTAATTACTGGGAGGAGGCAGTGTCACGGCTATAGAGACACATTCCAGAGAGAGATCAATGGATAATGAAGAAGCTAGATTTTATAGCTGCTGGAGAATACAGAGGATGCATATTGGAACAGAATAAAAATAATGGGTTCTTCTAAAAAAATTGAAACAGATTTATTCCTTTGTTTAAATTGAATTGGAAAAAAAAAAAAAGGATGCAATTTATTTGTCATGGTTTAACCACAGCCACTTGCTCTCTCCCAGGTGAGACAGGAGAGAATATCAGAAGGGTGAAAGTGAGAAAAAATATGGGTTGAGATAAAGACAGTCTGATAGGTAAAGCAAAAGTGGCTTGAACAAGCAAAGCAAAACAAGGAATTCATTCACTACTTCCCAAGGGCAGGCAGGTGCTCAGCCATCCCCAGGAAAGCAGGGCTTCATCACGGGTAACGGTGACTTGGGAAAACAAATGCCAACACTCTGAACCTACTCCCTTCCTTCTTCTTCCCCCAGCTTTTTAATGCTGAGCATGATATCATATGGTATGAAATATCCTTTTGGTCAGTTGGGGTCAGCTGTCTCAGCTGTGTCCCCTCCCAACTTCTTGTGCACACCGAGTGTCCTCACTGGTGGAGTGGTGTGAGAAGCAGAAAATATTTTGACTCTGTCTAAGCACTGCTCAGCAATAACAAAAACATCCCCATGTTATCAGCACTGTTTCCAGTAGAAATTCAAAACTTAGACCCATACTAGCTGTTATGAAGGAAATTAACTCTATACCAGGCAAAACCAGAGCTTTCTTCCATCTCTTCCTCAAGAACATTTTGAAAAAAAATAATTTCTAAGTCACACCAGTGTCGTTAACAGAGTTAGAGGATGAATAAGAGGAATAAAAAGTAAAGTCAATTATTTTGCTGATATAACTGAAATTAAAACATGCCGAGTATGTATTTGTTACTCAAAAGGATTCACAGATTTCACTTTGATTCATTTTGGTAACTATTGAGAGGTGAAATAAGGAAATTTATGGAGCATGGGACTGATGTAATTAAAGATAATATAGAGTTGGGTAGGAATGCTTAGTTATGATTTCTTGCTTCCATTCTTTTGACAACTTGAGTGGCCAGAGCATGTCTTGTAACTCATTTAAATATCCAAAATTAGCAGTGACCCCTGTATTTAAATGATTGTTCAAAATATAAAGTATCAAAATGATGGCTCACTTTATAGTAAAATATGATGGAACAACAAGGTTTCCTTCCCTTGTTGACATTTGTTTAAATAAAACACTTAGGAAATTTACTGTTAAAATTCTACTGTCACTGCCCTTTTCACTGAAAAAAAGATTTCACATGATTTCTCAGTTTTCACAACTTCTCCACTAAATGAAGTCTCTGTTTATAAACAGGACGATATATTCAAAAAACCTCATCAGTTTTGCTTTTACATGTTGCAAAGTAAGCACTTAATGACCTTTCCCATTTGGTTCTTTATTTCCTCACTTGAGTGTCCTCAAGAGTACGATGTGCACTTTAAGACTGAACACTAAAGATTTACTCACAGCTCTGTTTTGTTACTTGTGTGTTGCTGAAATTGTTCTTTTTTTTTTTTCCCCATAGCATTGTCTGTTCTTGTGTGGCACAAACAAGGGTACAAGAAAAACGAAGAAAGCAGGGTCCAGAGGCCTTCATGTGACTCGTGGGCTCCTGAATCCCAGAGGCCAATGCCACAGGAGGTTTCTGTATTGCTTGTAAGAAGCTGACAATCAAATGACTTCCCTGAAAGTAAAGCAGATGCCCAGCATGGGATGCCTACATTGCTTACGAAAGAGAGCTCAATACTAGAATAAACCCAAACTGATTCTGGCTTTTTCCAACAGCATTGTACCTTCCGTTGAAACCAACACAATTACTGAGGGGTTGGCCAACATTTAAAAAACAACAATTTTTCAGATGCACTTTTGAAACTTAATTGGTCTTGATCCCCTCATGATTTAAGTTGGCATAATGTCATTGCAGTTAATAAGACTGTTTGATTTATATTAATAGAAGACCTGGCCCATTTATCTTCTTCCTCAGTTTAAGAGTTATTTGCATATACTTGGAAGTAAAATATCAATCATTGTTTATGCTTTGACAAGCCTGGATGTAAGTTTATAAAACACAGATGTATATGAGTTTAAACACATACGTATGCACATAAATACATGCAGTTAGAATTATTACTACCTTATTAGAGGGGTGGGACCCCAACAATTAGAGATTCGGGTTTCAGGAATAGAAGCAGTAAACCCAGGAATCTGTCAGTTTTTTATTTTGATTATGTATTTTGATGTATTTTGAAACTTGAAAAGTTACTCACTGCAAAAACTGTATGGGAAAAAAAAATAAACATTGATGTTCTCAATAATACAGTTACAATATTTTGCAGACTTTCACCAAATAAGCAACGTTCCAAGATGCATGCACATTCATTGCTGAAGAAAAATGATTTTTTCTTTTCAGTCTAGAATAAATTATACAGGTTTGTTTAACCAGTACTCAACTATTTTGCTTTTTGAAAGTAAGTAATCAGAAAATTAAGTATAAGAATTGATAAACTGGATTTTTCTTCACAAAGTCACTGTCTTCCTCATGACTGAGCTGTATTACACAATTTGCTTTTTGAAAGGAATACTATTCACAAAGCATTTCTACAGGAATAGGAAACATCTTTCTATATCTCACAGTGGTTTCCACAAGATTCCACTTGGTACAACAAAAAACCTTATCATTTTTGTGTGTTATTATTGCATTATAAAACCTGGAAGGTTCTTGCAGGATCCTTATTATACCAAGTGTTGTCTAAACATAAAATGGTGTCCTTATTTGTGTCACCATCCAATAGATACTTTCCAGACACAGAAGACTGCTGTCTCTAGTGCAAGACACACCTTCAATAAGCATAGAAAACTAGTGAAGAAGCAGCAAAAAAACCCCAAATAGAAGCAGATTATAAGCATCCTGTGAGTACAGCCAGTGATCTGGGAACTTAAAGGGCTTTTTAAAAGGACAGTGTAGAGTCTGCGCATACAGCTCAAAGAGATCATTTCATGTACTGTGTGCTGCTGCAGAACATAAACTCAAAACCAAAAGAAAAATGGATCTTTGTCATTACTCTTACAGAAGTACGTAGGTTCATAGAATCATAGAATGGTTTGGGTTGGAAAGGACCTTCAAGATCGTCAAGTTTCATATATAATATTTGGAAATGCATTTTTGTTTGTGTTTCATCATAGTTTTCAGATGTAAAGGTTTTCAGGATTATGAGTATCAGGTGGGCATACAGCAACTGCACAACATCACAACAGAATGCAAAAGCAATATAGTTTTCCAGCTGCTGTATATTAACAATAGGGTTTATCTAGCTCCATTTCTATCAATAATGTACTTTTTCCTCAGTCTTTACTTCAAGTCTCTCTATAGCAGTTTCTTCCTTGTTCACATAATGATCATTTTGTGTATAATGAATTGAAAAGATAGAATTCTGAACTTTCTTCATTCTGCTATTAAGAAACTCAATAGATGTCTCCTTAATACTTTGGCATTGAACCAGTGTTTAAATTCTGAGTTTATCTCAGGCAAGGACAAATGCACAATGTGTTTAATAGTTAACAACATGCTTCTAATTCCTCAGTATTCAGCCTTTTTCAAAATTCTAGGCTCATTTCACTCTTTTTGTCACTGTGGACAGATTATTTTCCAGTTTTATTTGCAAACATAAAAATTCTAAAATTCTTCAAGTTAGGCTCATATACAGAAACAAAGTTTAGATCAGGTACGATATCAGTTCTAAAAAGTCTAATTTTTCTTAAGGAATTTATGGAGAAAAAAATCAGTAATAATTTTGCAGCTTTATTTCCAAATAAATGCAGAAGATTGCTGAAACTGTACTTTTCTATTTTGGTTGCACAATGTGCAAATAAACCAAGTAATACGAATCGAAACTACCAAAAAAAAAGCATAAAAGAAGTACAATCAAAGAAGTAAATTACTATAACCAAAGGCCTTATGACTAAGAAAAAACCCACCTTTATTTCCCCAAGTATTCAGAACTGATCACGTGCAGGAATACTGTATCTCATCTTCTACTTGATTTCATGTATACTTAGCATAGGAATATACCAAATGCCAGTGCTTTAGAATTTTATTCCAAAGATTATTATATTTTTAAATGTTTCCCTTTATCAGATCACATTATCTCCTTTTCTGACTTCTTTAATGAGCACTACAGTAACTAAGAATGTTGACATTCACAGGATAAGTATAAAACAAAATACTTGGGGCAATCTGTATCTCTCACAAATATTTTTTTAGGGTAGATAGGCTCAAGGAAAAAGGTATTTGCTGTGCAGTCTTACTATGAGGTCATTTCACACCTATGAACATCTAAAACATGGTAACAGTTGCAACAGAAGATATTGGTCCATTTAAAGAACACAGAGGACAATCTCTCTCTTCACTGCCTTTGGCAGGCTGCTACCGCAATCCCAACAACCACAGCAGGCTTTGTAAAAGGCTTGTCCAGGCAATAGTCAGTAAGATGTGGAGTTTCTCACTTCAGCTCATTGCTTCCCAATGCATTCACATTATTGCTACATAAAATTCATGTCCTACTAAATGTGAAGACTTTTCTGGTAGCTCACATGAACAGGCTTGATAGACTGTCTCCTGTTTCAAGTGAGCCACAGTTTACACCCAGTATTTCTGTGAGCAGCAGAGAAAGGAAAATCTGAGGACTATGGCAGGATTTTTTCCTGCAGTTGGAGCAAACTACAGACTCTTGTGCCACCATTTTCTGTGCTAATGGTTTGCCACAAAAATGTGTCTAGACTGAGGAGCCACCTTCCCCAAACACACTGATGTTAATCAAAATTGTTTGGAGAAATATACAGAGAAATAAAGAGACATAAAATAAAAGCCAGAAAAAGTAATTAACTTCTAATGACCTTTTTCCCTTCCTCACTTCCTTTCCTTTGCTTTTCATTTAATTAATTTTTCATTAAGATGTACTTCTGACAAGAGGCTAATGAGGCTGGCAGCAATACTATGAGTCTGTGTGGAAATTAGAGAACATGCTGCTTCCACCATTGGCCCTGAGTAGGCCAAATTTCAATACTTGTTTACACAATCACTTGCATTAAGCACTGAAGAAACTCGGTTCCCTATGTCCATACGAACAAACCTTCTCTTCTTATATATGGAATAACACAGTACTCTCCAAAGAAGAGCTGCCGGGTTCATCTATCCACTGCTGAATTAAAATACACAGAGAACTGGGACAAAGTATTAATATAGGGAAGGAAGAAATTTAGGACAAGGTTTTGGTAGGAAGGAGGAAGAAAGGGAGAAACCTGTCCCAATCTTATATTATTTCAGGCAGAAACAGAGAAAAACATTCAGGATATAGAAATATGTCAGTCTTATAGGCCCAGACTTAGCAAAAATCCCTATCTCAAAAGGCCAATAAAAAAACTGCTTAACCTGAAGTCAGCTGGGACTTTGTCAGAGCCTTTAAAGTAAAAGATCTGCTTAATTCCCTTATTCCCTTCATAAACTGAGATTGTACTTTTTTAGCTTGCCTGTTCTATAAAGGGCGACACTACAGCAGCATGGACAACTCCTGAAGTGAGAGCCTATCAGTACCGATTCATGTATTGAATTCCTGAAAAGCTATTTTATTGATACTGGTATGCTTAATACATTTCATAATGCAGTAGGCTCAATTTTTTAACATTTTGCAATTTTCAACCTAAGATGATTTTTTTCATAGATTTAATGTTTGAACATTATACAAAAATCAATCATCTATGTAGTATGTCAAATGTTACATGTTGTTCCTTGGGTCAGTACAATTCAGTGCTGACAAGAATTAAGTAACCACAATATCTACTTTTTTCATTGCCTGTTATTTTTACTAAGTAGCATATTCAGAGGGCATTTATTACATTTAAATTCATTGGCTCAAAACACTCTCGAGGGACTGATCTTTAAAATAATACCCATATTTTCCATTCACAATTGTAAAGAAACACTGCCCTCTTCTGTCAAAATGGGATGAATTTCTGTAGAGACAGGCTTTATTTTGGAAAATCAAAATGGATTAGAACAGATAAAAAAGTCTTATTTTATATATAAATAGAAGACTACATGCTATGTTCAAACAGCACAGCTGAAAATGTTCATTTTCATTTTTTTGTTCTTTCTACTCAGTCAGTAAAATTTCCCTTCTCCCAGTTCAAAGAGACATTTCAGAGCACTTAGAACCACGGAGACATATTGCAAAGGTTTTGTTTAATACACAAACACATCAAATTCTTCACTTATTTTCTTGTGAGTGACTTTACATATGGCAGCAATTTTACAAATCCAAGGTCTAATTTTTGCTCTTTAGAGATTTATTAATTACAATCTCTGATTAATATAGGCATGTTATTTTTTGGCACCTTTATCCATTTCCCTACATTTTGTAATCTTTTGTTTTCTCAGGAAAGAGGAAGAGGTGCACTAAAAATCTTGTGAAAACCTGATAGCTTCACCAACATTCAAAAATGGAGCAATATCAGCTTTTCAATAAAAAGTAATATTTCATTTACAAAATTTGCATTATTATATTACGTTCATCCTGCCTTGAATACCCACTGTCTAAACTGTGTCACTAATATTATTAGGTGCTTATATTTAAGACTAGCAGATCTGTTAAGATAGTGATAATACGCCTTTTTTTAAAACAAAACAAAACAAAACAAAACACCAAAAAACCCCAAACAGAGACTCAGTTCCATAGAAACACATGCAGCGTCACATGCCATGAGAAAGGTGTATACAGCTAATGTAATTGGTCAGTCTTACTCTTTAAAACTTAGCCTCTTAAAAATTATGGAAAAGCCAAGACAAGAAGGAAAAATCTAACAAGGTTTCACAAGCATTTGTGAAAAAGCTAAATTCATTCCAGGATATTTTGACATATAACTTTAAAATTTTCCATAAAGCAATTTCCCCACATTATTGCATTAAGATATTTTTTATGCAGTTTGTATCCCATTCCTTTAAAGAATTTGAATTTAACTTCACTTATGAAAATCTTTGAGACATACCTCTTTGGTTCATGATATTCTAACAAAGCTCCCCACTTTCTCCAAAAGATTTTTTTTTCATAACCTGTACCTTTCTGCAGATAACCACAAATATTACTTGTCAACTTCAGGATCAAATTTTGCAAACTTGCTGAGGATGCACTCGATCCCGCTGTCCTTGTTGATGAAGATAATAAACAGTACTGGTCTCAATACAGATCCTTGAGGGACACCACCTGTCACCAGTCTCCATCTGAACCTGAGTCATTGATCACTACCATCTGAATGCGACTATCCAACCAACTCCTCCTCCAGTAAACAGTCCACCCATCAAATCCATGTCTCTCCAATTTAGAGAAAAGGATGTCGTGGGGGACCATGTCAAAGGCTTTACAGAAGTCCAGATAGATGACATCCATAGCTCTTCCCTTGTCCACCGCTGTAGTCACTCTATCATAGAAGGCCACTAGGCTGGTTGGGCAGGACTTGCCCTTGGTAAAGCCATACAGGCTGTCTCAAGTCACCTCCCTGTACTGTGCATGTGCCTTAGCATAGCTTCTAGAAGGATCTGTTCCATGATCTTCGCAGGGACAGAGGTGAGGCTGACACATTGGCAGTTCCCAGGGGCCCTTTTCTACCCGTTTTAAAAATGGATGCAACGTTTCTCTAATTAAACAAGTTTGGTCAAATTTTCAATAAAGGGCAATATTCATGCTGCAATCATGAATTTGAACACTGCTTGCAAACAAAAGCAAGCAAATGAGGTTAACTGAGTATCCATTTAAGGTCATTTCAGGCTGGTCTAACATCAACCCGAGGAAAAGCCATTTCAAATGTGTTTGGTTTTTAGTATGTTGTTTATTTCCATAATTTTTCAACCTAAAGTATATTAATAAAGAGACAGAATTTTCCTCCTGCACTTATCTATATAATTGCACAAAGCTCTATCTTGTGGTTGCTCACAAGACTCCTGTGAATCTCAGATTGCACACTTTCAAGAAAAACTCTGCAGAGAATAAATATAGGACAAAGAACGTCTAATTTTTCTGGTCTTTCTCTCGCTGTTCTCAGCAGGCTGTGGGACTGTATTTTACCTCTTATAGTTTCATGCAGGCATTCATTGCCAGATCTGAACACTCCTTCCCTCCCACTGCATCATAGGACTATAGTGTTGCAGGGCTATATGAGACCCTGGAAACTAGTTCTAGACAGGATATCATATTAGCTCTTCTAAAATTTGTCCCCCATTAATCATGTCCATTAACCTAAAAGCTTCATTAATCTGATACTCTATCAGGACTTTCCCTCTTAGTGGCCAGTGAACAAGTTATGACTGACACCTGAATAAGGATAAAAGCAACACAGTTATCATCCGTAACTATACTTTCCACACTGTGCAGAATAGCAGCTGCTTGCTGTTATGTCTGAAAGTTGCAGGTAAAACAAAAGGAAAACCCCAGCCTTATGTTTCACCTCAAACACACTGATGAATCACCCAAATAGGGTAAGAGGCTGGCTACCATTTCCAAGTCACTGGCTTTCACCAGTTTTGCCCCCATAGTGGTCCTCGCTCCGTTATCCTTTACTAGAGGTATAGTTCAAAGAAAATCAGCAAGATCTTATTATAACCACAGTCTGCATGATGCATGCAATCTTTGCTTGCTTACAACATGTTCTTGTAATAGTTCCACAGAAAGAAACAAAAACAGGTTCCACAGAGACAAAATGTAGGGTTTGGGATCTGTTTTGTTTATTTCTCAGGTATCTTAGAAAAACATATGTCCAATGACGTATGAGACTAGAATATTGCCTGTGCTGAGACTTACCTGAGCTAGGCCTAAATTTTAATTTGAAATGTTTCTGACCAAGAGCTTAGCTGAATGATCATGGCCAATCAGTCTCAACATCTATAAAACACTTTCTGTTGGATAACTTTTTTATAAGACTGCCCATGTCTTTGGTGATTAGGTCTTTCCTCCTCAGAAAACTTTCACAGCTCCCCACAGGGTATTGGACAACAGCAGCAGGGCAAAATGTCCTTGATGCTCACATCTGGAAGTGGGCTCTTCCTGGTGACCAAGTGAAACTGTTTTACTCAAGCAGCAAAAAAAATTTCCTGGACTACAATTTCATAACTAAACAGGCAACTTGGGAACAGAAAGAGCCTCTTTCCTGCTCTTATGCTGTAAAGGGTTTGCTGTAAAGGCTATCTACTGTATTCAAAACATCTTCTTGTCAAAGGATGGTGAATGATGACAAAAAGAAAAAGATAAGCTTTGCCTTAGGCATGACTACGTGCCCTCCATTTCCCTTGTCAAGGGGCTTTTATTCCCACCAAGATGCCTTTTAGACTATCACAGTTAGGTTTTAAAGTAATTTGTATGCATAAATTGAAAACATTACTTCAAATTAACTTCCAGAGGCACTGTGGTGCAATCAACAGGGTGCTAGATTGGGACACAGGGACTAGTTTAATGTGGTTTTGCTGTTGGCCTGATGGGTAACCTTGAGAAAGACACGTCACATCTGTGTGATCGTATTAATCTTTTAATCTATTTAAACTGTAAGGTCTTGGGGAGGGCATTGTCCCTTGCTTTGTGTTTATATGGTATTTAGCACAGTAGGACCTGTTGTACTATGTTGCTCCTGTAATTCATAGAACTGAACATCTAATACAAAAAAGCAAATGGGCTTAAGAGACCACACAGCGTTTCACAATTACTAAGAAGAGAGCCAGACCCAACGGATTATTAGGTTTTATTACATAACGAGATTCAGACCAGACATTTTATAGGCAAAGTTAAACCCATCTGCAAATTAATTTACAAATATGCAGTCTTATTTCCATATTATTAAAAAAAAAAAAGCCTAGCAAACAGTGTCATGTCTGTCCCCTCCCCTTTTAAATTAATTTTCTAAGCTAACAAACCAAAAGATTCCCTCTTCCTCCTGGCTTAGCCATTGGACTTGAAAATTCAAACTGGAACCTGAAAATCAGATCGGATTCTTTCTGTCTAAAACATGCTCAGTACAAGTAATGACTGCATTTACAGGACACTTGACGTGCAGTCTACCACTGCTAATCATGCATGAGCTAGAAAATAAATAGGAGACCCTACCATAACAACCCTGTATTGCTCGTAGCAAAAATTTATATGAGAACTGATAGAAAGAAACCAATTATTCCTTTGCATGCACACACTGCTATCTCTGCAAGGGTATCCAAGGAGAGCTGTTGGCCCATATGACAGAAATACATTGACTGTGAGAGGCTGCCAATTTTCATATATAGGCAAATCACTTTTCTCACAAATCCACAGTCAAAATTAACATGCACAATGCCATATAACATAGGTTGAATGGAAAAGATTTGCAGAGAAGTCCCTCAGGTTAGGCTTCCTTTAAGCAGAAAACATACAAATCATTCTCAACAGATTTTTAAGTCTGACTTCCTAACAGCAAGTTTTAAACCACACTATAAAATAGAGTAGCCAAGAGAAGTCTAGAGAAGAGCAGGCTGAGAGGAGACTTTATCACTCTCTACAACTACCTGAAAGGACGTTGTAGTGAGGTGGGTGCTGGCCTCTGCTCTAAAGTAACAAGTGTTACTTTAGAGACAAGAGGAAATGGCCTCAAGTTATGTCAGCGGGGGTTTAGGCTGGATATTAGGAAAAATTTCTTCACTGAAAGAGTGATGAGGCATTGGAACAGGCTGCCCAGGGAAGTGGTGGAGTCACCATCCCTTGGAGGTGTTCAAGAAACGTGTAGATGTGGTGCTTAGGGACATGGTTTAGTGAGTTAGGTGGTGTGGGTTGATGGTTGGACTTGATGATCCTTGAGGTCTTTTCCAACCTTAATGATTCTATGGTTCTATGATTCAAGAGAACCTGTGAAACTCTACAGATGTATTTATTAAGAATGATCTTCTATTTTGATATTATTTCATCAGTGTACTGAAATGTTGCTGATCCATTCAATGCTGTAGTCTTCTCTAGAATATCTATTCTAACCAAAGACAACGGTAAGACTCGATTGTAACAAAATGAAAAAATTATCTTATCTGAATAAATCAAATGGCAGTATTAAATGAAACAGTACTTACTGAAAAGAAAGCACAGAAAGGATAAAAATGAGCACATTCCGTTTCTGGCAATCTCAATTTTAAATTGCCAACAAAACTAATTCTACATATATATTCTTTCTGAAGTGATGCCATAAATCATTCACTGCAAATCAAACAGGCTGGTCCCTGACACTGTATGTTAAATATATAATACTTTTTTTAAATGCAGAGTAAGTTGAAGGCTTATTTAAATTACCATCTTTTTAAATGCTAAAGAATATGTTTCTCATACTCTTCTGAATTTCTTCTTCAGAACAGAATTTTTTAAACTTTCTAGGGAGGGTCATATGGAAATAACACTCAAGCAGTTTCTAGATACTAGAATAGCAACATCTGCCAGCTCAGTTTTGCTTGGCGCTAGTGTGATGTCCTGACTCCTTACTTGGGTGAACCAAGTTCTGTGAAGAGGGGAGAGGCGGGGAATTAAAAGACACCAACAAAATAATGCAGAGGAACATTTCAGCATACAAACATTAAATATGGAAGCAAGCTGCAATTCCTCTGAGTAAATCTGTAGGATGATACTATTGTCCTTGATTCTTCTGTGAGAATTTATCCCTTACTTCACACTTAGAGTTTGAATATAGTTTTCTTAAGGTTTAAATATTTCGTTTTCTCTTCAGGTGTCACTTTTATTTCCATAATGGATGAGTAAAACTCAATAGATGGCCACCTTGTTTCATGTGATGTCATAAAAAAATTCTTTTTCCATATTTGAGTATTTAGATGCAATTTTTTGCTAAATTTCCCCTCTTTCACTATTTTTTTTCCAAATGCTACCATGCAACTAATCCCAAAGGCAGAGCAGAATTAAACTTTAATAAAGCTCCATGTCCATTACTAAACACCACTCTGTTAGCCACCTTTCAAAAGTTGTTAGACAGCTCAGTATAAAAACTGTCCTAGGAGATTTTTGGAGTGTGTGGAGGATAACTTCCTGACACAGCTGGTAAGCAAGCCTACCAGGGTAGGTGCCTTGCTTGACCTGCTGTTCACAGAGAAGGACTCATGGGAGATGTGGTGGTTGGAGGCCATCTTGAGCTTAGTGACCATGAAATGACAGAGTTCTCGATCCTTAGTGAAGTAAGGAGAGGTGCCAGTAAAACCACTAACATGGACTTCCGAAGGGCAGACCTTGGGCTGTTTAGGACGCTGGTTGGGAGAGTCCCTTGGAAGACTGTCCTGAAGGGTAAGGAGGCCCAGGAAGGCTGGACATTCCTCAAGAAAGTGGTTTTAAAAGCACAGGAACAGGCTGTCCCCATCTGTAGAAAGACAAAGTGGCAGAGAAGATGACCAGGCTGACTAAATAGGGAGCTTTTCCTGGAACTCAGGGGAAAAGGGAGAGCCTACCATCTCTGGAAGAAGGGCCAGGCAACCCAAAAAGAGTACAGGGATCTTGCCAGGTCATGCAGAGTTAAAGTTAGGAAGGCAAAAGCCCAACTAGATTATCTTTTATTATCTGTTTTATTATTTTATTTTCTTTTACCACTGTCTGCAGTGGTAAAAGATACTAAAAAATGTTTATACAAATGCATTAACAACAAAAGGAAAGCTTTGGAGAGTCTCCATCCTTTGTTGGGTGCAGGAGGGAACATTGTCACCAAGGATGAGGAAAAGGCTGAGGTGCTTAATGCCTTCTTTGCCTCAGTCTTCAATAGTCAGACTAGTTATCCTCAGGATTTTCAATTCCCTGAGCTGGCAGGCAGAGACAAAGAGCAGAATAACCTTCCCACAATCCAGGAGGAAGCAGTTAATAACCTGTTATGCCAGCTGGACACACACAAGTCTATGGAGCCAGATGGGATCCACCCAAAAGTACTGAGGGAGCTGGCAGGGGAGCTTGCCAAGCCACTCTCCATCATTTCTCAACAGTCCTGGCTAACAGGGGAGGTCCCACAAGACTGGAAACTTGCCAGTGTGGCACCCATCTACAAGAAGGGTTGTAAGGAGAACCCGGGGAACTACAGGCCTGTCAGCCTGACCTCTGTACCGGGGAAGATTATGGAACGGCTCATCTTGAGTGTGCTCACATGGCATGTACAGGACAATCAGGGGATCAAGCCCAGCCAGCATGGATTCTTGAAAGGACGGTCATGTTTGACCAACCTGATCTCTTTCTATGACCAGGTGACCCACCTAGTGAATGAGGGAAAGGCTGTGGATGTCATCTACTTGGACTTTAGACAGGGCTTCAACACCATGTCCCACAGCATTCTCCTAGAAAAGCTAGTGGCTCACGGCTTAGGCAGAAACACTCTTTTCTGGACAAAAAACTGGCTGGACGGCCAAGCCCAGAGAGTCATGGTGAATGGAGTTAAATCCAGGTGGTGGCCAGTCACCAGTGGTGTTCCCCAGCGGTCGGTTTTGGGGCCTGTCCTGTTTAGCATCTTTATCGATGACCTGGATGAGGGAATTGAGTGCTCCCTCAGCAAGTTGGCTGATGACACCAAATTGAGTGGGTGTGTTGACCTCCTTGAGAGTAGGGAGGCTTTGCAGAGGGATCTGGACAGGCTGGACCGATGGGCTGAGGCCAATTGTATGAGGTTCAATAAAGCCAAGTGCTGGGTCCTGCACTTTGGTCACAACAACCCCCTGCAACACTACAGGCTCAGGGGACAGTGGCTGGAAAGCTGCCCAGCAGAGAGGGACCCGGGGGTGTTGGTTGAGAGCCGGCTAAACATGAGCCAGCAGTGTGCCAAGGTGGCCAAAAAGGCCAACGGCATCCTGGCCTGCATCAGCAATAGTGTGACCAGCAGGACTAGGGAAGTGATTGTGCCCCTGTACTCGGCACTGGTGAGGCCATACCTTGAATCCTGTGTACAGTTTTGGGCCTCTCACCACAAGAAGGACATTGAGGTGTTGGAGCAGCTCCAGAGAAGGGCAACAAAGCTTGTGAAGGGTCTGGAGCACAGGTCTTATGAGGAGTGGCTGAGGGAACTGGGGTTGTTTAGTCTAGATAAGAGGAGGCTGAGAGGAGACCTTATCACTCTCTACAACTACCTGAAAGGAGGTTGTAGTGAGGTGGGTGCTGGCCTCTTCTCTAAAGTAACAAGTGATAGGACAAGAGGAAATGGCCTCAAGTTGCACCAGGGGAGGTTTAGGCTAGATATGAGAAAAAAGTTATTCACTGAAAGAATGATGAGGCATTGGAACAGGCTGCCCAGGGAAGCGGTGGATTCACCATCCCTAGAGGTGTTCAAGAAACGTGTAGATGTGGTGCTTAGGGACATGGTTTAGTGAGTTAGGTGGTGTTCGGTTGGACTTGATGATCCTTGAGGTCTTTTCCAACCTTAATGATTCTATGAAAAAAGCACAGCTAAGTCACACTTTCTAGTTAGACATAGAATCTAATTAGATTGTAAGGGACCTCTGGAGGTTATCTTGTCCAACACCCCTTCTCAAACAGGGTCACCCAGTTGCCCAGGACCGTGACCAGACAGCTTTTGAATATCTCCGATGTGGGAGATTCCACAACCTCTATGGGCAACCTGTCCCAGTGCTCAGTCAACCTTACAGAAAAAAAAGTGTTTCCTGATTTTCAGGGGAAACCTCCTGTGTTTCAGTTTGTGCCTATTGCTTCTGGTCCCGGCACTGGGCACCACTGAAAAGAGTCTGGCTACATCATCTTCTTTGCACTCTCCCTTCAGGTATTTATATACATTGATAAGATACTCCTTCAAGCATTCTTTTCTCAAGGCTAAACAGTTCTAGCTCTTTCAGCTGTTTCTCACAGGTGAGATGCTTCAGTCCCTTAATCATGTCAGTGGTCCATTGCTGAACTCTCTCCAGTATGCCCATGTCTTTCTTGTACTGAGGAGCCCAAAACTGGACACAGCACTCCAGGTGCTGAGCAGAGGGGAAGGATCACCTCCATTCACTTGCTGTCAGCACTCCTCCTAATGTAGCCCAAGACACCATTTGCCTTCTTTATGGCAAGGGCACATTTCTGGCTCATTTGCACCTGGTGCCAGCTAAAAGTTCCAGCTCCTTCTGTGCAAAGCTGCTTTTCAGCCAGTCAGCCCCCAGTATATACTGGTGCATGGGGCAGTTCTTTGTTGTAGAGTTAACTAAGCTTTTTAAGATTTCTGTCATACTTGGAAGTAATGCTCTGTATTCCTTAAAGATCTGATCTTAGGTAAGTTCTCTCTTTTCTATGTAACAGAATTTTCCTGAATAGTATTAAAAGACACTGCCAGTAGCCATGTGATGACAAAGATGAGCAATCTTCAACAGCCAGAAGTAGAAAACCTCATAATAATCACACCTATATAAGATCCATAGTGTGATTTTCTCTGGGAAAGATAACTTCCTAGCTTCAGTGTGTTGGATATTTTGGGGGCTGATGTGTATTAAAAACTCTAAAAGGATTCTAAAACTCTAAAAGTAATACCTACCATTCCATCATTTCCACTAGACAACAAATTCTAGGTGTTGTTTTCACATAGATTTAATTTTTTGAAACCATAACTTCTTTCTGTTTTCCTCTGGAGTTTCACACTTACCCATGTTCAGCTTCCTTCGGCTTCCCCATCATCATGACCTTCTGGAACATATACCATTGCTTAATAGAAGCAAGATTTGTTTTTTGGACAAATGAGGTATTTGTTACTGGTGGGGGCTCTTCCCCAAAGGGACTAAAAAGAAGCACAGTTTTAGCTTGCTTATGTGATTACTTCTGTGATTTTATCCAGTCTTGAATGGTAACTGCTCCAAGGTATTAATGTTAGACTGTTAAACTGTAGTAGTCCTACCTTTTCACTGTAAGTATCTCTTGAGTTAAAATAAGGGTGTTTTTTACAAATATTGTTTGTAGCAGTGTTGGCCCCAAATACGCTACTTTCTTTACGTTCTGTAAGTATAAATAATGTATATTTGCAAAAAAACTCCGCCTTATAGGAAGTGTTTTAAAATATATTTTTCAGCAAGGAAATGACAAGATCACCTCTGAGAAAACAAACACTACAGCAAATCCTCTGTTTCTATGCTGTAGGCTCATTAAGTGCATTAAGGTCTTGAAAATAATCCTTTTGAATGAAATTCTGATCTTATTAAAGTTAACCAATTTTTCCCTCAGTGAGCCCCAGATTTTACACATTGACTGCATAAGCTTTATTTATTGTAGTGGATTTATGAATGTACAAAAAAGTTCTGAACATCAGGCCATTAAGCAAGGATATACCATAACCTATTCAGTTATTCAAGCTAGAAATTGATTCTGTTGCAATACTATCAGCTTGTCTCTACATCAGGTACTTCAACTCGTGCAGGATAAGTATGAAATCCAAAAGAAATGAACTCTCTGTTTAAACTTCAGTGATTTCAGGTATTCTGAGAACAGTGAGCACAAACAGTTTGTGGGTATTAGAAGAGCTACTATCCTGCAGCATATGAACAGAATCCTAAGAAAAGTACCACCAAAATATATTCATGGTAAAAAAAAATATTTCTACTAAATTTTATATTTCTGAAATCAGGCTGGAATTGAAATTGAAAATACTACAATAGCACTAAATAACTAAATACTGTACTTTTGATAGGTAGATAATGGGCACATCTTCAAACAAAAACCTCCCACAAAAAAAAAAAAAAAAGGAAAGCAAAAAAGAGAAAGCTACTGTTTATGGTAGCTAAATAATTTTGCAAACCCAAAGAGATTCCAAAGAAGCTCAGGCAAAATTCAGACCAACACCTGGTCTGTTGGGTGCCTATACACTCCTGAAGCGTTTGACCTTTTGTCTTTCATTAGTTTATACCATCTTCCCACACCATGGGAAACAGCAACGTGCCTATAAAAATTTCCATCAGCGGCATTGAAGTCATTCCCTCCCCATGTGATTTCTCTGATTTAATGGCCATGGAAAGTTCCAAAAGGTCATTAAACCCCTGTAGTTTCTAGTATCCTTCAAATGCCACAGAAACCAAGATTATGTGGACCAGTAAAATAGTTATCCATTACCCTGAACTTCTCTGCTACTCATGTCTTGCTTTTGACATTGTTAGGATGACAGAAAATATTTTTCCTTCCCAAAATCACCTTTTTGTACCTGTCCCTGGAAGTTTTATGAAGCCATCTATTACCATCAGCTCATACTAGGGAAAAAGAACTGACTCAGTTAATGTGATTAGGATCATGAAACACCTGCAAAGTGTTCACATTATCCCCACTTGTGTTCAGAATTACAGCTGCCTAATTTTCTAACAAGAAATGGCAGGGAGTGTTATTTGGTTGTTTTTACTACTATTGTCTGTTCTGCGGAGACTATATAAACTTCAAAATTAACAACTATGCAATAAAATAGCAAATCCAGTTCTTTTTACAGGAAAACCTATATAGGACAACTTTGTTCAGGCTAAAACCACTTAAAAACACAACTCTTACAGATGGAACATAATTCCACTTGTTATATAATAATAACATGTAACAGTTAAAACTGTACAACTTCTTCCCATCACCCCCATATGATCACTTCCCATCACTCCTTCCACAATGACAATCTCATGTAGCTAACAGGAAGTATTTTGCAAGGCATTTATAACTGGAAATTCTCCAGTACTAATAGAATCTTTCCCCTTATCTATAGAATCAGAGAATCATAGAATCATAGAATGATTAGGGTTGGAAGGGACCTTAAAGATCATCAAGTTCCAACCCCCCTGCCATGGGCAGGGACACCTCCCACTAGACCAGGTTGCCCAAAGCCACATCCAGCCTGGCCTTGAACACCTCCAGGGATGGGGCATCCACAACTTCCCTG